>JAJEKV010000027.1:6566534-6969034 GCA_021234155.1 Isoetes taiwanensis
TCCTAATATGGACCTTAATCAAAACAATAAAAAATACTCGTGAGTTTCTAAGGCGAGAGATATATCTGCCTACAAAGTATGCATGTACTACAAAAGTTTTGCTCAACGGATGTGTGGTGAGTTGGTATAGCCCTGTGATGCCTAAGAGTTTGTGCACTTTGGTTAGGGGTTCAAACCCTGCCTTAGATGTCATTTCTTGATGGGAGTTGCTAGGGATTATATTAATGATGAACCCCAACGTAGTAGAACTTTTTGTTGATATATGTCTTAGATGTCATTTCTTGATGGGAGTTGCTAGGGGTTATATTAATGATGAACCCCGATGTAGTAGAACTTTTTGTTGATACATGTTCACTATGGTCCATTCAGCGCAACTCGATATGGATAGGATATGTAGGCGTCTACTAGGCCTGGCTATCTGGTGACTTCCTAATATGGACCTTAGACAAAACAATATGGTATTACACGATGCACTTTTGCTCCTCCGGAATAGCAAAAGTGTATCCTGAAATACACTTTGCTATTCTCGAGTAGCACAAACGTATTCTAGAATAGAAATTGAGAATGACAAAATCCAAAAAAAAAGTACGTTGTACTTTCTTAACTCATCTCTCACCTCTACAACATTTATATTCTTGAAGGCAATGGAAATCAGCAGATAACTTCCCAAGATACAGAGCTAGATGGCTTCTCTTGCTAGGGGAAGAAGCTATGCCCCGGACATTCCATGAGAGTATGTTCATGCGTTCAAGGGTTGACGTTCAATTTCCATTCCCACTGTCTCAATCTCTATAACCTCCATGTCACAAGTATCAGCAGGCAAATCAGCTCATTGCAATTTCAAATTTGGCAAGGGAGAGCCTTTGCTCTGTTCCGCCCTTCCATCATGTCTGCCATTACTTGGCGAGGGCGAGCCTCCTCTCTGCTCCACCCTCCCATTATGTCTAGTCACTTCTAGGGGAGGTGAAGACATAGCAGATTGTTTGGCAGATTGAGGCACACTTGGCAAGGGCGAGCCCCGCTCCGCTCTACCCTTCCATTTATATTATCCACCGAACTTGCAGCCTGAGAGATAGATTGCAAATACTTATTCCTGGTAGCCTTCTTCAAATTCACCTTTTGCCACCCATCTTGCTCTCTACGCTCTTGGGTCTCTTGAATTTTTTGCAGTTTCGCTTGCGAGGCGTCACTTAGAACATCAGTAACAGGGCTGCTTTGAGACATGAACAATATCCTCCCTCCCTTCAGCCCGAGGGGAAGAATCTAAATGTGGAGGGGGCGAAGGAGGGACATCATCAGATGGAGCTAGAGGTGTGACAGGGATTGGCACAGGCTGACCTCTTTGGACTCGAAAGTTGTCGAACATGGCAAAATGGGGAAAGAGCAAGGCGAGTTGAGGACCATTAAGTAGCGGCAATCCAAATTTGAAAAACAGAGGGCCACTTTTAACAACACCCACGACCACATGGGAGAGAAACACATATCTTGGCACCATCGACTATAGAATGGACAAGCGTGTGCTCAAAGCATTATCAATATTAATGAGAAACTCAGACAACAGAAGATCAGGAGGCAAGTTGGGAATTGAAAACCAGCAGGCATTTTGACAGCAATCAACATACCAGGAGTAAAGCCAGGAGAGTATGGTTGATATAAGATATAGTTGCTCCAGATCGGGTCTCATCCAGAGTCTGCCTATGCTGGATGATTCTCAGGAGGTGTGTAATCAGTATGCTGATGACACTTTCCTTTTTCTTATGGCCAATGATGAAAACTTACATAATGCTAAGCTGCTCCTAGATACTTTCTCCTTGGCCTCTGGGGTTCTTGTAGGTTGGAGAAAGTGCACTGCTCTATGGACACTAGACAGTGATGTTCCCTCTTGTATTCTTGACTACCCCTGGACGGTGCTTCCTCATAGTCAACCTACAAAACGTTTGGGCATTCCTGTGGGGGGGTGCATGTTTCTGCCTCAGTGCTTAGGATGAGATCATTAAAGGTCTTGAAAAACATCTATTCTAGTGGAAGGTGGCTAAGTTATCTCTGCCTAATAGGATCACAGTGGCAAGATCCGTCCTTAACAACACCCATGTCTATATGGCACCTGTCTTACTCGCTCCTCAATGTAAGATGAATGAGATCGTGTGTATTGTCAGGAATTTCATCTGGGGTGGTACATCAGAAGGTGTTGTTAAGGTATCCTGGGCTAAGTGGATCAAGCCTAAAGCAGCTGGTCGCCTTGGAATGTTGGACTTCCGTCTTCAAAGTCAGGTCATGATCTCAAAGTTCATTTGGAAGCTCCTTCTTGGCAAAGATGACTCTCCTGGCTTAAGATTGGTGCGGCAATCACTTCTGCAATGTCTTCCCTTTCACAAGACAACTATCAAGCCTAGTCTTCCATGGGCTTTGTTGAACCCTCTCCATCCATATCCAAGCTGTGCTTCATTGCCAATGTCATACTGGTGGCTTCTCTTGCAAGGTACACATGATCAACACCCTTTATGTGCACTTGACCACTTGTACATCCAAAGACCCAACGGCGTTGGCGGCTAGCTGGGGTTTTAACGATTGCAGCTTGGTATGATTCCGGTCATCTTTATGGGAGGCTTTTCAGACGAGATTTCTGTTATACAGATGGGATCGGCAAATTTGGGCTGGGGTGGCTGATTTTTTGCCATCCATTGTGCAGCAACCACAGGCTGATGTGCCTATTTGGATATGTGATGCACTGTTAAGCCAGAAAAGTTTGTTTCTTCCACATACAAGCTTCTTTTGGATTGTGAGCCTCTCCCCCATCTCGGCAGTGGCATCTTCAAGTTCCTCAACCACAGTGGAAAAGTGTTTGGATGTGGATATGGGATAAACTGCTCCACCCTAATATCAGTGCTGCGATGGCAAATTCTCCATAGATGTGCTCCAGGGATTGTCTTGGTTCACAAGATGAACCCTAGGGTCTAAGATCGTTGCCCTCTATGTGGCCAACGTGTTGAAACTATTGAACACTGCTTCTTCTTGTGCGATCATCTATGGCTTGCTTGGGCATGGTTGTTCACTCTTTTCAGTGTGTCTCTCACTAGCCAGGAGATTCTACTTGCACTTTATCCCCCTGTTTGGCCTAACTTGCGCATGTGGACATTTCATCTTGCTTCTAGTTGGATTTTATGGTCTATCTGGAAGAGGTGACATTTGTATATTTTTCAAAGTGCTCACATCTCGGATTAGCAGCTTCTTCCTTGTGCTCAGCAAAAGATCACTAAAGCTTATTGTTGCTCGTCTCTAGCTAATGATAAAAAAGAGATAATTTGGCAGACATATTTACGGTGTTTCTCTTATGCATAGACGAGTGTTTGTGCCTAGTTGGGTTAGCCTATCCACTAGGGTTTTATTCCTGTTTGTGCATTGTGTATTGTGCCTTTGTTCTTGTCAATAAAAAGAGTCTTACGTCCTTCAAAAAGATGGTTAAAAATGTTGTGAATAAACTTTCACCCCCTTATATTGTATCTAGTGGAACACTGTTGATATTATCATGTTACTAGTAACGGTGCCCAGCATTGCTGGGCATAAGTTGGAAGTCTATAAATGTTTTGACCGCAATGAGAAACGTGTGCAGTAACATTTAATTATAGAGCCAGTGCCCAGCGTTGTTGGGCAATGTTTGGGTTCTATAAATGTTGGGTTCTTGTAAATGAAAAGCTTGAGTTTGTTTAAAAATAGTAATTCGAGGTGTATTACGTAGAAGTTATGTTGTCGTTTCGTCATTCCCAAACCAATTTGAGAAGCGATATTCATCTTGTCCGATTCGCATGCTCTGTTTTAGCTTTTAATCTCAACAACCTAATTATAAGTAATAGTGCCCATGACCGGCATTGCTGGGGATTAGTTGGGAACAGAGACAGTATGGAGCATTCTCAACAAAGTCAAAGGATAATACAATAGAGAGGCAACTTATATAATTAGAGATGCATTGTCCTTGTTTAGCTCAACATGACAAACAACAAAGTGTTGTGATCCCCTCAGTTCTTCATTGTTGCTTTGGGTCGTATCGCAATGTTGTCTCAGGGACAATTTGTTTTTCATTCACTCGTCTAGATTTGGTATTTAAAGATGCACTTTGATTTGGCATTGAATATGGGCTCTCCCTCAAAATTCACTTTTATAGCTCTCATTTTGTCTTCTTCAACACTTAGGCCTTCAATGGGTTTCCAGTCTCAATCTCAACTCAACATTTACTCAATGAGTTTTCACTCTAACATTTACAATGATACAAATCTGAACTCACTTCCACTTTGATGTGACTTGAAGGATGCCCTTCAACATCGTTTTGCAGCATTGTTGCACGAAAAGATGAGCTGCTGAAATTGAAGATTATCTTATGAATTGATTGTGATGCATCATTGATGAATTGGGCATTTAGGCAACATTTAAAGCTGCTTTTTGCATTACCTACTTTCCATGGCAATGAAGCAGATAACTGGTTAAACTTTCAAGCTTTCCTCTTTGTTTATTCTGAAAATTGTCTATTTTACTGTGCTCATTTTCCTATAACCTGAGATGCAAGGCTCAAATAGTGGTTTGACATGCAAAAGTGTCGTATTGGTATAGAGGTCACAATGATTGAACAATGAGCATCATACACGTTGTATAGGTGAATCCATTTACTTTCTGAATCCAAGCATTCATGCGTGAAGCACAAAAGGGTTGCAATGCTCATTTATGACACACCCCTTAACAGCTTAAATTTAAATTGCAATGTTGCATCTTGCAATAATGTGTTTGAGGACCCTCAACATTTGACACAAATATTAAACAAAAGGATCCCATGCTTATATACGAAGCCGCAGAACAGAAGAGAAGTACTTTGTTCCAAAGAAATTTGTTTATCTGGTGCATCTGCAAAAGATATTATTATGACCAAAACTTGCTTCCTCAATCAGATAGTTGCAAAGGGTATAGTCAAAGTGTCATCCTGCATTATTTTAAACTATGATGACAGATACTCCAACCTCAAGCAGACAATTTCCCATTGACACTGACAGAACTCACTTGACATATAGATGAGCACAAAATAAGGCTTTCACTCAACAACAAAAGATGCCTTTGACTATGCATGAGCACAAAATAAGGCTTTCACTCAACAACAAAGGTACCATAGACAATATAAACAAGGTGCTACGCACGGAGGGTTGCCCTCCATTTTAATGAGGGTGAAGTGGTTTAAATCAAACCGTAAAGTCATGTTTTCACAATCAATATTTAAATCTACAAGAAATTTATCGCGATGGCCAAGACCATCGCGAATATTTCTTTGTTTTAGCCCAGTGCAAAGGCACTCGTGTATATAATACTTGGTGCAAAAGTTATCGGGTGTTGAAGATACACAGTGAAAAGAACAAATATGTTTCTATCAGGCTGTCTTCACATGTAGGATATATCCTACGGCATGATGATCTACTTCAACAAATCGATCAAAACACTACCTTTCTAAGTGTACATAACATAGGCTTCGGAGATAGCAAGTAGAGATGTCCAACTGCTATTGCCAATTTTTTGTCAATCTGAAACATTTAAAGATTGAACCTAGTATGAACGTCCATAGTTGAGAATGCAACTACATTTTGTGGGTGGTTCTAAAGTTGGCAATCATGAGTTGTCTTTTTTTGTCATAATAGGAATGTAATGGATGGCTAAATTCGAGTTCCTTCCGCTAAAGTGGTTCTGACATACAAAGACTATGTGAAGGGATTGAACCCTTGATCACATGCCTTGGAGCTTGCCCCTTAACCATGCCCCACTACGAAGAAGAGAGGGCTACAAGATAGGTACAAAGGAACAAGGCTAGATAAGAGCCTCCACCAAACAAAAGAAACACATCACACTTTGGGGACTCTTAGCTCCACTAAGCGAATCATCATATATAAAGGGATTGAACCTAGGATCACTAGCCTAGAGGCAAGCCCCTAAGCTAAGCACCATAACCACCAAGGCAAGGCAACAAGAAAAAGGAAAAAAGAGATAAAACAGTCATGGGGGGAACTCGTACCACTACCATGGACAAAGGGGTACAAAAAATTACAATTAAGGTTAACCGCCCCACCAAGGGGGGACCCAATACCTCACGAGGGATCAAACCACTAACTTGAAGTCCCTGAATGTAGGAATTGATCCCCTTAACCCAACATGGCAAGAAAGATTTTTAACAACACAGTAACCACTAGGGAAGGAAATTGGAAAAAATGGCTAGGGGGCTTATACCTCCACCTTGCCAAAAGAATACACGTCAGCAACCCTAAGCTCAAAAACATACTTCACTTCTTATGGAAACCTAACCTTGTTTCAAACAGAAGCCTTACCTTAAAAGGTTATCACTACAATAAACGGTTATGACAAGGGCTTCTTCAACGGGAAAAAAGGGTAGGTAGACACATGCGGCAATAACAGTCTTGCCAGATTGTCAGATTGCACCTATCTCTGTCTGACCATACGAAAAACATAACGGGCGACCAGTTGGCAGTACGATTCTGGCAAAAAACTAAACTGTTCTATTCCGACAGTCTGGGTAATGATCGATTTTGGGCCTTAAGCATTTTTCCTACGCCTTAGCTGAAGCGCCATAGCCATGGCGACCAGGCCCACTCCTGTGCAATCCAAGCCGAAGCTCCAGCTATGGCGTTGTCTTCCGATTACCCATCCCCTCCATGCAACTGCATGTCTTCGATCTTGCATGACTATTCCGGCCATTTGCATGTCTAAATGCATGCCTTACTTCGCTATAAATCTGCGGCTCCATATCTGCTTGATTTTCCAACAGAGATCATTGACTATGGGCGACGGAGTTCGGCGCTTACTCAGAAGGTAGATTTGCTCTTCTATTAGTCTTTTCATATGAAGTGATAAAGACCTTTTCATTTGCAGCTGCACAGGCGCCGGATTACCAAGCAAAATATTGCTGATAAAGCCTTTTTGTCATGCTTCTTACTGAGCAATATGCGATGGAGTCGGCGCTCTCAAAAAAGGTAGATTCACGCTTCAAGAACTCTTGTTGCATGGATATCCCTGATGAGACTCTTCTGTTTTACCTGTATAGGCGCCTTATTACTTGCATTTGCTGAAGAAAGTCATGTACTGAGCATTTGTTGGTTATGGCGATTCAAGTTTCTGGCTATGGCGCTATCTCTGAATGCCATTCCGCTCCATGCATCTGCATTTGTTGGATCTTTGCATGTACGCTCAGCTCTTTGCATGTCTTCATGCATGAACAGCTTCCTTATAAATCTGAATCTTTGTATCCGGCAAGGTTAAACGACAGAGCTCTAGACCTAAGGGCGATGGAGTCCGGTGCTTGCAAATAAGGTATATTTCTGCTTCTACTCATCTGTTAACCTTCTTGACTGAAGATCTCTGACTCACCCCTTCTATTATTTAGATCTTTAGCTATGGGCGAAAAACTCTGGCATTAACACAGAAGCTTTGATCATACTCTGTTAGCCTTGTCAAAAGAGCTGCATTTGTAGCTGTAAGGGCGTCGGAAATCATGCAGGACGGAAATGATCTTTGTAGCTAAGCCCAGAATCTTCCCCTTTTTTTCCCCAATATGGCTGGAGCTATCCCTGAGATTTGTGTTAAACATATCTATTCCGGCACATTACTTCTATCTGTGTAATGGGCGATGGAGTCCGGCTTTGTATAGGCACCAGAATACTCTGTAGAAAACTGAAGAGACTTGCCCCTGATCTTCTGATGAGAGAAGAGTGGATTAAACTTCTGCAGGCTGGAAAACACTGTCGGAAGGCATGTCTGAATGCATTATCTGTACAAGGTTTCTTTGAATCAGGGATTCCGTTATGTTCACCACTGAAACAAGGGCTTTGTGATTATTACTTTGCTTCTAAATTATCCCTTTCTGATCTGTGTTATTTGCATTTAGATATGTTCGAAAAATGCTCTTCCAACTGACGAGCAGTGGATTCCTTTTATAGCTGGAGTGAACATCGATCTTCTACAGTGATGGTGGGATCAGCTGCACCCACCGCATCTATCGGACCCGTAACCCCAGCCAGGGCCCTGTCAGTTACCCGGTTGGAGCATCCGCCATCCACAAGGAAGGTGACCTGGCATTTACAGCTAACAGTGGGTTTTTAGCAGTCACCAACGTATTCTAGGTATATTCCAGTATATATCTAGGATATGCCAAAAACCCACATAAACAAGGGTTTGCCCCCTTAGGGGCAACCCAAAAAGATGTACATCTACAATATAAAAAAGACATTCATGTACCGCAAGACAGTCCATGTATGGTTTTTCCAAGTAGGTTTGATAATGAGCTGTAATCTAATACAATGAGTCTAACCTCAACAGCTTGACTACCATCTTCTCAACCTGCATAACTAAAAAGTTAACTGCTGAACAAAACTAACAAACCTGAAGCTTGATATTTAATAATACAACTGTTTTATCTCATTTTTAGTTTCAAGCAATTATATGGTGCATGGAATGATGTTTCTATAAGGAGTAGATTATGCGTTTCTATTGATAAGTAGGTTTAAAAAACTAAGGAAATTTGTATTCCTAGGATGGGTCCTATGATAGGCACATACTGAAGTGAAGTGGTGTTCTCATTGAGCTTTGTAAAACATTGAGTACAAATGGATCCCTCACCAGGGATAGATAAATTTGGAAATATGAACTTTAAATGCTCCGAAACTAGACAATCATCGAGAGCGTGATGAAATTGAAGAATACAACATAAAAGATGGTTTTATCCGCCACTTGGTCGAAGCAAAGGTGAGAAGACCCGGTGACTGCTCTTCATCGGGAAGAAGCACCACGCCTTCTTAGGTTTTTGAGGAAACCCAAGCAAATAGTTGAAGCACGACCCCACGCACTATGGCAACCACAAGACCTTAAACAATCCTGCAGAATCAAGGCTGAAAGAAAAATAACCCGTCAATGAGTTAGATGCCATAGGTAAGAAGACTCGGAGGCTCCAGGGCCACGCGGAGAAAGAAATAACAGCCGACCAATCGGGAACCATCCGCGGAATGACCATCGCAGGAAAAAACAACCGATTAGTGCTGCCTCGGAGGCTACAGCACCACGCCGAGAAAAAACAATAAATATGATCTCGGAGGCAACAGCACCACACCGAGAGAAAACATGAATAATAAATACTGACTCAGAGGCTACAATGCCACACCGAGAGAAAACATGAATGAATAAATAAAATACTAGTGCCATGCCGAGAAAGAGTAAACCAATAAGTATGCATCGGAGGCTACAAAGCCACGCTGAGGAAATAAAGAATGCAAATTTAAAGGACATAGAAAAGGAAATAACGAACACGATCAAATGAAAAAACCATCAAGGGTAAGCGCCACGCCGAGAAAAAAATGAAATAACAAGTACTCTCGGAGGCTGCAGCGCCACGCCGAAAAAGAACGATAAATATGCCTCGGAGGACTATGCCACGCCGAGAAAACATGAATAATGCACTTATAGAAACAAACGGAACGACTGGCCACCATCAAGTGCAGACAATCCACCAAGGGAGGGAGGGTGAGGGAAACTGATAGGATAGAGAAGAAGGAGAAATCTAGCTCAAGAGAACGCCGATGATAGAACAAAGAAGAGAGGCTGAATAAATAGGAGGAGTGACAAAGGGACGTCCCCATCCAAGGAATGTCGGTTCTATTGCTGTCGCAATAGAACCGTGGCATTTCAAAATCTTTGCATATGCAAAAGCCTTGCAAATATCATGGCTAAGATTTTTTCTTTGTCGTGCAGATGCCTGCTTTATCATCTACCTTGCTGGCTATAGCAATTCTTTCCCAAGAGGAAGAATAAACTGGTTATGGAACAACAATGGATGGATGAGCTCTAGTTCTGATAAACAACTAATGCAACACCCATTTTGAATTGCAAGGAAAACAATATATGAGCAGTTCCAAACTGACCAAAATGCAAAAGCAGAGTTTGTTGGATGCCCAAAGGCAAGAGGTGATCTATCTTTTAATCCAAAGTAAATAACAAAGCTACTGCTGTGACGCTCCCTGCTAAATATACGGCGCCCGGCCGTACACTCGGCAGGAAATCCCCCGTCCGGCTCAACAACCGCACAGGCCCTCCGTCTGTCCCGCACTATGGAACCTCCGTAGTGCGGGAAGGGGACACGAAGGTGTCTTGCGCGCCCTTCCCCTCTGGGCTCCTATCACAGCGGAAGCATAAACAAATCAGAACTAGCAATACAATACAATATGCTACCTCGAAGGGTAGCTCAATCGCATATCCATAGATGCAAAGAACATAATCATATGCCATAAAACATGAGAGCTCCTACCCGTGGCTCTGACACATAGGGAAGTCGACTGACTGGTAAGGCCTCAAGATAGAACAGACCGAGTCATAACAATGGCGGGGCTGGCATAAGACAATGGCTAGGGTTGACCACTCCATCCGCCCCTCCTGTGCATACTTTGCAGATGAGCTAGATCAGGCTCTGACATGACTCTAACCTTCCGGATACGCAATCCCATGGCATCACCCATCGGGACTACTCCAGGTTGCATCTCCCTGGCCCGTCGAGGTAGGAAGGGTTGCATCTCCCCTTCCCGGGGTCTAGAGGCTCCACGGGCGGCTAGAGAATCGTAACGACACACGATTCGTACCCGACTGAACCCCCCAAAACAAGAGCCAAGCTGACACTTGCAACTCTTGAGAGGCAGGGCGACACCATTGCCCCAGGAGGTGTCGGACCCATGCTCGGCCCACCCGAAGTGACCGACCATAAGCCTAGCCCACTATGGGATCCCCCGAAGCCCCCACTCGGCAGGGATCCACCCTCCATCTTGCCTCTAGCCCCGTTGTGTAGTGCTGAGTCACATCATAGCTTCCATAGCCCGGTATATAATAGGAACTAAGGGATCTACACTAGGAGCATACTACATATGGCCTAGGTCTCTACCCCCCTTCCCAAAACAAGAGGAGCAAACATGATCAACCAACATCCCATAACACCCTATCATGATAATCATAATAAGAACATCTTAACCTAAACATACATATCTAACTAACAGTTAGGGTTCCTTGATTAGGGTTCAAGATGTTCAATAAAGGTTCTAGGGTGGCTCTACTCTAGACACGAAATACTAACCCATCTGGAGTGCTAACTTCCAGATGTACTAACATGAATTCTACTCAACCTACCTCCTCCAGAAGCGCTCCCTCCCATTCCTGGCATCTCCATGCTCCTTGACGTGGTTCGAAAGCTTGCTCCCTCAACGATCATGCACACCTTCCAGGGGCTGCTGCTCCATGCTAAGCTATGACGAACGATGCTCGAAACGGGGTTTCGGGCACGTAGATGGGAGTTCAGGTGCTAGGTCAGGGAAAAAGGGCCTAGGGTTAGGGTTTATGTTAATATAGGTTGGGTCCACATGGGATGCCACGTGGCACCACTAGGGTGAGGCCGTGTGGCGGTTGCCCCAATAGGATAAGGCCATGTGGAAATGGGCCTTATCCTAAGGTTATCTAAGTTAAACATATAACTTAGATGTGCACCCCTTGCCACTTTCTAAGGCATACAAGGCCACCTGGGGTAGACTTGTATGGTGACGGGTCCAGGAATATACGTATTTATAGCATATATTCCCCTGGAACGTCACATTCTCCCCCCCTTAGGACAATGCTGTCCTCAGCATTGCGCTAAGGTGACAAGCTTACTCTATCCTGCAAAACAACATCATAATCATACATTTAAATTTAATTTAAACGATCAGCTTCCTATTAAAGAGTTAAATATCAAAATTTAGGCTATACTTGTACTTATACAAAATTATATAGCCTTTACAAGGTTACTTCTTACAATAATTCAAAATATTATTATAAGAGTTATTAGGGTTCATAATCTAAATTATGGTTCCCCCATCTTCTCGTAATGCGCCCCACCTCGATGCTCACTTCTCACTTTCCTGCACAAGGAGCACATTACGTTAGTTTAATTAATAAGTTTGTGGTTTTAGGGGACCACCCCCCTTACCAATACCTTGCACTCGATCATGGCCCTTTCGGATTTGAGCTTAAGGACCATTTAAGATGATCCCATCATCGCCCATGATCAAGTGCTACCTTGTACTCGGTTACCCGGTGCCGAGTACCCCTAGTGCATCATGCCCCAAGGGTTTTAAGCTAGGGAACGTCTCACGATCCCATCATCGCACATGATCACTTTGACCTTCACCATGACCCCCCCTATGGCCAGGTGTGCGAACCCCGCATTGTGGCATAGGGAGCATCCGACCGATGTCCCATCATCGCACACCATGCCTTACTTCTCTCACTCTCGCATGACCCTATTGGTCATGCGCACCTCGTGGTGCATGTTGGCCTAGAGAACGCCTTAAAGGCTTATCTCATCATCGCCCACATGTTCCAAGATTCTGGCATATGTATTCCACTAGCTAGAATACATCTGCCAGAGCTAGAGGCTAACTAAGAACATACTAGGCTAATCTCCTGGCAAGTCGGGGTCGACCAAGTCGGAGACGACTCGCCCATCAAACTCCTTCATAAACTCTGGGTATTGCTTCTCCAAATCCTGCTTCAATACCCATGTCGCGTCTTCCACGGGCAAGTGCTTCCACTTGACCAAATACTGGAGGAATTGAGACCTCCTAGTCTTCTTGAATGACTTATCAAGAAGTAACTCAGGCACAATTTCGACTTGCTCCTCCGTCATCTCCAACAAAGTTGGAGTATCCAAGACCTCCTCAGGGTTAGGATTGTGCCTTTTCAATAAACTTACGTGGAAAACCTTGTGAACTTTGAGATGGGCCGGAAGATCCAACTTGTAGGCTTGGGAGCCCACTCTCTCCAAAATCTTGAACGGACCAGCCCATCTAGGGGCAAGCTTCTTGCAACTCCCAATTCGAAGCTTAGCTTGCTTAACCTTGATCTTCAACCACACGCTATCGCCTACCTTGAACTCTCTTACGGTCCTGTGCCTGTCGGCTACACTCTTCTGCCAACTTCTTGCTGCTAGGAGGTAACCCCTTACTTCTTCCACCAGTTGCTGCATATCTCCTAGCATCTGCTGGGACACTTCAACCTTTGACACGGGATTGTGCCAAGTATCCGGGGTTAGGCACTGGTACCCGTAATTTACCATGAAAGGAGACATCTAAAATGACTCCTGCTTGGCACTATTGTAGGCGAATTCCACCAAGTGGATGTACTCATCCCACTTGGATTGTTTATTCCACACAAAGCTTCTAAGCATGTCTTCAAGGATTCGATTCGTCCTCTCCGTCTGACCATCTGTTTGGGGATGATATGCCGTGCTCATGGAGAGCTTCGTCTGAATGGTGCTAAAGAGGTCCTGCCAAAAAGCACTCATAAACTTAGAATCTCTATCAGATATTATCTCCCGAGGCATGCCATGGAGCCTAAAAATCTCCTTTACAAATAGCTTGGCAGTATCTAATAATGTGTCCGTAGTCTTACAAGGCACAAAATGTGCCATCTTAGATAGTTTGTCTACTACGACCATCAATGCATCCTTGCCTCGAAGAGTTTTGGGAGGTCCTGTTATAAAATCCATGCTTATGACCTCCCACTTAGTATTTGGCACCTTCAAAGGCTCTAAGGCACCTGGAATCCGAAGTTGCTCCGCTTTGGTTTGCTGGCACAACTGGCACTCCCGGATATATCTTGCTATCTGCTTCTTCATTCTCGGCCAGAAGTAGCTACTCCGAATCTTGAAGTAGGTCTTCATAAAACCTGCATGCCCTGCTATTGGGCTGTTGTGTGTGTCATGAAGAATTAGCTTCCTTACACCTGACGATTCGGGCACACACAACTTATGCTTATGGTATAACAAGTTGCCTTCCTTCTTATAATGTTTGAAGGCTTCTCGTTCTTTATCTGTTCTAGCCTCCCTAGAGAGGCTTTCCCATACCTCCTTGAAATCACCATCAGATGGTAATGTCTCCTCAATTTTCTTGCCATACCCACTCGAAAGAGTTGATATAGCATTACAATGTGTTCTCGTCTCAAGGGGTCTTCTAGAAAGAGCATCAGCAACCACATTCAACTTACCTGGCTTATAAGCAATCTCGAAATCATACTCTTCTAGGAATTCCATCCACCTCCTTTGCCTTAGATTGAGGAGCGGTTGGGTGAAGATGTATTGGAGGCTCTGGTGATCAGTATCTAACTGAAACTTCCTCCCAAGCAAGTAATGCCTCCAAATACGAAGAGCTCTCACAATAGCTAGAAGTTCCTGATCATGGGTTGGGTAGCGCTGCTCGGTGTCGTTCAACTTCTTGGATTCATAGGCTAGTACTCTTCCTTCTTGCATAAGAACTCCACCTGTCGCTATCTTACTTGCATCTATTGCTACTATCTTGTCCTTGTCTGGATCTGGCAGAACTAGCACTGGTGCTGTTGTTAAGGCCTCCTTAAGCTTTTCAAATGAAGCTTGAACATTTTCTAACCAACGTGTTCTCCAATCTTTCACCTTAACACTCTTAGTGAGGTCCGTCAAAGGGGACGCCCACTTAGCGAAGTCCTTCACGAACTTTCTGTAATAACCTGCCAGACCTAGAAAGCTTCTTACCTCCGCCACATTCTTGGGAGCTGGCCAATCCACTACTGCTTCGATCTTTGCGGGGTCGGTGGAAATCCTTTCCGCCGATATGACATGGCCCAAGTACTCCACTCTTTCGGTCGCAAAGTGGCATTTGGAGAGCTTTCCATACAAGCGATGCCGCCTCAACTTTTCCAACACTCTTCTCAAATGCTGACCATGATCTTCAATGGACTTGCTGTAGACTAGAATGTCGTCGAAGAAGACAATGACAAACTCATCTAGGAAATCCCTGAAGACGTCATTCATGAGGCGCATAAAAGTTGCTGGAGCATTCGACAACCCAAAGGGCATTACTGTAAACTCAAAGTGACCATACCGCGTTCTGGAGGCGGTCTTATGGATATCTTCTTCCTTTATCCTTATTTGGTGGTATCCTGACCTTAAGTCAATTTTAGAGAATACCTTTGCTCCTTCGAGCTGGTCCATCAAATCATCTGCCCTTGGCAATGCATACTTGTTCTTTATCGTCTGCTTGTTGAGCTGGCAATAGTCTATGCACATTCTTAAGCTCCCATCTTTCTTCTTCACGAAGAGTATAGGTGCTCCAAAAGGAGACACACTTGCTCTAATAAAGCCAAGCTCAAGCAATTCCTGGAGCTGCTTCTTAAGCTCTATCAACTCCGGTGTGCTCATCCTGTATGGTGTCTTGCTGGTAGGCTTAGCATCTGGAGCTAATGTGATCTCACACTCCACACCCCTATAAGGTGATAGCTGCCGGATTTCATCCGGGAATACATCCTTGAATTCCGAAATGAGCCTTGCTACTGGCTTGGGCAACTGATTCCCCTTTTGGTCGCTTCCATCCTGCTTATTGGGCTCAATTGCCTCTACCCTCAAAATGTAATCCACCTTATTTCTTTCTATACTTTTCCTTAGCTGCTTCAAAGAAATACAATGCATAGAAGAAGCTGCCTTCTTACCTCTCACTATGAATTTGGTGCCGTCCGGTGCTGTCATGGCAACTTCATTGCGGTCGCAGTCGATCATGGCTTTCGCTGGCTTTAGGAACTCCATTCCTACTATAAGGTCATACCTTCCAATCTCCATGACTTCTGCCCCCATCGGCCACTTACTTCCACTAAGGTCTATGTCGAATGTGATTCTCCTCCCCTTAGTGTGCCGAATGGCGCCGTTTGCCATAGCAACTGGCCTTGGCTTAGACTTCAATACCTTGTTCTTCATTAGGGCAGCCAGCCTAGGAGAGACGAAGTTGTGAGAGCTACCTATATCTACGAGGACTACATATGGGTTGCTATCTATGATTCCATCAGCCCGCAATGATTTGTCGTGATTTTCAATATCCGACTCAATATTTGCACCTGATATGGCACTCACCATCTATGAAGTCCTGGGCCTCATGCTGGTCGTCGTCTTCATCTGCTTCTGTCGGTGAATCCCAATCCCCAAGCTCTGCCAAAGCTACTTCATGACAAATGGGCAATCATGTGTTTGGTGCCCTGGCTGGAAGCACCTAAAACATAGCTTCTTCTCGATACACTCCTGCTTCTTCTCCTTCGTCAGACTGTCTAGAATACGCTTTAGCACGCTGCTGCCCCTCGATGCATTCTCATGGACTTACGGTCCCCAAAGTTCTTATCCCGAGCTCTTCCTTGCTGCCTGGCCTCGATGGCGTAGGCTGGCCGATTGCTTACTCCGGGTGCGCCCTTGGCGCCTGTTGACTTTCCTTTGAAGGCCATTTGTCTCTCCCGGCGTTGGTGGAGCTTCTTCCAAACTTATGGCTTTATCCTCATTACGCCCATCGACTTTGGGTTGTTTGCTTTCGGACTAGCCTTTTGATATTGCTGTTCAATCCCTCAATGTAAGTTTCAACCGCTTGCCTTTCCGAAACTCAGGAAACATGGAGCTGAGTCGCATGAATTCCTCGTGTACTTTGCTACCGACAAGGTACCCCTGGTTCAATCAGTAGAATTTTGGATCGCTTTTCGCTAGTATGTGACCTAGGCACATAATGTCTCTTGAAAGGCCTTCTTTGAAGGTCTTGAATCTGCAGAATCGTTCCTTTTGAGCTTATTGAACTTTTGCGTAGCCTTTCCACCGATTCTAATTTGCTCCTATCAAGTTTCTTTGTAGCAACCTTCCCTATATCCTTGTCCTTCATGCCATAAGAGTTGCCAAACTCCTCCATTTCGATCAAGCGGGCTTACGCCTCCATACGACGACTGTCCTTCCCGAACTGACCCAACTTCCTAGTCTTCCACACATTGCTCATAGCATTGTCAACTTTCTTTTGATAGTCATCGCCTTCCTTGCCCCGGCTCTTACCGTGAAGTATCGGACTCACTTTTCGAGCTAGAACTGTCTTTATGGCGGAAGTGTCGATGAACTGGAGCTAGGTGGTGTTGGACTCCTACGTTTCTCCTTTTCCTCTTCTGTCTCGACATTTCCACGATTGTCCCGCCCCTCGGCCGTGGCCCTTCCTCGATGCCTTGCTGAGGTAGCGGTGGGGAGGTGGTGGTGCGGAGTGCATATTCTTGGGCATTCATCAATGGGGTGGCCCGGTGGATCAGCCGATGCATCGATTCCTCATCCGGGCGAGCCTTGCGTTGATTGCTTCCGTCATTTCCTCGTTGTTGTCATCGATCGATCACGTCCGGAATAGGTTTCTAGGTACCCACTTGGTGATGTCGGCCTTGGCCTTGAGAACCGAGCACTGTGTTCCTTGCTGCAAGGATTAATCATCAATGCTTGTTATTTAAGTTACACACTAATCATTCTTGCTTACAATTGAATTATTGTTAGGTACAAAAGAAAATTATGTGAAAATTCCACTTACAAGTCAAGATCATGGTAAGACATTAATTAGTATATAGAAATACATTTCATGAAATACATGATAATATCTAAAAGAGAGATTATTCAATACAATTTAATTGAGGACAAAGTAAAATTTTCCATCATCGATGGCCCTTCATGTTCTTGAAGAAGTTCTTGATGTTCTTGAGATGTAGCCCCTTGCCGACGTTCCGCGCAAGATCCTTGCGGTGATCCTCCTTCAAGTGCTCTAGCCATCCGGGGTCTTTGGGAGTTAGGGTGCCGTTCTTTGCCACTCTCGACAAATGTGCATCCCCGAGGTGGCCCCCCGGAAGTCGAGGCGGTGAAGAGCTACCGATCTCTTGAAAAGGATGACATGGTCCGATCCGTGGTCTAGTCCGGGCGTCTTTGCCCAAAGCCAGAGAGGGCTATGAGGAGCGCAACAGACTCTTCTCCTCTTGGGCTAAACTCCTTGTGGAATACTATCATCTGCCCTTGGCTAAGAGCTGGAAGATAGTATCGAAGCGCCTTGCCTTTACCCGCGATGTTGGACCCTGTGCCTCTTCTGCTAGCTGCTTCCCCATAGATGTCTATTGCTACGAGGTCTTCGTGGTCCCTCCACATTGTGGTAGCGTTCTCCAAGTTGATGTTGGCGTGTGCCTCACGCGAACTCCTGGAATGGACTGGTCGGCTAGAGCTTGGACCCCTTCCTGGCTTATACAATCTGCTTTGTATCTGCTGGAACTCCTCTTCTGGGATGATGGGTTCCTGTTGTTGATACATCTGCCTTATCTGCTGATAAGCTTGTATATCCGACATCGTCTCCCCGGCGTAGGAGTGTCGCTCCGCTATTTCCCTTGGAAATTCTTGGTAGGAGTAATCGATGAAGTCCCTGCCCTGTTCTTATGCAATTAAGCCTAGGAGCTCGTCGATTCTGAGACCTTCTTCTTGGCAATGGGGAAGGTTGAGGATGTCGTTAGCCAAGATGTACTCCTCGCCGTCGATAATCACTGGTGACAGGGCTGTGATGCCAAGTGGTGGTTCGAAATCTCGCCTTAGTGTGCCTTCCTGCCTAGCTATTCGCCTCTCCATCCTTGCTGCCTCTCTCATCTCCCAACTTGGGTTCTCCTCCCCTTGCTGCTCGTAATCTTGCTCGATCTGCAGCATGGGTGTTCCTGAGGTCGCGCCATAGTACTCGTACTCGGTAGAGTCGATCTCATGGATGCCGATCTGCTCCCTTCGGGTGTCGAGAGGTGCTAGATCTAAGGGCTGAATTGACGGCTCCCCTAGTTGGTTGACTGCCTTGTACTGCATGAACAAAGCTAAGGCTGCTTGATTTGAGAGGTATCTGTGCCTATGATGCTTACAGGTCATGTAATCTGGCATGCTTCTGGTTCTATCCCATACCTTATTCTTGGCCTTAGATCCCCCACCTATGGCTTGGGTCAGAGAGTCTAGAGAAACCCATTTCCCTCCCCTAGGTGGCAAACTAACTTCCCAGGGTAGTATCTGCTGGTCATATTGGCAAATGATGTCGGTGTAATAGGGAGTCCTAGTCAAGGTGGCATGAAGATCAAAGAGATGATCGAAGACATGGAAGGCTTGCTCAGCAGGGAAATCACGAATGTGATTGGCCTCATTGTACCATCTAGCAAAGCTTGATGGTGCCATTGAGCAGAGATAGCTATGAAAAATGGCTTGTGAAGACGAGTAGGGAGCTGAAAAATCACCAAAAGGGCTGAGAGCAGTTTTGATGGGGAGAAAATGACAAATGAGGCCCCCTTTTATAGACTAGGGATGCCTCGGGTTCCGTGCACAAGGGTTCTTGATGGGAAAAACTTTTGTTCTATGGCTATGGGTGTCCAAATAAACTATCATGGAATGCAATTCTAAGCAAAACAAAGCAAGAGACACTACATGGCAGTTTGTTGGATCAAAATTGGTCAAATTAGGCCAAAAAGGGCCAAATCAAGAGGGTTCGCGCGAAAGGGCCTTCCGAAACTGTCGGAAAAGGGTTTGGCGCGGACCCACCCGGTTTCGCAATTTTGAAGCAAATTTGACGAATTTTTGAGGTTGGAAAATCCTAACATGACTAATTGATCAATTCTAGCCTAGCATGCAACTTTTCCTGAGCAAAATGGACACCTACAGGCGAAATAGGGAGGGTTCGCGCGAAAGGGGCTTCCGAAACTGTCGGAAAGGGGTTTGGCGCGGACCTACCCGGTTTCGCCGTTTTGCTCGGAAATCAATTTTTTTCTAATTAGGGGTAGAATAATTGAACTATTACAAGTTAGATACAAAAAATTTTAGTACAATTTGACTTCCCTAACTACCTCTTTACATCAATTTTTCAAGACGAAGGAGATATATATTAATAAGGATAGTCAGTTTACACCAAAATTTTAATTACAGGTACAAAATTCGGAGGTTCAAGGGTACTCCTTGCGGATCCTCCATGCCAAGTGGAGATCCTTGGGCATTACGGTCACCCTCTTGGCGTGGATTGCGCATAAGTTGCCCTCCTCAAAAAGCTGGGTCAGCTCCGCTTCGGCTGCCACCTGCAGGACCCTTGTTGTCAAGGATGTCACCCTATAGTCGGTGACGAACTCCTGCATAACTTCCTGCATCAGGCGCTCGAAAGGGGCCTTCCTGATCATGAGATTAGTGCACTGCTGGAAGTGCTTAATCTCCGGCTGCAGGCGTCCGAGAGTTAGGCCGTGATGGACCTTCTTCGACTTTTCGGGGCGTGGAGGTGGTGGCTTAGGCACAGTTCTTCTTCTTGGGCGGCCACCTTTGACATACCAGCTCCGCGTTTAGCCGGCCCGATACCGATCATTGTACCTCGTCCAGCGGCGAAGGTACTCTGTAGTAAACCCCCCGACTTACGCTTGAATTGGCGGTCCTCACGCGGGCGCGAATGGCCTTCGCCCACCTTACGCTTCTTGACCACCCGATTGGCGTGGGCCACCGGGTAGGGTGGCGTGCGTTGGGGTGCGAAGGCTCCCCAGCGACTTCCTCCTCTTCCTCCTCATCTCGCCCGCCTCCTTCTACCTCTTCCTCCTCATCGGCCCGCGGGGGTTGGGGAACTTCAATGGCAACCAGTCCTTGAGGGCTGTCGTTTCTTCTTCGTTAAATGGCTCCTTCTCGAGCGGCTTCCTCTGCCTCTTCTTTCTTTGCCTCGGTTTCCTATGGCCACTCTGCCACCTTCTCTTTTCCCTTCTTCTTTGGTGCCGAAGGGCCGCCTCCTTAGTTTGGTCTTTGGGGCTGCTTCTCCACTGTTCTTCCACTGCTCCACCCGGTGTCCGAGCCGAAGGCCCAAAGTGGCCGGGACTCGCCCGGTTCTCTGGGTGCCGGTGGCGAAGAGTTCTGCTGGCTTCTTTGAGCGCCGCCTCCTCGGCGTCGTGGAAGGTTTAGGTGATTTGCTTCTTTGGAGGGAGCGCCCCTTCCCGGCTTAGGTCGAAGGTGCTTTCGGGGATCTTCTTGACATGGCGACTCTTTGCTTCGTCATCGCCATCGAGAGTGTAGGTCGCTCGCCGAACTTCCTCGCTGTCTGTTTGGTTCGAGCCATACTTGACGGTATAGAAAACGGGTGATGTAAGGCTGAGCAAGAGAGAGATGGAGGAGCAAAAGGTTGGAGGGAAAATGAGGTGTCAGGGTTATTTAAAAAGGAGGGTCCCTGGAAATATTCCCTACCATTAATAGGCCTACTTATTAGCCCCCCTTATTAATTACACCAAGGTACCCTTACTATTAATATATATTTAGTTTCTAATATACATACTTAAATTCGTATTATACCTTTATAATTTCAAATTTCCTAATAGTTTGAAGTATTAATTATGGATTTGCGCCATTTTTCACTCGGGTCTCAGATTGGCATAATTCTTTGACCCATTTTAGGTGAAATTTGATGCAGATGCATAATTTTTACTCCAATTTTACTAGAAGGTGAATTTGACTCATTCATTTCTTCGTCTAATACTTAACCTATTTTCGGACCCACTACCTAGGAGAAAATTTTTTTTCCCCTATTTTCGAGGTTCGATGGTAGAAATTTTTAATTTCATACCCCTATAGGCCTGTTAGACTACTTTCATGGTTATGGTCAGTGCTAGTTCCTGGTCAACCAAGAACATCGCCTCGATACCATTGTGACGCCTCGCTAAATATACGGCCGGGTGGTACACTTTCGGCGAGAAATCCCCGTCGGCTCAACAACCGCCGAGGCCCTCGCGTCTGCGTCCCGCACTATGGAACCTCCGTAGTGCGGGTAGGGGACGCGAAGGTGTCTTGCGCGCCCTTCCCCTCTGGGCTCCTATCACAGCGGAAGCATAAACAAGTCAGAACTAGCAATACAATACAATATGCTACCTCGAAGGGTAGCTCAATCGCATATCCATAGATGCAAAGAACATAATCATATGCCATAAAATATGAGAGCTCCTACCCGTGGCTTCGACACATAGGGAAGTCGGCCTGGTGGTAAGGCCTCAAGATAGAACAGAACCGAAGTCATAACAATGGCGGGTCGGCATAAGACAATGGCTAGGGTTGACCACTCCATCCGCCCCTCCGTGCATACTTTGCGGATGAGCTAGATCAGGCTCGGCATGACTCTAACCTTCCGGATCACGCAATCCCATGGCATCACCCATCGGGACTACTCCGTGTTGCATCTCCCCGGGTCCATCGAGGTAGGAAGGGTTGCATCTCCCCCTTCCGGGGTCTAGAGGCTCCCGCAGGCGGCTAGAGAATCGTAACGACACACGCATTCGTACCTGACCGAACCCCCAAAACAAGAGCCAAGCCGACACTTGCAACTCTTGAGAGGCGTGGCGACACCATTGCCCGGGGAGGTGTGGGACCCATGCTCGCCCACCAAGTGACCTGACCATAAGCCTAGCCCACTATGGGATCCCCGAAGCCCCCACGGCAGGATTCACCCTCCATCTTGCCTCTAGCCCCGTTGTGTAGTGCTGAGTCACATCATAGCTTCCATAGCCCGGTGGGTTCCTATGCACAGGCCGCATATAATAGGAACTAAGGGATCTACACTAGGAGCATACTACATATGGCCTATGTTTCTACCCCCCTTCCCAAAACAAGAGGAGCAAACATGATCAACCAACATCCCATAACACCCTATCATGATAATCATAATAAGAACATCTTAACCTAATCATACATATCTAACTAACAGTTAGGGTTCCTTGATTAGGGTTCAAGATGTTCAACAAAGGTTCTAGGGTGGCTCTACTCTAGACACGAAATACTAACCCATCTGGAGTGCTAACTTCCAGATGTACTAACATGAATTCTACTCAACCTACCTCCTCCAGAAGCGCTCCCTCCCATTCCTGGCGTCTCCATGCTCCTTGACGTGGTTCGAAAGCTTGCTCCCTCAACGATCATGCACACCTTCCAGGGGCTGCTGCTCCAGGCTAAGCTATGACGAACGATGCTCGAAACGGGGTTTCGGGCACGTAGATGGGAGTTCAGGTGCTAGGTCAGGGAAAAAGGGCCTAGGGTTAGGGTTTATGTTAATATAGGTTGGGTCCACATGGGATGCCACGTGGCACCACTAGGGTGAGGCCGTGTGGCGGTTGCCCCAATAGGATAAGGCCATGTGGAAATGGGCCTTATCCTAAGGTTATCTAAGTTAAACATATAACTAAGATGTGCACCCCTTGCCACTTTCTAAGGCATACAAGGCCACCTGGGGTAGACTTGTATGGTGACGGGTCCAGGAATATACGTATTTATAGCATATATTCCCCTGGAACGTCACAACTGCAACCAAAATGGACTTACTTCTTGATCTTGATCGTGTGAAACAAATGTTGATGTTGCCGCAGAAGAAAAGGCCAAGAATACAGAAATGTCAGGGTCGTTTACATAGCTTGTTATGGGACTACTGCTGCCAGTAAGGGCCTAAATATGCCACAACCCAAATCAAAATTTGCCTGGTCAAAGATTCTGAAATCGAAATGCATGAAAATGCAAATGCGGTTAATAAAAATTCAAATGCAACTTAGTAAAAATTCAAAATGCAAGAAAAATAGAAAAAAGGGAAGCAGGTTACCTCTAGACTGGAAGAATCAAGCCTTCTGGCTTGAGGTCTGACCCAAATTCAAACTTGACCATTATATTCCAGCATCGACCATGCTTTAGTTTACCTTTGTTACCGGGACATCAATGGCAAACCCTATGCATATAAACAAAAAAAAAAAAAAAAAAAAAAAAAAAAAAAAAAAGAGGCATCAGTCAAAGCAAAATATCACATATTCTAGAATTACCTTGGGCAATTGGATCCATCTGCCATTCAGCTCATTCTAACTGTAAGCAAATGAATAAAATGTAATGCTTTAATGTGCATAGCAAGAGCCTTGCAATTGTTCATCTAATCTTGACATGCAAACCTCCAAATGATTTGGATATCAGAGTAATGCTTGCAACACTAAGGATTTATAATAGAAAACAATCTAAGTGTAAAAAGCCTGCCAATACCTAACAATCCATGAAGCCTAGAATCGCCATTTCCATGCACAACATGCTAATTGCCTTGCAAAACTTATGCTAGTGTACATAAGGTCGAGATTTGATGTAAACAGGAAGGAAAAAAAAAACAGTGTTGTGCCATTTTTTTCATCTACATCTGCTTCCAATGCTAAGAAAAGTATTAAAAAGCTGGGAGAGTATTTGCTGCCACGAAATTCCACTTGGATTAAAGAGCATTATGCAAAACCACGCTAGCTCCTAGATGATTAATGAAGCCAACAAAGGGAATCTGTATATTGAGGGAAAGAACATTTCTGCTTGGCCATTTCATCTTTGTGAATAACATCTGTGCAGTCTTTTATCTCTCCAATTGCGAAGCCCAACTCTTCCTTGCAAATTTCGTCTTCGCGCTTACCTTGAAGCTTCCGCCTTCACCTCCATAGTGCTTGTAGAAAGGAAGAAGGGCAAATCCATGAAGAAACAACTCAAGCCGGGCTTTGTTTTCTTTGTTGCACATGACAGTGTTGTTGAGGTCCAAATGTGCCCATCGAACCATGAAACAGGCTGCTAAGAATCGGTTGCTTGTTGCTCGTTTATGGCCCGCTGCAAAAATGGCTTTTGCTAGATGATGCCCCATAGCCAAGAGCTTGGTCAACCACGGAAAAAGATCTAGGGTTAACGGAAAAGTGAAGCGAGATGGGAAATTGAATCTAATGCGTTGGATCTCAGATGATTGGATCTAAGCCGTTGAATCTAGGGCTGGATCCAACACTTACGCTAAAACTTTATTATATAAGATAACTGATAGGGAGATATCTGGAAGACCAGTTGTTGTGGAAGAACATTTGTTGAAGAGATATGACCTGCAAGATACGTGGTTGAAGAAGATATCAATGTGTTCATATAGGTCAAGATGACCTATAGGTTATTGAACTAGGTTATTCTAGAAGTTCCTTCTAAGGCTCAAAGGCCTTATAATTGAAAGCAAATTATAATTACTATTTTGAAGGCAGTCGAATGAATTGGAGTAAAAAACTCATTCGAATTTTAGGTCGGCCACTTGTCCCAGAACTGCAAGATATCGGTCTGGCTATGCAGCCGGATCGTGATGTTTTAAATCAAGAAGAATGCATTTTAGATGTATTCTGCTCTGTGTATTAAATTATAACGGTTCTGGCCATTTGATGGGCCGGTATATGTACTTATGTACATACGTATACATTCTGGCTATGCAGCCGGATCGTGATGTTTTAAATCAAGAAGAATGCATTTTGGATGTATTCTGTTCTCTGTATTAAATTATAACGGTTCTGGCCATTTGATGGGCCAGTATATGTACTTGTGTACATACGTATACATTCTTGGCATGCATGCATGCGTGCGTGGAGAATTGGAGAATTCATAAGCAAGGGTTTTACCGCTATGGAAGAGAGGTTATGCGGAGCAGAGAAGGCAGGGACGAAGTACCGAGGAGACAAGACTTGAAAGATTGAATTTGAAGAAGTACCTCAAGGCTGGACTGCATCAATCTATTCTATCGGGTGGGGTTTTGCTGAGCTAATCTGAGATTTGATATGGGTTGCCATGGTTAGATTTATGGATGATTCGTTAAGAGGGTTATGGCTAGGTATTTCCAAGAAAGAAATTATGGCATGTAAAAACTTCAGACGTAAGAAATTATGGTTGTTTCTATGTACATGTGCTTTTAATAAGAGAATTGGTGCTTATATATGAGAAATCATGGATATACTGTATCAATTTGCTGCTCTGAGTCCTACGAGAAAGGGGAATTTTGCTCCAATTGCAACATATAAGAATTTGAGAAAGCCCATATCACGGAGATTAAATCATGATGAAATTGATTGGAAAGGATCGGATTTGATATGAGAAGATCCGATTTTGAGGCTAAATGACGATCTGAGCATGTTTGATGCTTTATGAACTGTATTGGCTTCTGTAGAATTCTGTTAGAACATGGAAATCAGGCGATCAAATGGGCAAAATCAGGTCGAAATTGCCATAGGAAGGACTGATTTGAGGACCTTGAATTGTTTTGTGCCTCTGGGAAGTGGTTTGGAAGGGATTTCTCCATCGAGAGTCTACTGACAGGCATGCAAATAGTGAATCATACGTTGAAACTAGAACTGGAAACTGCCAAAAGGAGCCGATTTGGGGTTTAGAGTGGCAAATTTGCCTCGAAAAGGCTTAGGGCGGTTTCCCATGGGCTAAAAACCTCAAGGTTTTCTTGAGGTCAGGCATTGATCTTGGGTGTTCCAGTGAGCACTTCACCTGGAGAAGCTCAGGGTTCAGACCTGAAAATGAATGTCGTCCTCTGCCTTGTATTTTCTAATTTTCCTTGTTGTTACATTTATTTTAACCATTGCTTATTTGTGCTTTTGTTACCTTATACAATTGTCATGTCAATTTGCTAATAACTAAGTAGAATAGAATAGAATAGAATATGATTTTTTCGTCCACGGAGACCAACTGGCCTATGGGACCCAAGAAGGGCATGACTCTGGTCCAAGCAGTGGGCATAGTATCTAGCAAATCAATTCCTGACGGTATGAGTGGAATCATTCAAGTGGAGATACATGGCTTGAACAAGTAAACTCACTAAGGAATAATTAATGATGAAAGGGTCATATATTTTGCATTCCTTATGGAGGGAAATCATATGATGAGTGTTTCTATCTGATAAAGGAGTGCAGAAATGTTAGGATCTACGTCAGTATGACAACAATGCTTGCGACTTCTTCGACATGTCTGATTTGTTAACATGGTCTTCATCAATAAGTCTTTTACATAAGTAGGTTGTATGGGCAACCTCGGCAAGGGTAAAATCTAGGCATCTATATATAGTAAATATCTAATGAACTTCACATGTCTTGGTCTTTGCATTGTCCCACTATTGTCTTGGTACTTGATGTCTCTTGGATCCTCCGGAGTCGGGCTTCTAGGTTCGGTAGCCTAGATTGCTTCGGCATTCTCATGTCATCTGTGTTTTATGTGGTATTATTATGCTCTGTGACATCGACGTAGTGGTAGAATTGGGCTAGGAAAGGGTATGCGCACATGAGGTTCACCCCACCACTCCCGCTACAGGGCTCAGAATGTGAGCTGTCTGGGCATTTCTCTGCTAACAGGGCCTGCATGTAGGCTGGCTAAGCTTCCTATTGTCTTGGAGTTGTGCGTCATGATGGTTTGGTATATTGGCTGTGTTCTTTGCTCCTGATGCTGATGTGTTATATTGCATTTGGTCTAGCATTGTACTCACATAGGATCTTCCATCTGTGTTTGTGCTTATGTTCTTGTTATCCAAGATTTCCAAGAAGTTCCATGTATGCAGTGGCAACCAGGGAGCTCCACTTAGTCACGAGGGCTAACCCCAGTGAGTGTATATGCAATGAATGAGCAAGGTGATGTTCAGGCTAGTGGCAACGATACAGTTGGGGATCGAGATCGAGTTATCCAAGAAGCTTATGTTAGAATTGCCCAGATAGATATTGTGAAATCATTGCAGATAGAAATTTGCTATATATAATGGATATTTTATAAGAATGGTTCCTTTTCAATTTGCAAAAGAAGATTCAATTCATTACTAACCTAGAATTACACAAGTTAGACAAGATCCCGAGTTGCCAGGAGGGTCAACTCGGCAGGCTCATCACATAAATTGAGATCACCCAATTAAGCTTGGGCTCTCGGGATTTTCCAGTCAACGGTGCTACAATAATTGGACCATACCCAAATGAACAGTGACGAGTGCAATACCAATGAAACATATTAACTATTTGGTTCTTGATAAATTAATGCGTATTGATCTAGTAAGTATATTGAATTGGAAGTGTGTTCTAGGAGATTGAATCTCTAGTTAGTATGCTTGAATACCCAGTAGAAATTCTTCATTGGTATCAGAGCACAGGTTTGCTAACATGTCTACAAGGTTTGGTGCTAACCTTTTGAATTCCATAGAGCTATTCAAAGAAGGAGGGTTCTAAATATGGAGCCAGACAAGTGCCTGAACTTGAAAATTTATAGTATCTAATTGACTCAAATGCTACCAGACGTCCTGTTATTACTTTAAATATAGGGACAACTAGTAGAAGGGAAACCAACTCTAGTACAAGTAGTGAAGGTTTCACTATAGGTGGAGGTACTAGGAATGCAGCAAGAAGTACTGCTACTCTAGCTGAGGAGGATGAAAAGCTTGAAGGTCATGGAAAGTAGGGGTAGTGATTAAACTCAAATTCAGAGATATGACACCCAAGAAGATGTGGATGTACATGATAAAAGAATATGAGGCTAAATCTTCCTCTCAGATTGATGTGCTTGAAAAACAATTGAGGAAATTAAAGCTACATGATAGAGATAATATAAATGATTTTCTTGAAAATTTTGACTCTACCATTGCAGACTTGGAAGGGGCTGGAGTTATACTCAATGAGGAGTACCAACTCTTGGCAATATCGAGAGCAGTCTCTCATAATGCTCACCTTGCTACATTGTTGAGGAATGTGGCAAAATCAAAGAATCATCCTATAAGAATGGTAAGAATGGAATTTGAACAAGGCAAGATTGGGGATGATGATGAAGATAAAGTTAAAAGAAACAATTACGTTAAAAGCAATAGAAAGGTAGGGCCATGCTTTAATTGTGATAGTTATAGACATGTTAAGGTAGACTGTCCTAAGACAAGAAAGGAAATAGTGTGTTATAGTTATGAAGGCAAGGACATGTGGCAATAAATAGTCCAAGTCCTAAAGGGCAATGGCTAAGAGGAAAAGGCAAAGAGAAATTTGCAGGAAATAAGAAAGGGCATGATAATAGAGGAAGAAGAGCTGCAAGGAGGAATCCAACAGTAAATCTTACTAAAGAAACTCGTGCTCAAGATGATGAACAAGATGAAGACACAGAGGTAAGGACTTCTGAAGTACATTCTTTAAATAGAAATAAAAATAACTATAACTTCATGATTAGATTCAAGAGTTGAAAGAACAATAGCTACCTCTTCAAATATTCTCAAAGCTTGCAAAGGAAAGACGGGAGGACATGTTCAATTGGGAAATAAAGATCTCCCGGAGATAGAAGATGTAGGCATGATAGAATTGTTTGATTTAGAAGGAAAAAAAGTACAATTAGACAATGTGCTATATGCGCCAGGCTTGGTGAGATACCTGATATCAATTTCTCAACTGGTGGACCTAGGCTATAAATTCTATTTGAAAAATTGCAATGTAAGGTTTTTCTCAATAAGAAAGTTATAATTTTGGGAAAAAGAGTTGGGAACCTTTTTAGATTGCACAATGATCATTTCCTGCCTAGTATCAATCATGTTGGATTTCCAACAACTGAAACTTGGCACCATAGAATGTGTCATGTCAATTCGAAAGCCATTGAGCTGTTAGCAAAGAAGGGAATCCAGAAATAATGATGGGGAGTTTGTGTGCAAATTTTGGGCAAACATAGCAGGCTGCCTTTCAAAAGATCCCTTAAGAGGGCTAAGGGCATAGTAGATCTAGTTTGCATAGACTTGTATGGACCATTAAATGTAACAAGTCTTACAGGCAAAAGGTATTTTATGACTATAATTGATGATTTTAGTAGGAAGGTAAATGTTTATTGTCTAAAAATGAAGGATGCACCATTTGAGATCTTTAAACATTATATGAATGAAGTAGAAGCAGAAACAGGTAAAAAAATAAGATGCCTAAGGTCTGATAGGGGAGATTGCAGAAGTAGAGGCATCAAGAGGCAACTTACATGCAGGTATTCACCTCAACAGAATGGAATTGCAGAAAGGAAAAATAGAACTATTCTAAATGTAGTAAGGAATATGTTGAAATTCTCAGGGCTACCTAACTTCCTTTGGGATGAAGCAGTTAAGGCTATTGTCCATGGTCAAAACATCTTGCCATCATTGATTACTAAGTCATACGGTAAGTTAAAATCATATGGATGTTTAGCCTTTTTATATGTGCCAGATGAACCAAGGAAAAAACTTGATGATGAATCATTGAACTTATATGGTAGGCTATGATGCTCAGTAAAAAGCCTACAGATTGTTTGATCCTCATAAAAAAAGAATTGTGGTAAGTATAGATGTTATATTTGATGAGGGTTAATTCTACAAAGTTATACCAAAGGTAAATGCTGATTACAATTCCAGGATGTAAAAGACCTCAAAGCACCTCATACACTGATAAAGTCAGTGATTCTAAGGTGCTTGATGATACTGGTGAGGAGGAAACCTTATTTGATAAACCTAGTTTGGCTAATGATGGTTCTGTGTAGGGGGAACAAGACTTAGGTGAAGATTTAAGTCGTAACATTGGAACAGACTATGGAGAGAAACCACCAAGGAGAAAAAGACAAACTGAGGTTCAGAGCTCAAGTTAGACACAAGCTTACTTGGAAGACATGAGCATGGAAGAAGTAAGAGACTTCAAGAAAGTGAAGGTGAGATTAATGATTTATTTGAGATCTTGATGCATTTGGATACCAATGTTCCTAAAAGCTACAATGAAGTATTGAGTGCACCCGAAAAGACACAATGGCTTAAAGCCATGAATGATGAGATGATATCATTCAAGAGAACTGAAATCTTTGAGGTTGTTGATATGCCTACAGGAAAAAACATAGTAGGGAATAAATGGCTATTCAAGTTGAAAACTGGGCAAAAACACCTAAATATAAAACCAGACTTGTAGCTCAGGGATTTTCACAGAAAAAAGGATTGGATTATGAGACCTTTTCATCTTTGGTAAAAATGAATAGTATTATAGCAAATGCCTGTGACTTCAAAGTACACCACATGGATATTAATACTGCATTCCTAAATGCCAAGCTTGAAGAAGAAATATTTATGAAACAACGAGGAAGGTACAAACAAAGTATGGAAGTTGAAAAGGGTAGTATATAGACTTAAGTAGACACCTAGAGAATGGTGCATGGATTCTTATCTGATAGAACAAGGATTATCAAACTTAAAAATGATGGGAACTTGTAGAAATTTGAATCTCGGGTGAATGGTGCATTATTGCACTCTATGTTAATGATAACATCATGATAGCTAAAGGAACAAAATGTTTACAACATTGCAAAGATTTATTGAACAAGAGATTCAAAATGTCAGACCTTGGAGAGCTTCAAAAATTTCTAGGCATTGAAGTGCACAAGAATCAAGTCAATAAGACAATGACTCTTACTCAGAGGAGTCAAATTCTGGTTATGTTGGAGAAGTTCAAAATGCAAGACTGTAAGATATGCAAGACACCTCTAGTTCCAGGTTGCAAAATCTTAGGACCAAATGTGTCCAAGAAATGATACTGAAAGAGAAGGAATGAATAAGACGCCATATAGAGCAATGATAGGGTGCTTGACTTATGTGGCAAACTGCACAAAACCTGACATAACTCATATTGTAAATCTGTTGAGCAGATACAATCATGACCAAAGGAGGGAACATTGGATTGCAGCCAAAAGGGTGCTAAGATACCTTAAAAAAATAATGGACATAGGTGTAATTTATTGTACAGAAAATTTAGAATTGAAATTATAATATAATGAGATTGGGGAGGTGACATAGACAACAGGAAATTCACTTCTGGTTATTTCATGATCTTAGGTGGAGGACCTATAGCCTGGAAGTGTAAAAAGCAGAGCCCATGGCAAAATGAAGCGGCAACTTTGTGTGCCAAGGAATTAATATGGGGAAAAAAGGTTGCGTATAGAACTTGGATTCAACCAATCACAGGCTACTAAATTGTACTGTGACAGACAAACTGTATAGCAATGTCAAAGGACCATGTTTTACATAAAAGGTCCAAACACATTGAGCTAGAATTTCGTTTTATTAGGGAAGCAGTTGGCAAAGGATTTATCAAATTTCAGAATATTTAAGGGCTAAACTTAGCTGTTTGGCAATTTTTTAGCATGTTTCAAAAAATGTTGACTAAAGTAAATGGAAAAAATTGGGAAAAAAAATAGTTTTAGTTTAGCTTTTTTTCGCGCCAGCATCAACCTTCAGTCTCTTTACCTAAATGCTAAAAAGTGAGAGAGTGAAATTTTGTACTGTTTAGCTAAACCATAGAAATGTTTTAAATGAATTTCGGGCTAGTTTAGCTAATATCATTCTAATTTACAAGAAATTTATGAATAGTAATTTATTTTCTAGCATTTATCAAATAATTTGAGACCTAAACTTAGTTAGCTGGCATTGTTTTAAAATGGTTTCATAAAGAAAATGAGTAAAGTAAATAGAAACAATTAAAGAAATGTATAGTAATTTTAGCTTAATATTTTCTGTTGGGCACACTACAGAATTTTTTGGGATGAATTTTGGGTAGTTTAGCTAAACGCTAGAAAGTATGAGGGGAAAATTGTGTAGAGTTTAGCTAAACCACAAAAAAATTTGGGAGGATTAATATTCTCGGGCAAGTTTAGTTAAAGCCGTTATGGCTAATACGAAATATGCAATTAGTAATTTATTTCCTATATCAAATTGATATATGTGAACCTCAGTGCAACTTGCAGATAATTGACAAGGTTCCTGTCAAGAAAAAAAAAAAAGTTTACAGAACTTAGAAGACTGATACAATACTTAGTTATAACATGAAGGGGGAATGTTGATATTATCATGTTATAACCGATAGGGAATTGACAAGATATCTGGAAGACCAGTTGTTGTGGAAGAAGAATACTTGTTGAAGAGATATGACCTGCAAGATACATGGTTAAAGAAGATATCAATGTGTTCATATATGTCAAGATGACCTATAGGTTATTTTAATCTAGATTATACTAGGAGTTCCTTCTAAGGCTCAAAGACCTTATAATTGAAAGTAAATTATAATTAATATTTTGAAGGCGGTCGAATGAGTTGGAACCAAAAACTCATTCGAATTTTATGTGGCCACTCGGCCCCAGAACCAAACAGGTCCAAGCAATGTTACAGAAGCACCTCCTATAGAGGAAGAAGAGGACTGCGTCATGTACCTTGGACTAAGATGCAAGAATGAGCATTGTGGTAATACGTAGAAATTGCAAAAGGCATGTTAATTGCTCTTCCAACTGAGGATGATGACAAAGGTCGGCTTTTCTAAATAGCACACAATCAAAGAAGAAGGGTTAGTGACTAAATTCAAAGTTCACTAGCTTGCTACACATGCAGTAAATACTTTTAATAGAAGGTATGAGTTAGAAATAAGAACTCGAGGAATAAAATCCGATAATTATCTACGCCAAAGGACGATCAACTTGCTCAAGAAGGCTTATAATTATGAGAAAGAAGATGAAGAAGAGAGTGATAGTAGCAATGCTTAACCCTTAACCCTCTATTGATAGTGACAAAAAAAGGTAACTCAAGCACTTTTCAAGTGATAATGAAGGAAGTGAAGATGATGAAGATGGTATAAATGAATATGATGATATGCTCGATTCTTAGCTATGTCTTAAGAAAATACTATAAAGATTGCAAATACAAAGATTTATCTTCAATTTTTGAAAATACTATTATACCAATTATTACATCACTTCTATTTTCGAATAGAAATTATGTTTCCTTAAAACAAGAGTTCTCTCTAAAAACATATTTCATGGAAATTCTAATTGTTTGGAAAAGTCACTATGACAAAAGGAGATTCACTCTTCGTGCAACAAAAAGCCTCAAGACATGCTGCTGCTAAACAAGCTCCAAAGCCAATCCAAACCAATGCTAGAAAACATACTGCTGCATTGTTGGGTAGCCAAAGTAGACAGCTGGAAAAGATTAAATAACCACCAGGCCAGATAAATGCTCATACTCCCTATACAAGTCTTCGCACAATAATATCCCTAGCATTGATCTATGGAACCAAAGAAAATCACCACATAAAGAGAAGAAAACAAAATTACCGGACCAAAAATAGTCACATAGAGTCATCATTCAATTCTTTACTCCCCTTCCAACTAGCAAGGAAGAAACGGGGATAAGCACTTCAGACACTCTAATTAGATAACTCCATCATCACATGATAATCCCTGATTACATTAATCAGGATTACTTGTTTTTAGAATGGTTACATGATTTTAGTTTCAGCTAGTTTTTAAAAGCTGCTCTCATCATTATGCGGCATTTAACAAACCGTGAGACTGGAAGAAAACTGGAATTTATAATGATACCGTGTACGTGGTTTCAAAGCTCTAACTTTCTACATATTGCATTGGTCCCGACCTAGATAATAAAAATCGTCGGAGTGGGCTATTATCATGTACCTTGTCTGCCGTTCCATCTACAAACGAGACTTTCTTGTTTTCACTGTATTCAACAGGACCTGAATGTCTCTCATTTTGCTTGGAAGGTTTACTGTCATTGATCTCATCTGACAAGTCAAGATCCATTATAGGTTTTCTTCGTTGCGTGGACAATTTTGCTGCACCAGAAAATATTGAACTGCGTGAATTGGCGATGCTTCCATCTGCTACGTTATCAGTACCATCCCCAATCGCTCTACCAGAAATATGCCTCTTGGATTGGCTGATTATAGAAGTATTCAGCACTGAATCATCATAATACAGCTGATATATTGAACGCAATATGGAACGCGGTATATGGGCTTCAAGGATGCTCCTTGGTAAATACTTAGAATGATCGCAAAGTTGATCTAAGAAGATCAACTTTGCCACCAATGGATACCTAAGATATTAAAACAGGTCAGATGATTCGTACGGACGTAAGAAAAGGAGTGCAATGTACCTGTTATTCGAGTTCCAAGATTCCATAGCAATAACTGTCGACCCTTGTATAAATATTTTCATCATGGACTTTATGCTTGCTTCCACAGCAGGAGTACCCTCAAGAGTCAGTGCCTCAGAATCCATGCTTCCAAACAGAAGTTTTCGACCACTTTGCTGATGCCCATGCTGTTGAGCAAGCAACTGCTTCTGCAACTCCTTCCTCTCATACCTTACCATTTCGCATGAGATTATGAGCGAGTTAATGCACCTATACATTCAACCCAATTCATCAGCCCTGTTCAAGCAGGGAAACAGCAGTCCAAAATAAAATCTGCATACCTGACAAGACAGTGCACATTACTATCAAACCCTCCTGTATGTATACTGAATGAGCTGCTAGTCCAAATTTGAGATGTCATGCATGCTATGTACAAATAAGGTAAGAGGCTCCAAGTAGAGTCACCAGCTCCACCAAGATCCATAAGTATAGAGTGGACGACAAATGGATCTTGATCTTTGGCTGCACCAATCTGGCAAGCCAATGCTTTAACCTTTAAGATCTCTTTTTTTTCTGGGATAGATGATGGACAATGATGGACAAAATCTTTGAAAAGAGAGAACAGCAGTGGGGCTGTGGATTCAAGAACTTGAGAACAAGCTTCTGCTAAAAGCCATCTGAGGCTTAACGTGTGGCCAACTTGAAGTGAAAAGTTCATTAGTGTTTCTAGCTCTACAATGCTTTTTAATGCCAAATCCCGCTCGGCTTGATTATGCATAGAAGTAGCAAGAGCTTCTAATGCTTCTCTGTTAGAACGAAGAGTAATATCAATGCAATTAATAAGGACACTTAATTGCTCCCTAATGCTGCTTTCGAGCTTATCCACTCCATATGGTCCAAAAACACGAACAAAGGCTTTCAGCTCCTTAATGTCTGCAGTCATTTCCACGGGCATCTTGCCCAATGGCCTTATACTCTTATAGCATTTCTCCAATGGTATAAACGATATACCAGCACCCTTTACATCCTTCACAATATTCTCAATGTACCACTCACAAATTGTCCGTACTACGGAACCACTTGTACTTGATTCATCATCGGCTTTAACGAACTGTCTCAAAGGCCCTGCAAATGACTCTTTTATCAGCATTTCCCTTAACCCCCTCGTTAGGTCCATGCTTACGTGCTGCTCAATGAGATGAACTATGGTCATATATCTGTGGATATAGGCTTCTATAACAACTGGTCGTTGTAATTCCCCATCCACCATGATTACATGCATGAGATGCATGCGAAATTTGTTAAGAACACGCTCTCTTAGATACTGTAAAAACATTTCAAGTTAACTCTTACCATAAAGCACACCCAAGAATTAAAACATGAGATATCAACCTCTCTGGGAACAAACACATCATTTAAGATATGTAATGGCTCCATTTCATTTATCTCAGAACATAAGCCTGTTAACCTCTGGATAGCTGCTTCCAAACTGACCTACAAAACATTGTCATGAGCTGCTTGAACTTGTAAGACAGCTTTTTAATTTGAAGGACAGTAACATACACTTTGATTGATTCTTGGTTTGATGGCCTGCTTTCAAACCCAGGCAATGGGAACTCCAAGTTGCTTTTTGTTGTTTTACTGGATGGAGTCCCACATTTTACAGCATAATTCAGACGTAGTGATGCTTGCTCTGGAAGAAGCTGAAATGCATCAAAATAACCGAATAAGACCTAACCTGTTATGAACCTAACCTGCTTTTATAAGCCTGCTTATCCTCTCTGCTAACAATAAATCCAAGATACAACAAACAAGACAACGCATAAGGTTTTTCTACCTGAGATTCTAGGGAGCCAAGCCCATCTTCAGAGTTGAGAATATTTATGAGCCCGTCCATGCCTTCCATAATAGCCTCAAGAAGTTTCTCAGCATATGAAATAGCATCCCGTTCTAGAATTGGTAGCTGCATTTTAGAAGTAATTTTTGAAAATGAAAAATAAGTTACTTTATTATCTGCCATAAACAAGTAAATGACGAGACAGACCTCATCAGGAACACTACAATGTGCATTATCAGAAAATAAGCTTGCAAGATTGAGCCAAGCACAACAGTTCTGCGGCCACCCCTCAGGTCCATACATGGTATGCCGGAAGACCTGTTACAGGGGATATTTGTTAAGGATACCATTTAAAATACTTATGATAAACTTGCAATATTTCATTTCGTATTGCAACCATTTAAAATACTTATGAGTTGTGATTCTCAACGATACCATATTGAGATTTTCGCGATAGAAGCACAGAACTTTAAGTGAACCATGTTGAGACAACAGCTTTTCAATATCATCCACACTCCTGCAAAGCGGCACCAATATCTTACAAAAAATCTAGAACACGTTTTGTCGATTCCAAACATCGACAGAAACAGGACGCTAACAGTAGTTTGATAATGGATTCTCATTCTGACAGCAAGCAAATATTCCATCCCTAAAGGCATTATTACTTGTAATTATTCAATTATTACCTGGACCAAAGATAAAGTAGGTTTCCTTCAGATACTATGCTTTCCTTTCCAGTTGAAACAGTAGCTTTCTCCAGATGCCGAATATTCACAAGGGAGCGAGATGACGATATCATCATTAATATCCGCAGCCAATCTATGCGAAATTCCTGCATAGAATATAAAACGTAAAGGCCATGTCAGCAAGAGGCTTTAGATATCCCCTTCAAGAGTATTCAAAGGATACACTAGAGGCACCAGACATGTTGAAGATATAGAAGGCACCGATAGAGTGCATAAAGTTACTATGAAGATGACAATTCAGAGCTAAGAACCTGTTTTCTGATGAAGATCCAAGGTATTGCTCAAACACTTCAGCCTAAGGAGGTTACATGCAGAGATCTAACATAGCCCAATAAGAGATTAGACCACCTAACTACATATTTGCTGTAATCTACAAGTGGGCTTTGTAAATCACTGGGTTATAGATATAGTCTTAGGTATGAGATTCTCCAGGTAGGGTTGATCTTAAAAGTTATATGCTAAAACTCCCAGACCTGGACAGAATTCTTTAAAATTTATCTTGGTTTGCTTCATATGAAGTAGGACTTTCACAATTTGAGATGATCCACACCTGGATGCAGATGATTTTAAAGGCCTTCATAGATGCTGATCCAGAAGACATGCGGGTGCTCATTAAGGACTAAGAACCCTAGATGTCTTGAAGAATCTTGCATTTTAACAGGTCCAAGAATGCAGTTGTTGACAAGAGAACAGAAGAATATGCAAAATTCTATCAACAAAGTCAAGATCAGAATTGCATAGAAGCTGGAAGGAACCAAGAGAATTGCAATGAAATAAAATGAAATGTTTATTATTACGTCTCAGAGATAGATATTATCTTAATGTCCACGGGGACCCTATAGCGAGCCTAGAACGGGTCTATACATAGTGCGACTCTGGGCGGTCTTGAACTCGAGACTTACATGTTCTAAGACTAGTGTGTTATCACAAGACCAAAGGAGGGAGAGAGGGAGGGATGGAGGAAGGGAGGGAGGGATACTAGCTACAGAAGACAGAAGGGGCCTATGAGACCAATGATATAATTTTGGAGTATGGACAGCTAGGGGCAAGTAATGTGCATCCTAGTAACATGTAATAGTAGTACCAATCAGAGTAAAATTATAAAGTAGCTCAGGCGTTTTTCTAGCAGTTGAAGCAAAGCATGAGATGATATGTGTTGTTCCCTTTTTTCAGCAAAACATAAGTATTAGGTTACTGCAATGGAGGACAAAAACATTTCTGTAAAGTAAGGCAAAGGGAACTTGTCCCAACACCAAAAAGGTATCAGTGTTGTGGGAATAGAATGAAGGTGGAACAAAATTTGCTTCAGACGGAGTTGTGATAAAAAGACACTCAACAAGAGAGTTTGGGTTACACCAAAGTATTTGCTCCAGTGGCTATAAAGTAGAAAAGCTGACAATCAACTGATTCCAGCTCAGACGACTCCGTTCAAGCCTTTGCCTAAAATGTTCTTGAAGGGAGAGCAGGCCCACAGATTGACTAATCCTCACAGATTTGGTGATTTAGGGGTTTGGAAGATTAATAGCTCTTTTTGGAGCTTCAGCGAATCTGCTGCAGGCTATGGAGGCTCACATAGATCTGTGGATGCTGAAATGCATCCAGATCAGCAGTAAACAAGTGAGATGGAGTAACAGCTCATCCATGAGATACCCAAGGACTGCCACCGGCTGGTTTACACCATAATTAACGGCCTTTTGTATGCTATGGACAAGAGGTCTTACAATATCCACATAGTCCTGGAAGTGGATGGCAGGGTCTTGTTGGGATGCGATCCAGACCATTGCGCACAGTAATAAATGCGTAATATGAAGTACTTCAAAGGATGCACCAAGAGAGAACAAAAAGAAGCTATTCTCTTACAGATATGTCAACTGAGGTATTTGGAAGCTTGTCAGTTTGTACTGGTGGCAACTTTTCAAGGCATTGCATTGCAGAATTGAAATGTTGACGAAGTTCAGCATCCAGATCTAAAGCAATCATACCAGGACTCTCAAAGAGAATACGCATTCTTTGTGTTGCACTAACCACATAACCTAGGGCATAACCTTTTATAGCTGCATAGAACTTATGTATTAGCATAACTTCTACTACATGATCATTTCAATTTACAACTATTGCATGATTTTACACATACCTGAAGTATACTTTCTAATCAATGCTGTCAGTTTTTCCATGCTGCTAAGCAGGAAACCAATAGTGGAATCCATTGGGTCCTACAAAGAGTAAAACAATAGCATTCAAAGGATTAGAGAAGCTACCAAAAACACAACTTAAAAATCAGAATTACTCCTGATTGGGGCGGAATGGCAATGGGATATGTAGAACACAAGAATTTACCACAGCCACTGGTATAACACGGTTTGCCTTGGATTTGCCCAGAATTATTCCCGCATGGCTGAAGAACCAAATTAACTCGGACCTTGTAACTGCTAAGGCAGCAAATACCATCTGCATAGAATTCACAATGCTTAAGATGCTCGGAATTCACAACGCTTCACAAGTCACCTGTCATCTAAGAAAATGCAATTGAAATTCAGAAAGAAGACCTGAATATTAGGAGCTATTAGGCTTGGTTGGTCTGAAAAGAACAAAACCATCCTCGCAAGCTCATTCTTTAGAATTACTCGACGTTCTCGATGTGAATTGTTTGCATTAGACATTGCTTGTTCATGAGCTTCGCTACATGAAATCAACTCAGAATAAAAATAAAATGAATCAGGATTCAGAAATAGAGGGAATCAGGATTTTAAAAGGCAAGAAAAAACTTTACAACAATTTTAGAAACATTCTAAATTTACAACTGAGGATTACAACTGAGGATGCATTCTTGATGAGGGTTATCTTTCTACACCCACTTCCTTTCTAATGTGGACTTATTCTGGCCCTTGTTTACATCAAGATTAATGACCAGATAATATATGAAACAATCAAGATTCTCAACTTCCTAGCAGCTATCCCTGTGCCCCTTGAAAGCCTACACGTAATAAAATCTTGCCTTTTGTTCTTTCTAGTGATAGCTCGCATTATTCTTTCCCCCGTGTCTCGTTTATGTGGCCTCAAATAAAACTTACTCCCTATTCTTTCCACATTCAAATCATAATTGATGTTTATGTAAAGTGAATTGTATTACCTAATTCAATCTAATATGCTAACCACTACCATTCATAGTGAACAATCTCATCAAGGGAAGAAGGTCTACAAGCGGAGAAGAAGCATTGTCAATGGGGGTATCTGTCTACTCAGGATGGATAGATGTTCCTGCCCTCAGGAAGATATCCGAGGAATGGAAGTCCGAAGAATCAAGCCCAATGTGCTCGAGTTCCTAGCAGCTCAAGGACATGGGTAACTCCAAGTGATCTTCCCACCAAGATGCCATTTTCAAAGATCATCAGTAAAGATGGTTTCATCGAGCGACCAGGGTGTTTGAATATTCACCTAGCACATAAAATGTGACATGCTATTGGTCAGCTCAAGGTCTCATCTCATCAGCTTGAGATAGAAGCTGGCCGTGTGAGTAGACCCAAGGTCGAGTAATTGACTCTGAGGAACATATTATCTTTACATGTCCAGTCTATTATGAAATGTGGGGTAGATACGGTTGCCTGTTTCGGGAACCTACCTCCCTCTCAAAACTGATCAGATATGAAGACCAGAAATGTATAGCTCTTTTCCTTCACCAAATGACTGTGCATAGAAGAAATCTGTTGAAGGGGCAGGCTGGGGGAGGAGTGGGACAGGAAAATGACCCTACACAAAGGCCGATCGCTCTCTTTCTCATTAGAGGTGATAATGATAATAAACGGAAGTCAGGTCCTCTTCCTGGACCATCTCATCCAATCTCAAAAAGGGTAACCATAACAGTGTCTAGACGAAGAAAGCAGACAGTAAAGGAAAAACATAAGCAGTCCTTTAAAAGAGAAAACAAGTCTGAAATCACTTTATACTTTGAGCCTGTGGCCAAGAATAAGACAAAGGTTTCCTGATTTCATCGTTTTAGTTTTTCTTTTTTCCTTTTTATGCAATATCTCTAGGAGGCTGCAGATGCGCTCCTAGCTGTACATGATTGGTGTATATTTGGTCTCAACCCAAGTGGTCTCTCGTGGACATTAATATAATCTTTCTATCCTACGTTTGGTAACTGTTAATTCTCTAAAAAACTACACGTGAAGATGATATCTTTCTGCCCTTTCTTTCTTTTTGATGGTAGTCGATATAGCTCTTTCCCCTATGCAGGGATCTCTTTGCAGGATTGATAACTTTATATGGCCTCAATCAGGCTTATTAAGAAGATAAAAGAAATTCAAGAAATGATTTATTTGATTCGTAATGGATGTTCATGAACAGTCGACTGTATTACTTTCACTCACAAGATTATCTTCTCCACCTGCTTAGCAAGGCTATACTCTGGTTCTCCTTCCTTTGACTTCATACGACCAACTTTTGCCATTTTTCTGGACTCTGAAATCTTTGGCAGCACATATTGCTGATATTCCTCATGTAGAGGGATGTACTGCAAAGGATGAGAACAGCATTATCATTTTGAGGAAGGCGAATCTCGACATGCATGTACACATTATTCCATAAGTCAATAATCTAGTGGCAGATGAACCTTACATCATCTCGAAATAATGGCCATACTAAAGTATCCTTCAAGACTGCCTGGAAAAAAGATTAAAAGAAAGTTGAAATGCTGCAGATGACATGAAAGTTAGAGCTTCCAATAAAGCACAAGATCTCAAGTTCATATTCACAAGGAAAGCATGTGTGGATCTTGGAAGTACTTATTCAGATCCTCACACAATACCAGTTTTTATCTGTTCATCATCATGTATGTACCTAGGACCTAGTAACTCCGCAAACAGGAAAGTAAGGCACAAAGAACAGCAAATATCCTATGGAGCTAAACAGACTTAAGGCAAGACATTCAGCGGTATATGATCTACTTCGTAGAAGACATCCAATAAACTTGACAACCACTGCTTTTAAAACATGCATTCTGATGTAAAGAAATGTAGAGGTGCTAAAAACAGCAAACCATGGCGATATCAGCTCCCCCAATGCGCAAGAACTCGCTTGGACAGACAAGATAACCTAACAGTACCCATTCTCGATAATGATGAATATTAGCAAGTTCTTGGGCCCTCTGCATAGTACATTACATTCAATGTTATCAGAGCAACATCAAAACCACCATACAAAATTAGTACAATTCTGCTACTACAAAAAAAGCAAGTTAGTCCAGTCACCGCAGGATGTGCAGAATTTGTAAGCTTCTCAGGATACCGAGGATGGTATGGACTAAGAAATCCTTCACTTCGTATCCGTTCAAAATCTGATCCAAGAAATATAATTGACCCAATCCCATCCAAGATCTATTGCATTGAATGAAGTTTGCACCGAATTAAAAACAAAAAATAGAAATTCATAAAAAGGAGTATAAAGCACTGGCAGAAAAAACTAACCTCGCCAATGCGAGGGCTCACAAAATTTAGATCTTCATGTAAACCTTTTAGAGGTGGATCATAAGAATCAATAAACTGCACAAGCCTGCATAAATAATAGAGAGCAATAGAGTATGCTCTATGTTACACATGGAAATCCTTAATGTGATAATATTGTAGAGGACAAATATATGCAAGAATGCTTATTGATATGGCATATGCTATGAAGTAACAAATATACCTGTGCCACTCTTCAATGTGCAGAAGGAGGAAGTGAACATGTCAGCACGGACTAAAAAGCTTAAAAAGTTACAATGATGCAGCTAAAATGGGTTGCATATATCCTTATCACAACCCTTGACTATGTTGGAAAAGTTTGCAAAACATACCTATGATAAAACTCATAGTCCCTGCCACCTTTTGAAATTGTATGAGACAAATTGTATATTTGTAGGATCATCTTCCTTGGAATCTGCGAAGGAAATGTAAAACTTGTCAGTGTCTCCTCAATCATTTGTACAACGATTTGCTCTTTACTTGTATTTCAGCATATTTTCATTAGTTTAAGTTACACGAGAGAAGTGAGAGGTAGTCGTTACAGAATCCCCATACACAATCAAGGTATTGAAGCAGACAAACACAGATCCTTTATTTGCTATGGAAAAATTGTACATATATGATGAGGTGATATAGAACGCGATGGGAAAGAATAAAGTAGCCTACTGACATAAGAGAAGCTCAGTTATCATTGTGCTTTCGCACTTACAAAAGAAGAATGAGATGGATACCAGATAGGCACACGCACCTTATTATCAAATATTAATCAGAATATCTATTAATATGGGGATATCAGAAATATAATTTGGTCACATTGGGAAAATGGGCATTTTCATGTCTAATTCACGGCAAAATTGTTGCAGCGTAGATATCTTCATTAGAATCATAAACGCACTGTGGTTCCGGCAGTACGTAATATTTTGTCCTATCTCCCTTGTAAAGCTTTCTTTTAATGCCCAAGTGATGCCTACCTTTTCTCCATCTATTCACTAGTCGCTGGGCAATATGGTATGTAGCAAAATTCAGTTCCTTCTGTGACTCCCTAAAGAGACACAAAGCCAGGCCATCTAGTTTAGACATCTCTCATATCCCTTTCTGTAACAAGAGAAGAGGGTACCTCCTTCTAATGTGAGCACCAAGTCAAGTTCATAGTAAAACAAATGTAAGTTCTTTGGAAAATTCAATCAAAGCTTAAAGTTCTGCCTACTAAATTAAATAAAGGTTCAACTTCTTGACCAGAGACAGTTTAAGAAGGTAAGAGCACAGGCTGACTAATGCAAAGTATTACATACTTATCTTACATACTCATAACTTACTCTATCCTACCAAATTAATCAAGTAGTATTTGAACTCACCTTATCAGCATACAGGTTGACTCGGACAAAAACACATAGCAGTTCCATGAAAACATGCAAAATAAGTGGATTTTGATTTGGCTGTAAAAATGGTCATGCTTAGAAAACGCCTATGAAGCAATTTTTAATGCAGATGTGGAACTCACCAGCAGTGTGATAATTGTGCTGCTTAGATCCAGAATTACACGCAAGGCTTGCTCACGGAATGTCATCAAATCAAGGAGAACCTGCCAAACGATGTAAATCCCCCATTCTAAGTGAATAAAAATTACAAAGAAATATAATTTTGGGCTTTCCTTGCATCTTATCTACTTCTTATTTTCTGCTGAAAATGAGTCAGACTTAAGACTTGGAGCTTTTACTTATCAAAGGCCTTCAACATATTTGACATGAACATAGACAGCTGCTCATATTAGAGATGGAGTTAGAAGAGGCTGGCTAATGTAGTTGAGAAGAAAAGCGAAGGGCGCCTACTCAGGCAACAGCCATTACTAAGAAACCCTGATATACGTAAATGGCCTCACCAAAATCCATGGTTCCAGTCGCGTTAGGTACACTTCTGCATTGTCACGTAACAAATCGAAACCTCCTCTGTCTACCTGCAATAATTATTAATAATCCACCAGGAAACATATAGCCATGCTACTGTTGAAAACAAGACGCATTGATGGCTTACTTTTTCTGGTTGTAGCTTCACTGGGTGCTCCGGGAATTTTTTTGCGACATGTAAACAGAGCTTAGGAGAATTTGGAAATAACCCAGATTTCCAAAATGCGTCTGAGAATTGAGTAATTCCATTGTCATTTAGCTGGAGCATCTGCCTGAGTCTGTATATCTTGGTCATCAAACCATCAGCCACATCTTGCAGCTGTAATATCCACTCAACCTGCCGAACTTTGTGAGTTGATGCAGCTGATTTAATTTGATGGCGTGGAGGCTTCTTCCAATATGAAGAAGAAGTAGACGGCGAGTCTCCAGCACGTGTCATGTCTGATCTGGCTGAAGCCTCATCAAATTCGGTTGGTCGTCCAGACCAATCCATTGTTAAGGATATGCTTACTTCAAGTACATTCAAACTGTACAAACACAACAATTTCAGATGAATAAAGAACGAGGCTACATTGCTAGTAACACAATCAATGGTTACAAAAGCCGAGGAAAGTCTGATTATAATGCAAGTGAAAATAGAGACTGTCTTTCAGATGACAAAGGGGCCCATGCCCAAGAGGTATGCCAGCTTATACTGGAGTCACACCTTAAAATAGGACCAGGATCTTTACTTTACTTGCATTTGTTAGTTCCTACATTAGTTAGTTATGACAACAACAGCAAATGCTGATCTTCAAAAGCATAAAGAGAAAAAAATACAAGGTGATTATGGAGACTGTGCAAGAAAACGATCGGGATTAGCACAATTTAAAATATGTAAGGGGTTAGTACATGCCATTACAACAGATGTGAGAGCTTAAATAGATAAAGTATAGAACCCGCAATGCAGAAAAAGCTGGTAGTTTACCTTGTTAGAGCTGATCCGGCATGTTGGACGCTCTGTCGTCGGTAACATAAATGCGACCACAAAGTGAACAAAAAGAGACGCCAATATGGCATCAAAAGTGGATTGCGTCACAAAAGTTGTCCTCGTCATCAAAAGACGTCAACATTGTCGGTACATCAGACATGTCCTAGCTGGCGATATCTTTTTGAAAGTTTTGGGTTATTTTGTACGGTGGCGTGGAATCTGGGGAGCTGATTCCAGGGGGTCCCACGACCGGCGGGAGCCGGGAGCGGGTCGTGGAATCTGCGACCCAGTTCCAGACCGCCACAACAAGGAAACTGGGGAGAAACCAATTTTGCTTCTGTTTACCTGTTCTTGACCTGTTGAGCGGAATCAAGCCCGCCGCTTTTCATTTCGGAGGCTGAATGAGCTCCCCGTTTTTCCTTGTGGTGCATGATGATATGTTTATAATTTTCTTGATCCTGACAGTTCAGAAAAATCGGCTTTTGGGCAAAAACAAGGTACTACGCACAGAGGCTTGTCTTCCACTGCCTCGAGGGTATGTTTGCCCAAGGGACTCTCATATTTTCATTGTTTCCCAACCCATAATAATGGTCCTCGTTTTTGAAAATATCAAAATTGCTAGAACTGGGAATTCTCTTGGACTTCAAGGTGGTCAACTTCTAGCCCTTTATTGGGGCATCTTTAATTGCTTTGACCAATTTATGTGTCTACCTGGTTATTGGACATGGCAGGGGAGAGAAGCATGTGGAGTTGCCCCAAGAACATCTAGACACACTCTATACGTGGTAGAAACCTTAAGTTTGATTAAACTTTGAGTGGAGCTTATGACAATTGATGGGAAATGTAACGTTTCATAGAATTGAATTGTATTGAATTGAACATGTTTTTAGAGTCCACAAAGACCAATAGGTCTATGGGACCCAAACAAATAGCTCAAGAAACGTATTATTATCCATGATTAAAAAACCCTCGCCTCGAAGTGTTTTAGAGGGAAAAACCTTAGCAGTAGTAAGCATGAATGCAGCTTTGGATGATATAGCGTATATCCATCACTTCCAGCATCTCCATTGAGATGGTTTGTTTGATCAGAACAAACTGTTGTAGAATGTAGAGGATCACTCCCTACCATTTGGGGTCCCAATACTGTCATGGTTTATTGCATTCCTATCGGGTGAGTTTCTGACTTTGATTGCTGGTGTGCGAAATTTTGGAGAAGTCCCTTGCAATTTTTACTTGAGAAACATCGTATCTCAGCAAGACGTAACCCATCCAATTGAGAACTCTTATCTGTCAATAAAAAAGGTATGAAAGATGACACATTCAATATTATCTTCGTTTAAGATTGATCGACCCTTCATTTTTTGATGTTGCCGCATGAACTGGTGCATTTACAGACATCGGGACAGCTCAACAAATACTTATACGGTCGACGGCGATCATTCAGCTCCACATGGAGAAAAAGGCTTTGAGAGGGTGTATATAGGGATTATCGATGTCATCTCACAATGTGACAAATGTATCTAATGCCAGATTGCTCTAAGATCACCTATTATTAAATCATATCAACCTGCATGGTGGTGTAGCTCATGGAAGGGCAGTTGATCCACAAAAGGGTTTGATATTTAGTTTGCCCTCTGGCTCTCCAAGGAGAAGAAGGATTGGATCCTTAGAAGCTCATGGTCTACCACACTCCTTGGAGTGTGTTTTAACATGCACCAGAAGAGTTGGAATTTGAAATGCTCTGTGAAAAGAAAAGAAAGCTTGAATATCCATGACATGTTGCCGATTCTCAATATCTACAACGTTGAGAAATCCGTCATACGTAGCAACTAGAAATTGCATGACGACCTTCCCAACATCATCTACATGTGAGCTCAACTAAATGTAGATTGTTTGTTCATCCACCAACAAGGAACCTTATTAGGTGTGTACAGAGAGAACAATTTTCAATAGTTGATATGAACTATAAAGTAGCCGATGCTATTAAATCAGTTGCGACAAAGGCGCATATTATTTAAAACAAAAAGAGCTTGGTGATGGTTGTCGCCAATCGCCTTCCTTGATTTAGCGTATATTGCAACATCATATGGAGCAGCTGGTTAGGAGGGACCAATTCAGCATAGCATGCCCAGTGAGGTCCAAACATAGGGCAGTGCTAAAGATTGGCACTTGTCCTCAATAACTTCTAGTTGACAACATTGATATAGCCTAATCTCTCATGCTTCCCGGGACATTTGCATGACTCAATCCAGAGGTAGTGAGTACCTGTCCGAATAGACGCAATGAGTCTGAACTTCTTCACATGTAAATGTGTTCACGGGTACTATTGTGCACCCTGTTCAAGCGTGGGATTGATCTGGCTTTTGTAGTGTGCAGTTTTTTTTTAGCTCCAATGCCCAAGCATCTCAAAGCTTGCTGAAGAAGCATCAAATATGCATCGAGATACTACGTCATCAATCCTGATATTAGGTATTTATCAATTGTAATGCATTCTTGTTGTTAAAAGGGTTTCTTTCACTTGTGATGTTTTCTTATCTAGTTTTTCTGTTTTGAAGAATAAAGAAGGAGGATCGTGAAGCTGGCTTATTGGATAATCATAAGGAAGGCAAAGCTTACAAAGATCATGCTTTCAGAAAATTTCTGGAGAACAGGAAACCTGAGATTTTTCCTAGTCTTAACGCATATTTTACAGGAAAAGAATCCGATAATTCTCATTCATAAGTAAGCTCATGAACATAATAATTGCTAGATAAGTTCTGGCCGAGGTCATGAAGTCGTTTGTTATTAGTTCTGGTAGTTTGAAGGACGATCAGTGTACTAATTTTTTTAAGAACAATATTGTTGGCTCTCATTAAGAGCTGATTAGCAGTATATGCATTTCATTGCACTATGAAGTGTACATACAGTCATAAATTCATAATACATCGTGATCCTAAAAGCTATAAAGCTTCAGGAAAGCATATTATGGATGATGGGAAGGCTGAAGCTGGATTATGTTGTCATGTACAGTGTGAGTCTTCAAACTTCAAGGCCTTTAAACTGAGTTATTATTGCGTTATTTTATTGTATTTTTTTGCATTTTGTGATTGTAACCCTTGATTTGGCAAATATTCCTTGTTTTGTGCCAAATCAAAGGCCAGTAAGTTTTTGATCAAAATTTTATATGCAAGTAGAAGTCTTCCAATTAGGTTTTCAATTTTAAACCGAGTTATTATTGCGTTATTTTATTGTATTTTTTTGCATTTTGTGATTGTAACCCTTGATTTGGCAAATATTCCTTGTTTTATGCCAAATCAAAGGCCAGTAATTTTTTGATCAAAATTTTATATGCAAGTAGAAGTGTTCCAATTAGGTTTCAAAGTCGAATCTACGTACATTGGGAATTATAGACTTTGCAAGTTTCTATAAGATTTCTAAGTTTACCAAGATTCCATTAAGACTACACAATATTCTAAGAGATTATACAGCATTCTTAAGATTATACAAAGATTCACTGCAAAGCACACCCAGTGTGAAAGATATATCTACAGTCCCTTAAGACCTCCCTAAAAAACAATGATAAAATATGTTCTCCATGTTCCAAGTTCATAACACTGCAGAATCTGAAGTTAAGGGTTGTGAACTTTTTACTACTAACAATCAAGCTAGAAAATGGTCAAAGAAGTTAGAGGCAGCAGTATCACCAAATTCTCAAATTATTTTGCAAGTTGTACACTTATTAGGAATTTTCATCTTCCAGTTGAAAATTTTGGGATTCCAATTAAAATGATTCAAAATATAATAGTCCCGGCACGAGTTAACATTCACAGATTGAGTAGGCTGCAAGTATATTGTACGTATTTCTTTTCTCTGGAGTTTCCTCTCTAGGCGCCACCGCCTTAGCATCTAGGCGCTTGGGCGCCAGCTTCTGAAGCAGCAAAGGAAGCGTAGCTCCAGTTTCCAGATCAGCTCCAGTCTTCGGCTCAGCTCAGCTCCATCAACGCAGGTCGAGCTTCCGCCACCAGGTTTTGGTTCCTGCTTTTGGTTCGATCCACCAGGTCTGCACCAGGTCGGCTGTGCTTCAGACAGGCAGCTTACGCTTTTTCTTCAGTAGGCCGTTTTTAGCCCACTTGCAGCTTTCATTTCCAGTGGGGCAGTTCTTGCAGGTTACCCTGGTATGGCATACCGAGTAGCACATCCCTAGACCTAATTCGGCCTGGCAATATTGGCTTCTGCATCACCAGTCTCGTTCCTTTTCCAGCACGGCCCCAGAGTCAGAAGAGATCTTACCTCTCTCCGGTATTGGTCCAACGGCAGCACAACCCTCACATCAGTCCCCTCTTAAATTCTCCTTGCCTTGGTCTGCTCCTACCTTTGTCTGGAACTCGTTGTTTTGGCCCTGCCCAATTCCCGTTTCATATAGCATCCAGATGACCCGTGAGATCAAGCGCATGGCCAGGGAGACCCGCAAGGCAAAGAACCTTATTAGGGTGCCCACGCCGGCTTCTGATAAGCCCTATGACCCCACGATAGAGCCCTACCTCCAGCAGCCTTGGACAGAATTGCGGCTCGGATTCATTGTATGCCCCCAGAACTGTTGTTGATCAAGCTCCACACGGTCCAATCTACCGTCACTCTCACAGAGACATCTGCTCAATTACCCTTAGAAAGCTGGGTACAACTTCTAGAGATCTTGCATATCGGTAAAGGCATGTAGTGTTTCACCAAGATCCGTCACACCATCAAGACTTTGAGCATGTACATGCTATGTCCCAAGAAGATGCTACAGTACCTAGGCCCACACAACCACCGGCGGAGGATTGTTTGCCCATCGAAGCGCACGAAGGCCCCGCCGGAGAACTGGTAGAGCTACGTGAGCACACGTCCGCCGAACTCCCACGATTGTAGGTCTTGAAGAGGCGAAAGTGACACTCCTGCTATAGTTGAGGTGGGCCGATTTTTTACTCATGTAATGCACATACAGGCTGAGGGCATCCTCTCCGCACACCGAGTTGGAACAGCACGCCCCGACCGCCCCCGACACCTGCTAATCCGTTTTCGAGATGGCTTGTCCAGATTACACATCCTGCGGCATGGCAATCACTTGAAAGGAACTGCCTTCTCCGTCCAGGAAGACCTTACCCCTGCACAGCTCTGCAGACAGAAGGAAGAATTATGTCGAGTCCGCGAGGCTCGTCTGCAACGGAAGTGGGCCGTATATCGAGGAGGCCAGGCTGTCATCCGAGATCACTGGTCGATTGACCCATGGACAGTTCTTGTATAGTCCTGTGCTTCCTACCTACGTTTTGATTTGGTTCTAGTTTGGCTTTCATACTCTCGTTTTATTGGTTGTATTGTTATTATTATATGGGGCATAGCCCCCAAGTTCTGCTTGGGCTTCTAGGGGGCATAGCCCCCGAGTTCTGTTAGGGCTCATGCCCTCTTTGTCTGTTCTGGTCCCATAACCCGATTGGGTTCTCGTGGACGTTAAAAACTCTTACCTTACCTTACCTATAGACTATTCCAAAAATAAGCCTGGTATAGGCCAGGTTCAATACATACCATGTGAGGTTCATTATTTTGTGAGCATGCAAAATAACATAAGACTAGCTAGCGCAGATGCTAACACAGTCCCAAGGGATTATGAGGGTTCCACTTGAATTCATTTTCGTGGAAGGAAATGGAAACATTTCATCATTAATATAAGCTTAAGCTGTGGAATAAAGAGCTCCAAACCTTCTAACAATATGGACAATGTGATCGGCATTTTTGTATAAAGATTTCACCATAAAGGTTTTAAGTTAAAGTGGAAATTGTAGCCGCGGTCAACTCTCTATCAACATTTGGGTCAAACTCTGGGAAAATTTGTTGCTTCAATTTCTGTCAAACATCTAGTCGAACTCCCACGCAAAATGTCGGCCAAATACTGATTAAATACACGGTCATTTTTCTGTAGAAGAATTTGTGAAAATTTGTCTTAATTTCCTTAGGTGTTATCTATCTATCTATCTATCTATCTATCTATCTTGTCAAGCTAGTTCAACCTGAGTTGCTTATTAATGATACCAAGGATATCGTTGCAGATCCCAATATAAAATAGCCATTTGTTCCAAAACCAACCAGGAACTTGACAATCTCAAAACCCTAAATATGTTAATCAAATCAACATTTTCCAAAAGGAAATGGTTATTCCTTTTTCATGACAATGATGATTCAATTGCTTTGAAACATAACATTCTTGCATTTGCTAAAATATTGGCATCTATTCACAATAGTCGAAATGTGATTTTAGCTCAGATAAGTCAAATTCACTATCTCCTTTAATAACAAACAGGATAACGTTATTTGTGGAACAATCTATGTGATTGTTATATTGTCAATCATCTCGATTGCAATTTCAATTCATTCAGTTGGAAAATAAGGAACCCAACAAACAAGTAAAAAAGTGAGAGCACTCAACTTGAGGTCTTGCATTGCTAGGACGTTGAAAGGAAAAAGATCATTGGTAGAACCACAATGGATCCATTTTATTTTATAATCAATAGGTTAAATTACGTTATATTTATTTTGTTGAAACTTTGTGAAGAGATTTGGTTGGAATTACGCTTGCTTTTATCTAGTTCAACATGAGTCACTCTCCGTATTCACAATAGTAAGGATACCATTGCAGAATGTGAAAGAATGTAGAGTTATGATCATGTCAAATGCTAGCAAAACTTGAATTAAGCCTATGACTCTAGAAATTGTCTAATTAATCTCGTTGTTTTGTTACGACAACTGAGACATGTTTATGGTTTATAACAAAATCAGTACATCATGGAGAAGTTTTACATTGGAGGGGCCACTCAATCTTTACACTTCATACCTATTTGAAGCATAAGCTTCCCCCAGATTGCCATGCACTGAAATTAAACTACAGAACTTCGTTGCAAAAACAAACCAGATTCCACTTTGCATCTAAATATGTTTAGTGTTTTGCAAGCTTGACTCTTTACTATGGTCCCAGGAAATTAATATGCGTTGCTGCATTCCACTAGTCATTGCTCAACAATATGATACATTTAAGGCATTTGTTTCTCTTTGCAGCCTATTCAGTTCCTACAGGTAGCAAAAACAGGAACAAAGAAAGGCGACAAAAGGTGTTTCTATATATATAGTAACATACCCATGCCATGTTGTCTATTCTCACAAAAATTAGGCTCACTATGTCAGCAGAATTGAAGTTTGAAAATGGATGATCCAGAGCAACGTAGAAACATCTGGAGCTCCCTCAAATTGACATGGGCTAAAATTAAAGCACCAATGATAGAAAATTCATCTGAAATGCGTTATATAGCACTTGGTTTGCTTCGGCTGAGCATTTGCAAGTTAATGGATTCTCCTATTGCATAAGTTGCTTCTAGGACATGGTTGAATGCAACGGCTAGAGTGCATTATTGAAGCAAACTAGCTTTGTGAGTCTGCACAAATGTTTCATCACAAGATAACCTCATAAAGCATAGCAAGTGAAGTTGCGTACAATATACGCAACAGTTGCAAATAGAACACAATCAACGCATTTCAATTCGTCATCAATATCTGTATTTCATTTTCTAGAAAAATTACAGGGTACAAACTAATGATTAAACATAGCTTGCAAGTTTGTTGGGCCTCAAAGTTACAACGGACAAAAAAATATACTTAGCCATTTAAGTGTTCACAATGCATGCCTTACTTTGTTTAACCGATTCGTTGGCATTTGGTAAAAAACATGATGTCGCTAGCATTTCAGCAAACGGATCTAAAATCTCTTAAAAGCACTTGCTCGAATGCGCAGAACAAAAATCCCTTTTTTTCGCTTTCTGGATAAAACGCCCAAAAAACAACCATTCTTTTTTGTTTTCTGCACATCAGGACAAACGAGTACACCCCTCTTTAGATTCTAGTCCCTAAATTGAGGATTTTCTATGCACAATCACCCAAAAGATGAGAAGCTAGCTTATATTTAAGTTGGGCTCCTGTAAAACGTCTGGGCCTACATTTTGCTTTTTGAGCAAGGATTTATTGCAAGTTTGGCAGATACGGGATTTACATTTGGGGAGTTACAGATCGAGGATAGCAAGAATTTTTTCTCAGAGTACAGCGCAAGGAGCAACAGGTTAGTTTCTGCAGCATTTGAAACCATTTCGAGAGCAAATCCGCAGAGAAAGAGACAATGAGTGAAAAGGCAAGGGCAATGCTAAAAAAAATCATCGAGGAGGTGTTCCTAGACCCTGCTACCATGACTGAGATCCAACCAACTTAGTGTAATATTGATTTAGCAAATCTTCTGTAGTCTTATATGAAAATGCAAGGATAGACACTTCATCACATAGCTCATTTCCAGAGAGCATACAAAAATTCTTCAGGAGTTGCACCTAGGGCTGTGCTGACAGCTCTGTAAACGCTTCCATTTGAAAGTGTCAATCGACCTAAAATAGCAGAAAGCACACTGGCTTTAATACACATGCATAAACCATTCCAAATGCAATTCAATCTCCATATTTTATAACATGCCTTGATGATATAGCATGACACAATTTTCAACAGCGATTGAATGTTTCCCAGTGAAGTTGTACAGATTTTGCCTCAGATTTCTTATAATCCTAGTCCTATTGGGCTACTTTGTGAAACAATGCATTCATGTAAATTATTATATACAACTGCAATGTACCTGTCCAATCCACTGCCGAAGACTGCTGATATGCATCTTAATTTGGTCAATCGTGAAAAGCTCTAGCAAAGAAGTACCAACAATCATAGGCTTCCCGGATTTTGACACAGACATGGGCTCCTTTTTTATTTCTTGGGATGCCATACTCTTATGCTCTTGCTCAAGTCCAAGTTCGGACTTCACACTCAAGCTCTGGATGGATTCAACCTTCATTGTAGATATTCTTCCCTCAATTTTTCCTATACCACAAACGTCAGCTTCTGCGCCTAATGATAATAATATCCTTCTCACCTTCAGTTTTTACTGATGATGTTTTCCATGCCCATAACATGTTCACTAGATGACACAGAAAAGTCCTGCTGTGTAAAATCCCCATTAGTAGCAATCTCAACTTTTGAGCGTTTTAATGCACCAGATGCATCATTTTTCCCAATGTCAGGACTCATAATGCTTGCCTGCATCTGTTGTTGCATAACTGTCTGCTTCACAGGAATACAGACTGGACATCGTGGATCTTGACAAGTATTATGATGTTGAAGAAGGGAGCGTGATGCAGGACAACGAGCATACTGGCAACCTCTTTCGCGACAACCAGAAATATGTTTCACAAGCTGCTTTATATGGTGGCAAAAAGGAACAATCTAACATTGATCTTCTGGAGCATCACATTTGCTAGCATGGCGCAGGATGAGCAGCCACCGTTGCTGCTTCATATATTGCCTAGCCCTTTGCAACTCGACAACTGGTGAGTCTAGTTTGCAGTAAACCATTGGCAGCAACAGACTTGGCAACTGGTTGCGAGCTTTCATCGCTATGTTTTTGCTGCAGTGACCCACTCCCAGATACGGCTACAGGATGTCGCAAATCATCAGATTCTAAAACTTGTGGATGTGGTTTTGGTGGGCCCTCTTGGACCTCGGAGTCGATTCTTTCTTCTTGCTCCTGTTGCTGCTCGCTATTGTGTTGCGTGGTCTCAGACTGCGATTGTTGCTTCTTTTCTCCATCCACGTCAGACATTTCCTGCAAGGTGAATTCATTGCCTTCTGGATGATATGTTAAAGGGATCTGCTGCCTTGTTGAAAAGATGGGATTTCCAAATGCCGATCGTTTCCCTGCGGCAAAGGAGTCTGCTGTTGCACTTCAACCAGGGAAGAACCTTCAATCACTTCATTCTGTGGCTGTTGGAGAGGCGACTGTTGATTGAATGGCTTGGCTCGTTGAGGTGATTGTGCTCGTGGAAGTTGACGAGCAGTCATGCCAGGAACAGGTATCATCGATGATGCAGTGGCTGCCAAACTCATCGTCATTGCAGATGAGCTTGTTTTGCTATTAGTGCCACCTGACTCCAAAGAGTTCACAGTATTGATAGGTTGCCCCAATGGCCTTGATATCGGTGCTGGCAGTGGATCTTGTAAACACAACTGCATTAAGTAAATATATGCTTCTCCACAAAAAAACAATAAGCAAAAGACTCAGAGACTAACACTTAAAAATTAACATAAATATCTACCACATAGTTTGGGTGACAGATTGTCTTTGGTGATTTGTCCTGTGATAGTTTTGCATCTTTCCATAATTTGGATTTGGATGGTTATCTGTGGAAACCACTGAATTTCCACCTGGTGAAGGCTGGACGTTTGAAATTAGATGTTGTGAATTTGCAATGAATTGTGCACTATTGCGCATTCCTCCATTTGTATGAAGTAGAGGTGAGGTCCGCCTTGGATCTTTACCCAATGCTGTGCCCTTTACACCATGCATGATACACATATTCCCTGCTAAATATTGCTGTTGCTGCAACCGTGGGGTGTTCATACCTTGTGGGACACTAGGATGACCGACGGTTATTGAATGTGACATATCTAAACCTGGGATTGGAATCATCTGACTGCCTACGCCTATGCAGGATGTCATATTGTAGCATACAATTGCACAGACATGCCATCTTACAGGTAATAAGTACAATAAAAAGACATGGTGGCACCTTAAAATTGTTGCCAAATGTCACCCTTAATCACCCATAGCGTACAACCTGCATAACAAACCCAAGAGTAAGATGTGAAAGGAAGTGACAATGCATGTGGCATAACTTCCAAATATGCTGCACCGATTATTATAATAGACATTGATATCAAGTTCAACAACCACTAATCAAGAAGGAAATTTACCCCAAAAGACTGATTCATGGTCTGGATTTGCATGGTCCAAGAAGTATTTGCTCAGCAGAATATCTGAAAATAACAGTTCATCCACAGGCAAAGAGCCCAATCGATCTGCCATATAGGGCCATCATGCCCTCATACAAAATATTGAGATTCCAATATCATAGCAAACTAAAGAAAGAAGAGAAGGTCCCAAAACCCCGAAACATCACACCAATATAATGCATTCTATTCTTAAACATGTTGGTTGATCACAGTGGCAAGAACTCTGCATGTGATTTTAACCCAGAACCACAGGTATTTGGAACTGCTTTGTGTATCCAGCTAACCGCACGAATTCAGAAGAACCAAGTGCGACAGCATACACGTTTAAAATGCTGACGCATCTCCATAATCTACCACTCATATCACGAGAAGAGCAGACCTCTAGCATTTTGCACTTGAACTATCCTCTCACAGAGCATTTATTTGAGAGATTTGAACGTTCAGATGTTCAAAACTCCTTTACAGCAGACAATCTAATGTCCCAACCATTTATGGCAGACAGCTAATAATCTCACTTAGTTTCTCAATACATCCTATATGTCTTTTTAGCATCAAGATCAACTATTACTATATCACGGACAAATACACCATAGACAATTCAACTTGTTGCCAAACCTGTTTGTCACTAAGAATGTCATGCATCCAGAGTCTCGTAAACCATGATTCTGACCAGATGTAACTGGAGCAAAGGACACTCCAATTAAATCAGCAATTAAAGATAAGAAAGGGAGGATTAATTGCATTTATACCATTCAGTAGAAAAAAGCAATTTGTCAAAGCTTATATAGGGTTCTGCAACACATCTTAATGCATTCAACGAGAACATTTGCAGAAAGCACATCAAGATCTCAAACAAGAATTACAAATATCATCAAACCTGGAAACCTAATTGGAAGACTTCTACTTGCATATAAATTTTTGATCAAAAAATTACTGGCCTTTGATTTGGCATAAAACAAGGAATATTTACCAAATCAAGGGTTACAATCACAAAATGCAAAAAAATACAATAAAATAACACAATAATAACTCGGTTTAAAGGCCTTGAAGTTTGAAGGCTCACACTGTACATGACAACATAATCCAGCTTCAGCCTTCCCATCATCCATAATATGCTTTCCTGAAGCTTTATAGCTTTCAGGATCACGATGTATTATGAATTTATGACTGTATGTACACTTCATAGTGCAATGAAATGCATATACTGCTAATCAGCTCTTAATGAGAGCCAACAATATTGTTCTTAAAAAAATTAGTACACTGATCGTCCTTCAAACTACCAGAACTAATAACAAACGACTTCATGACCTCGGCCAGAACTTATCTAGCAATTATTATGTTCATGAGCTTACTTATGAATGAGAATCAGCGGATTCTTTTCCTGTAAAATAGGCGTTAAGACTAGGAAAAATCTCAGGTTTCCTGTTCTCCAGAAATTTTCTGAAAGCATGATCTTTGTAAGCTTTGCCTTCCTTATGATTATCCAATAAGCCAGCTTCACGATCCTCCTTGTTTATTCTTCAAAACAGAAAAACTAGATAAGAAAACATCACAAGTGAAAGAAACCCTTTTAACAACAAGAATGCATTACAATTGATAAATACCTAACATCAGGATTGATGACGAGGTTGCGTCCCATTGCAAAACCGCACAGGCCCAGTGCTGTTCCAATGGCTGCAAACAGAGGGTAAATCTGAAAGGCACCAAATTATTTCAGTCAGATGCGTAAAACCGAGTAGAAAAATCATAATGGTAGATTTATGCAACAGCACAACCACGGATAAAAGGAAAACCCGGAATGTAGAGTTCGATATTTATGTGCGTTAACGCACTAATATTTAAGGAATGATAAAACAAGAAAAAGGCGGCGTTTTTAAAGCTTTTTTTTGAATCCGGCACTTCAGATCTGAAGAGGAAGAGCAATGCATAAGACTTACCTCGGGTTTGATCCATCGGCCCATTGTCTACTTCCTCCGCTGCAGCAAGCGCTTGGATGTTCGGTGCCAGTCGTAGAGGAGAAAAAAACAATGGCAATGCTTCTTTTTAGGCAAGAGCATATTCCAGAATATAGGCCGACTTTTTTGACCGACCTTTTTGACGATTGGCTTATTTTTGTGGCGGCAATATTGTTTATCTCTTTTGCTAAAATTAGGTTAAGTTTGCGGCTTCGTCACGCAAACCGACTATTGGCTTTCATCCTTCGATTAATCATTGGACACCTGGCCACCTCTCACCTATGCATTTCCTTCCAATGGCACATTATGCATTCTCGGGGTCTCCTTGCGCACTCCAAAGTATTTATTGGGTTGCCCCTAGGGGGACAGACCCTTGCTCATTCGGGTTTCCAGCATATTCTAAGTATATGCGGGAATATGCCTAATGCCAGAAACTGCTCCAAAGTTACTGTAAACTGGCGGCTTGCCAGTGTTGCTGGGCGGTCGCTGTGCAAACTAGCTAACCGGCAAGCGCAACACCTTGTTTATTCACAGTTCACAAAAGAGGAGGCTATTAGGCTGTCGAATTATTAACTGAATTGCGTGGACATACCCCGGAACAATCAATCTCAGCTTCTAAATAAGGGATACAAGGCTTGTGCTTTCACGCAGACACCTATGAATAGCCATAACGGAAGAGTGGGGTTCTGAGATGCTAACACTTCCAGTGAGCAACTATCAGTAAGAATTAAATAGTTGTATAGAAGGAGCTATTAAAGACGTCGAATTTTATGATTTTTTACCGTTATAAATGCTAGGGTTCAGGGATGGTGCCTCTATGGCATGTTGAGGTCAACCTTCTTTCTGACCATTCTTTGATCCGGGTGGCAGCCCCCAGTCTGATCCTATCTATCTTCTAATTTTTGCTGGCAAATGCAAATGGGAACTACCCTTTATATAATCTAAAATGCGTTTCCATGTCCCTAGGACCGTCAACACTTATGTTGACCTTTTGGTTGGGATTCGGAAGTGATCCTTAAGGAGTATACTGCCAGTAAAGCATTCCTCCATCTCTATGTTTTTTCATTTGTCAAACTGTATTCTTCGGATTTGCCCTAACTTTTTGTATGGTCTTGACATGCTCTTCTGTATTTTTTTTCATAGCACATGAGAAAAAACCTAAAGTTTAAACAACCATTAGCAAACTATTTTTTTAAGGAGTTGTTAGGCCTATTGCCTTTTTTAAGGCCTAATTGTTAGGCCTTGTCCTTTGCAAATCTGTCTTGTCTCATGCTTTGGAGCATCCCTAAGTCGAAGGATCTTGACAAGGTGGAGCCTCAAAGGAAAAAGTTCGATATCTTAGTGTATGTTCATGGCATCCTCTTCTGAAGTATTTAATGCCAAGAGAGCTCCAAAGTAAAATCAAATTGATTACATATATGCCATTTGCTCTACATAAGGCTGCTACGCTTTCAACTTTCAAGACATCAGCTTAACTAGCATTCCTTTGAGTTTTACTCACAGTACATGTCTAGTCATGGTAATCATGTTGCTATTTTTCTAGTTTCTTATCTACAATTGCTATTAGGATATAATGGCTTCAAATCCCATAATATGTGCTACTGCTGTCATAGAAGATACATGGATGTGAATGTGCATGTGGGTTCAAATCTCACAAAGCATATGAATCTGACTTAATAGGGTATCAAAACCCAGAATTCTACATAATAGAACATCTATGCATTATGCTCAATTCTTTAGTGAAAGTAATGGTCCCTTTTGTTTCCATTGTGTGGATTCATAATAAAACCTCTTAGATCATACTAGTTATGGTGCCCGGCGTTGCCGGGCCTAGTAACAACAATTTGAAAAGTGGTTGGTGAGAATCAGAAGAAGATTTGTAGGATGAGAATATGCATGGTAAGATCGTAGAAGCAATGTGGAGCGTAGAATTTAGGATGTGCAATGCGTTCTAAAATAGCTATGGTTGAGTGTGAGGTATGTGGGAGTCTTAGTGAGTGTTGTTTCGTTATGTGAACATCAATGCAGATTTGATATGATGTTGTAGCTATAAGATGGAGATGTGTATTGTACTGTAAATATTGTTTTGATCTTGACTGAATATAATATTATGTTGATTTGAAGTAGAATGGCCGTAGATAAAATGTGCTAGTCGCGAAATGAATGGCATGGCGATGGCAGATGCTTGGACAAAGAAATAATGATGCTTGGCAAATGTATAGAACTATTGCAATGTGAAAGCAATAATAGTTGTAATTTGATTGTACAAGTCCTGATCTATTGTTTTGAATATTTGAACATTTAGGACTTAGGTTGGTTGAGCATAATGAGGATTACTTGAATCGTAATGAGAATACTATGATTTGTCCAAAGAGATTTGATGTAGCTAGAATTAACTATTGAGAATCATATGCAACTTTGATTGTTGTGAGACACGTTAGTATGTAGGTCCTTTTTGTATGTTAAAGGATAAGTTGCAGGTAATGACATGAAATATCTGTTGAACGATATAAATCAATTAATATGCTAATGGTTGGGGTATGCTCACAGTAAATACAATTGGTTGTTGAGGAAGAATTGTTTAACCTGTAGCAAAGCAGAGATGTCACTTTACGTAGGGGCAAATTGTTGACACAACTTATGTAGAGCTACTTGCGAGTTCAGGAAGAAGATATGAACTATTTTCCTCTAAGGTTGTTCTAGTAGCTCATATGGCAACCACACTTCTTTCCTCTGCAATCGCTACTGCTCATTGTTAGAGCAAGCTTACAGAAGGGATCAATGAGAGCTTTTATGAATAAACAATATAATTGCAATTGCAATACCACACGTGAATATCCCATCAGTATGAAAAGTTCTTAAGGTTAATTGAGTCCCTAGTTCCCGAATAGACTGACCTGCAATAATACCCACTCCTTCTCCTGATTCTACTGGATTACCATGAGTGGTTTCCGGATTCGAAGTCGTTCCTTTATGACCTATGGATCTACCTGAAATAAGAAACCAAATTCAGCTTCCAGAAATTGTCCAAAAATGTAATGAAGACTAAGCAGATAGCACTCACATGTTTTAGCTAAATATGAAAGCAAATACCAATTGGCCTCATATAGAATGCGTGTTTGCGTAGAGGCGTCGGACAGCAGACTTAAGGACACAGGCACTTTTTTGGAATTGCCTCGAATGATGAATACATTGATGTAGAGCTTGGAGTTTGTTCTGGCTCATCCAAATCCATTCAGCTGTGAAGCAATAAAACGTTTTTTGCAAAGGTAGAAGACAAATGGTAGGTGTTGTCTCTGTCATTAGATGGATTTCGAGCAGTCTGTCTCACTTGTAGGATAATCGACGGCCAGGTCGATATATGTACCATGAAGACGCTATGGACAATGTAGGAGCAGGGAATGAAGCTGCATGTTTTTCGAGGTGATGTCTGCATCTACAAATTTGGAAACTATTTGTATGTATACCTGATGAAGCAATATATCTGTCACCTCAGACGGTGCCAATTTGCATGGCTATAAAATCAAGAATCTCCAAAGTTATTTTCAGAGCATTGACGTTATGCTAGATCCATCATATTTTGAATCAAAGGGTTTTTCTTAGAACCTGATTTTTTTTCACATTGCAATTTCCAAAGAAAATAAGTTGCTCAAACTGATGCAGCAAGCAGAAGTCAACGAATGACTCATCTGCAATATGAGGTATGATATTCCAGCATTTTCATGTAGAATTCCTGCAATTTCAATAGAGAATAGTAAAATGGAGTTACTAAAGCAACAAACATCAAGTATATGTAGATATGAGTATTGTGGCATGAGTAATAAGATCTTCATAAGGCAAAGTGCATATTACCTATGAAGTTATGTCTATACGATTTACCAAACTACTATATGGTGTGCCTCACTGGCAAAATTTAGCATATTAAGATGGAGTACTCTCCTGATAATAAGTGTTATAAGAAACAGTAATTTGACTTTCCCTTGCACTGTTCCATATCTGCTATTCCTTCTGAATCTTAGAGGATTGAAATAACAGACATAAAAATTTCTAATCTGGTAGTGAGAATCAGATTGAGAAAACCATGAGCCTCGGACATGAGCTTGGGACAATTCCAAACATCCTAGGAATGTTATACAGTTTGACCCGAAGACATTAATTTAGATCAAGGATAAATGTACAGACTAAGCACGTGCTAAACTCAAAGTGAAGGACACAAAGTTTGATTTATACCTGGTAAAGACTGGGGGCCAATATGATCAGAAGTGCCATATCCACCAAAGGCCTCCCAGCAACAATCATTGATGCCATAGAGCAAAGTATCTCCAGTCTTTAAAAAGGATAATATAACTAATACAACATTTTTTGTGTGCAACTTCTAAATCATTAGATATGGCAATCAAGTAAGAAATGCTAGACGAAGACACATTCACAATCAGGTAGCAGGTAGCTAACTATGAGGGACATATTTGTGCTTATGTGCACAACACATTTGCTTAGCAACAGTAAAAAATTAACAGTAAGAGGATGGAAATTCACAAAGCATAACAGCAACATGATGGATTTTCACAAAGCGTGCTATACATTTCTGAAACTATACGAAGACCCAGGTGAGAATGATTTGGAAATTAGGGTACCCATTAATATGTCTACAACAAAATGACACATCCACAGATCAAAATGTCATGTCATGGATTTGCCTTCATGCAAGCAGCTTAAAATACTTTTCTACTCATGTTGAAACACTTCAATAATGGAGATCAGAAGTCCAGAATGTAACATGTCTGCCTTCGCATATAATGTGAGTCGTACCATATTCCATCTTCATATCGGGGATATTTCAAACTGGTAATAGAGCAAGGACCAACAACAAATAGAGCAGTCGTGCATTCTGCAATCTCCATTAGACTTAAAATATGCTGGGATCATCTAGATATTAAGTTTGGTAAACATAAATAAAAGAACCGAAGCTATAACAGATCTAACTCCAGATGAGAAGATGCCATCCATATAGATGCTCCAGCGTAATGTAAAGCAGAGGTTGTGTTGGTATCTATTAATCTGAGCAGAAAGCTAAGCCCATGCCAGTTTACATGTAATATAAATAAAGCATGACCAGCAGATCGTTGCATCTGTGACTTGATATCCTGTGCTTCCCAACAATGATAATAAAGAGAGAGTATCAATTGAATATGAGATAAGAGGTTTCACAACACGTTTCAAAGATGTAGCACCCATAGCAAAAAACAAACAGTGGCCAAATGCATATCGCCCAAAGATGCATAAAGCACAAATATCCTGGACTAAAATGCAACAAATGCAACCAGCTAGAATAAGATGCACACCATAACAGCACAACACACAGATCATCTCACAATCAAGTTTGTTATGTTAATACAAAGAATATTTCAGCCAAGAATCGTGCATATCTCCATCTAAGGAACAAACACAATTACCTCAAAACATGAAATTCAAGCTGCAATTGTTGCCTGTAAAAGGAAGTGCTAACTGCATCTACTGCCGCCCCTGCCACTGTCATAGCATCTGCATATGCCATAAGGTTTAAAATACAGAAAACACAAAGAGATAGAATAGGATACACACCATAACATAGAACCACAATAGCACAACACACTAATCATTTTCACAATTCAAGCCAAGAATCATGCCCACCTAAACAATCAAGAAACAAATACAATTACCCCAAAATGTCTTTCAAAACCCAAGATTCAACCTCTCTACAGCAAAATCGAGCTTAATCAATGAACTATTTTGCTAGAACAAAATAAGCAGCTTACTGGATCATACATGCATTTTTTTTAACCATAATAGACCAGTAACTGCCGTAATTACTTCCTTTCCATTTCGTCTACACATCATATTGAATCCAAAAGCTTAACAGATTGCAAGACAAATCTCTTGCTGCACCACAGAATAATCAACCAAAAAAAAAAAGAAAAAAAGAAACCATAACCGAAGCACCAACGAATTCATGAATCCAAATCTAAAAATCAAAAACCTAAATGTGGCTCGTCAACAAAAGATAGACGAAAACCCTAAAAAAATGACACTGGTGGCAGAAAAGGAAATGCACAGTTCACCTAACAGACAACATAAGCCTTGTCTTAGTCTTCTGGTGGCCCGAAATATTCCAGCATGTGGAAGGAAACCACAAAAGATCTAGAAAACTCGATCTGCCCAAGCATCAGTTGGGAGTTTTCAAATCCATCGATCACAACTTCCTCCTCCATTTGTATTCTTATCGTCCAAATACTTAAAACCATATTTAAGCATCGTGGAGAGCTCCAGTCTCCATATCCGCTCCCTATCTGCTATAATCAACAACATCATCTTCGCCAGCAATCAAAAGCAAGCAAATTTAAATAACAAACACAATATCTTGACGGATAATGAAAAACCCTTAATCATCTCTGTGGCCTACATGCCGAGGATAAGGAATCCGCCAAATCCTCTAAAACGGGACAAATAACCCCAAATGCCAATTTCTAAATCATAGGAAAAGCCCACAGACCCAATTTTTGGAATACCGGGAATTTTTCCCGGTAGCTTAAAGTCTTGAAACCTTAGGAAAACAACTTAAAAAAAAATATTTAAAAAAATTTCGGAACCCCGGAAAAACCAAATTTAAACAATAGGATATCACTTACATAATTTGTACCTAAATATATGATTTCGGTTAATTTATCATTATATAATTTGTACTTAAAGATATCATAGGATTAGCTTGTATGTACAGTAATGATTCATATGCACACCACGTTATATCGAAGGCCCCAAAGGGGCCAATTTTTTTTTAATTAACACAGACTATTACATCCATCACTTTTAAATTAAAATCCCCCTGAAACCCCCTTTGGTTTGTGAGCATATTCAAAAAGGGCAGTGACATAGGGCAGCGAGAGCCCCTAAAATCGTCTTAACACATGTACAAAATTAACACCATTTAGTACATAGCCTCAAACCTTATAGTATTTTGCAAACCTCGTTATACAGTATATCAAAATTCGTACAAGCATACCCCACAAAAGGAGGATCACTATCTACGGTCCAATCGAAGAATAAAGGGCAAATATACCCATTCGACAACTCTCGCTGCCCGGAGTCATTCCTTGTGTGAAAGCACGAGAACATTAGAGGTATGTGGCAAGCAACCATGGTTGAAAATTCGTTCACTTTCACTAGAAAAGGCAAAAATTCCCAACAAATTCGTTGAATTATTGTATTCAGGCAAAGCAACACAACCGAAAAAGCCAATGATGCCATCGAGTTTGTGAAGAGAGAGATTTGGACAACTAGGATGTGTGTAAAAACAATTTCCATTCAATGGTTAGAAAAAAGACATGCACGGACAATGGGCTAGGGAAAAAACACGAGAAAAATATACACAATCTAAAATTACCAATTAGTAACCAGCACCAAGTACAAGTCCGAAATCATATTCTCCAACCTTCACATATAGCCGTACAAATATATCATTTTCTCCACTCAAAGGTATTTGAGGTATGTGGCTTGCAAGCTATTCTTCATGCCGCTTGAACTTTATTTTTCTGCATATTGGCAGAGTTGCTTGGGATTATCCATTGGAAAAGGAAAAATGGCTCGTCCTAATCATATTCCTTACAACATACACAAGACCAGGGTTTGGTAGTTTAGACAGTTAATAATTCTTAATGTGGATAGCTCCCATAGTAAGATTCTTATGGTCCAGCATGATATTTTCTTTTATTTTGCCTTTATCTATGCCTTTGGTCTAGTGGTAACACATTAGTTTTATAATAGCTATATCTTGAGTTCGAGATCGCCTGGAGTCGCGGTATGTATAGTTTCGTCCCATAGCCCTCTGTGGTCTCCGTGAATGTTAAAATAATAACTATCTATCTATCTCTCTATCTTAAGTCATATCATCCTTAATAATATGGTGTTTTGCGAACATCCTTCAAACAATAGGCTACCATGCCTGGGAGCAATGCATCTTAGAATCTTTAGAGCATTGCAAATAATTGGAGCAGCAATCCTAAATACACATTGTACATGTAAATAATCTACCTCAGCTTCATCTCTTTAAACTAACACATTTTTGCCAAACACTTACTCCTCAGAAATTCACAAACTTTATCAAAATAATATATCATCAATTTTTATACTCAATGTAAAACTGACATCCAAAAAAACAACCATCACCTTTCTAATTTAACTTGCATTTTCCTTTTGTCTTCTTGTTTTTGTGAGTAGTCCCAACAACTTTATCTTCCTTCACCAGTTGCTTTGCCCTGACTGTCTTCCTCAAACAACTTCAATTGATGCAAGAAGACTCATACATGCAAAAGGTGCATTTGCAGCTCAAAAGACTATTGGTACTTTTACCAAATGGATATATTCAAAACCATATTTTGCAATTTGATATGGGATTTCTTTTTTGAAATATAAACATGCTCATGAACCTAGAAATAGTTCATGCCTTTAGCAGTAAAATCTATATCCACTTTTTGCCATAGTAGATTCTCTTAATAAATTCATAGCCCCAATGGAGCACGCTATTGGGCAAGACACGACAGAGGAATGCATAAGATTATATTGCCAAATAACCTGAGAACCTGGAAATGATACATAGGCATAATCTGAGAACCTAGAAATGATACATAGTAGCAATGAGAGAAGAATAGAATAGAATAGAATAGAATAGAATAGAAGAGAGCATTAATAATCCAAAAGTACTCCATTGTTAAACCATTTGACTCCCTTTCCCCTTTTCTTTCCTTTTCGTTTGCCCTTCCCCACTTTCCCCTTGTTTTCCTTCCAATTTTCCCATTCTCTCTTTACTTTTGCACCATATGATAATTGGATTAATTGCACAAATGAAAGACATAATAACCTTTTATAAGTAATGATTTAATTTAATTTAATTTATATTGATCACGCCATTGAAGACCCTCAGGTCTATATGGCGAAGCATATTACAAAAGATATAAAATCCATAAGGCGCTTAAACAAAAGCACAAGTAGCTTCAAGGACTTCCATATTAACAAATAACTCTATTATATCAGCACGTTCCTTCCAAACATCCTTAAGATAAGAACTAAGGAGATATTATATTTTTCTCATAAATGATTATAGGCAGGACACTCCAGAAATGCATGTACCTCTGACTCAATCTTTGGGTCAAGATAGCTGGGGCAGTATCTTATATGTCGAGGAGTTCCATGCCACCTGCCTGTCTCAATGTGCAAATGATGAGAGGAAGTTTGTAGCTGAGAAATCAGAATTCTATTTTTCCTGCTAATATTAGATAGCATGTAAGATTGTTCTCTATATGCAGCCATATTATTAACGTCAGCTTTATAGAAGTTTTTCTTCACAGCACTGTCATTGGAGTTCCACAATTTGCTCAACAGATTTGGAATTATTTGTGCGCGTACCTCTTTCAGTTTGCTCGAGTCCGGCCAGGTATACTCATTTACACCCCATCTTTCTGCCCATTGGACCACTTGGGAGAACCATCCCTGTTCTTTGGATTGCTGCATAGCCTGGAAAGGGAGACGCTCTGAGGGGAACAATTTTACCTGATTTACATATGCAATAGTACGGCATAAAGCCTCTGCTTTAAGGAAGGAAGGAAGGAAGGAAGAAACTTTTAATGTCCACGGAGCCCAATCGGGCTATGGGACCACAAGTACAAGACGGGACCGAAGTCCCTTACCAGAACATGGGCCGAAGCCCTTACAAACACAATAAAACATAATCACCCCGGCCCAGATTAAAAACCACCTGGGAAAAAACTGTTGCCAGGATGACTACATATCCAAAAATCCATGCTATTGCAAAAAGCAACAAGCATACCTCCAACAAACATACTTCACCAAACGCCTCCGAACCGTAACCTCTTCACAGCTGGGTGCTGGGGACTGGCCCGAACCTACGCACGCGCTAAGTCTCCATCTTCTCGCTAGCAAATAGATGTTGGTGCAAAGATCAGGTGCTGACCCACTGAAGGAGCTCGATCAAATCACTAGACCATAAGAGCCGCCACCAGAAACATGTCAATTCCCTAAACCCACAGAGCAGCTACCTGCAGGAAGGCGGTGACCCTGAGGGCACCGCTGAAGCAGAAAACAAGCGCCTCCAATAGGCCCGAACACCAATAACCCAGGCGCGCAGGGAAGGCGGCGCTCAGAGAAAACGGCCAGGGAAGTCGGTCAGGGAGGTGCCTCGCAAACTCCCAAGCGCCACCCATCAGTGCACCTCCCAGGCGCCACCCCTCACTGCAGCCAGACGCCCAAAGGCGCCCAGGCGCTCAGGCAGACGCCCAGGTCGGCGCTCAGGCAGGCGCTCAGGAAGAAAGCCAAGGGAAAAAAACCAGGGAAAGCCAAGGGGAATCAACCCAGTTTCTGCAAGCATAATGCAATATGGAGTTTGTATTTTAGTTCCAAGCTCTTCCATCAGAAATCTTTTTTGCACCCTTTCAATCTTGTCCCAGCTTCGTTGATCAAGTCCAGGGGCCCAAGCTGGACAACTATATAAAATGACCGTCTTGACTTGGGTGTCATAAAGTAATCTCCTGAGTTTCCAATGCCTTAGATTATTCATACGACAAGTATGGAGCATAGCATAAAGGGTTCTAAGCCCACCAGATGCTCGTTTTTTCGTTGCCAATTTCCATGAATAATTACTCGCCACCTCTATACCAAGCTATTTGTAACTATGCACTGTTTCTAGTTCACATTCCCCAATGGTGAATTGAAAAGTTTTTTTTTTTGTGCCAACTATCAAGACTTTAGATTTATATAATCCTTAAATCATCAATAGGAGCATCATTTAAAGTGAACACTAAAAAGAAATGGATTGCATAAGATATTCCTATATAAAAAATCGCGAATTCCAAGCTATTTCTTGAGCTTCGCATTTGAGAATGAGAAAAACCAATTGAATGACATTGATCGCATTAAACTATTCTGAATCCCTGGACATATTTTAAATAAAACGCCAACCTAACATTTGGGGGAATGGTCGTTAATAAGTCGTTGAAAATCAGTAAAACACCATAAGAACATATCTCATCAATGTTTATATTCAAATGTTAATAGTTGTTTGATGATATCATATTTTCCACTATTACTAAATTATTGTACCTTCAAAACTAAAATTCGTCAAGCAAAGCTGTGAACTCTTGGCTTTTTATTCCTATTTCATGCCTTGGGCTTTCTATGGACCTAGAGGAAAGGGCAAATATGTTTGTTTTTATATTTGTGCCCGATGGATCAACTCCTAATAATTTTAAGGGAGCTTCTGTCCAAATCGGCAAGTTACAATGATCCTTCAATACATTACTTTATTCCTTTGCAATTTGTGTATTTTCTTGTTTTAGAAGGGCAAATCATAGGTTATATTTAAGGCAATTGTATTGGGTCCCATAGACCGATTGGTCTCCGTGGACGATAAAAGTACCTTCCTTTTTTCTTTTTTCTTTTTTTTTTGAGGGTAAGAGTATAGATTTATATATATGAAGTAAGTACAAGAGGATCCCCTGAATAGGGTAGATAGGCAAATTAAGAACAGCACGTTAGTGCACCTATTTTTTGGTAGAGTGTGTACTAATAGAGCTAGCAGTCGTCTTCGCCATCAAGCAGATATTATAGAATCATCGTCTTCTCCGCAGTGAAGGGTACTATGGACAAAACCAGTCTATTTCCACTACTCCATGCAGTAGATAGGCTCTGGAATAGTAAGAGACGGAGTTACCTTATTTGCAGGACGTCAGAGACTAGTATATCATCTTTGTCACACCAATGGCATTTGAAATAGGCATAGAATCCTATGATTCTTCCAATCCTATCCAGTTCCTTGTTATAGGCAGTTCCCATCTTTCTGTGGTGGGATAAGGCCATCAAGGCCACCTCCATATTAAAGTAGCTCTTGATTTTGTCCAGGCAAACTGCTTGCCCTCCCAAAGCCACCTCACACCGGTGCTTCCAAACCACCCACAGAGCAATAGACACCAAGGAAGCCAAAATAGGGCACTGATCAGAGACCATAATGACCATGGGCCAATTGAGATGGCAGGCTTGGAGCTCCAATATAGGGGATACCCAGGCCCAGAATGGTAGTATCTCAGGGCAGAAGAAGAGGTGTTGTGTAGACTTGCTAAGTACACATCCTAGAGGGCATAGATCGTCAGCAGAAATGCATCTTCGAAATAATGTCTCTTTGGTCAGGAGGCCACCCTGGAGGGCAGTCCATCAGAAAAACTGTATTCTTCTAGAGCATAAGGATTTCCAGGAGTTAGCCAGGAGCTGGACAGTTGCTGGCCCGTCGATCCCTAACCTTGATATAGCTTTGAGAGGAGTTACCCCACAAAGCTCATGATAGATACTGGCCACACAATATCTTTGGGAGCCTAGGCATAACCAAAGTTCTTCAGGCCCATCGACTCCTGAAATTCCATGGATATTGGCCAATATCTCCCTAAATATTTTCCTATCACCTTCACCTGCGCCATTCATCTTACTTTTAAGCCTGGTCCAGGAGATCCACTTACCATTTTCCCAAAGATGACATAGTAGGTAGATCCCATGCTTTTTCCATTTGATAAAGATTCGTGGATGCACTAATGCCAAGGGAAGATGTTCTAGCCCCCAAACTTGCTCATTCCAGAAGAGACTGATCCTACCGGCATGATGTGGTAAGTCGGAGGGGGAACAAAGGACTTGAACTGTCTTCCATGCCTGGAGTATTTTTCTCATGATTGGGGAGGTGCCAGGTGCAATCTTGAAATCCCTGAAGGCTTCCCCAAGTTCATCCCTAGGTAGAGCAGGTTTACCTATGAGCTTACATTGGCTAAACCAGTGTTTGACAAATACAAGAGCTGGGGAGGTGTCTCCATGTAGAGCTCGCCAGACAAATTTAGCAGCAAGAGCTTGAGCTTGAGTGAAGGGATCCTTACAGCCCAGCCCACCTTCTTTTTTTATCTCTACAGAGCTCGGACCATGCAACCTGAGCCAGTCCACCCCAGATAAATTTCCTAATGATGACCTGGATCTGATTATAGGCTCCTTTTTGTGCTACCAGAACCGAGGAGAAATAAACATGGGAGGCTGCCAGGATGGCATTAGCCACAGTGACCCGGCCTGACACGACAAGTCCTTTAGCCGACCAGAGACCAACCTTCTTTCGGAGGCGGTCCAATAGGGGGGACCATATTCCTTTTAGATTATCAGAGAGAGAAAGTGGAAGGCCCAAGAGTTTCACCGTCCGTCCCGCTTCAATAATCGGAAAACCCAGAGCTCTGACATGAGGGTCAACAGTAGATTCTAAGGCCCACATGATGGAGCACTTATTTGGATTTAATCCAATTCCGGATATGATTTCAAAGGCACCAAGGATTTCTCGAAAGGACTGGAAACTGCCATCATCGAATCGGAGAAACATAAATGTGTCATCCGCATATTGCATAATACTGAGCTTGTTCTCTAGATCAGGTAGAGTGAGGCCCTGTAGAGCACCTTCAGAGATCCTGAGGTTCACCATCCTGGTAAGCATATTAGCCATAATAAGGAATAGATAGGGGGCAAGGGGACACCCTTGTTTGATTCCTCTCCTGAGATCAAAGAGACCAGAGGGTTCTCCATTGATAAGCACAGAGGCCAAGGCCAGTTTATTCATACCCATGGAAATATTGATAAATTGTCGGTCAAATCCCATGTGAGCCATTGTCTCCTTCAAGGCCTCCCATCTCAGAGAGTCATATGCTTTTCTAAAATCCATTTTGATGAGCACACAAATGGTGCTCTTTCTATGCCAAATGGTGCTCTTTCTATCAACTTGGGCATTTAACTGCCACCTCACGTCCCTTTTATCAAACATGGCATTTATTTGCCAAAATATGGCCCTCCTATCATATATGGCATTTAAGGGATCCTCGAACGACTCTCTGCTTTAGTATTCTCGGGGGGAGGCAACTATCAGCCAAGACTCGCCCCTTTGACCAAATATGGGTTTTCTTTGCCAAATTCTGCTCTGCCTATCAATTTGGGCATTTATCTGCCAAGTCACGCCCCTTATCAAACTTGGCATTTATTTGCCAACTCCTGCTCCTTCTACCAAATATGGCATTTATTTGCCAAGATATGTCCTCCTAGGGGTATTCCAATGGTTGTCCTTTTGTGGCATCCCTCTACCTATCTAGCCAAGTTCTGGGCTTTGTGGGAGCTTCTGTTGCCTGGCTTCACTGCCGCCAGGAACTTCTGGTGCACGGGTATTTTTTGGGATATAGCTTCGAGAAATAGTCAATCCCCTCAATGCTTATAGTATCTTGGAATCTACGTGGCATCAAAGGGATCCTTAAACGTGCCAGAGTCCTGGCAGCTGTCAGGTCCATGAAGGCAAACATTGTCATGTTGCAAGAACACAGACTACCGGACTTCGAGGCCAAATGTCTGGGTAATTGGGTAGGCCGCGGGTACTCATCCTTTAGTTGTGCAGCTCAAGGTACCAAGGGGGAAACGTGCATTCTCTGGAAAGGACAAGGGCATAAACGGTCGTTCGCAGACCCTGGGGGCCGATGGCAGGCAGTAATCTTTGAAAGCCAAAACTGTTTATGGGGGCTCATTAATGTATACGCTTCCAACAAACCATCTGAAATGGCAACTATGTGGAGGGGGATTGAGAACTGGATATCCCAAAGTGAGAATACAATTGATAACTGGATATTGGGGGGAGACCTGAACATGACAGATGTGTGGAACCAAAAAATAGGATTACACAGGAATTTGCAAGCAGAGGAGGAGAATTCATGGCACTCACTTCTAAATACGGTGGGCCTCTCCTTAATACCTCCTTCCAATACCTCATTTTCCTGGTCTAACAAACAGAAAGGTCAGGAGAGGGTGTACTGCCTGTTGGACAGATTCTACATGGCCAACAAAACTGCTAGTTTTATGGATAAATGTTACGTAGAGGGTGACCTTGCATTCTCTCACTCGGATCATGTCCCCCAAAAAATGGTCTTGGAAGACATCCCTACGGCCCGTAAAAATGGCAATGTCCCCTTCAAATTCAACACCTCCTGGCTAGGAAAGAAGGCCTTCTGCAACCCTTTTAGGGAAGCCCTTGGCACATTATGTAATGAGGTTTCTCCCCTCCCCTCCATGAAAGCTTGGGTCCATAAGCTCAACTCCATGAAAGCGTGGATTAAAACCTGGGGCAAGAACAGAGCCATGCATTTTAGGCAAGAAAAAGAGTCGGTCTACAACGAACTCAGAGAAGTTAAACAGTGCCTATTCAGTGACCCGTTTAATCAGGCAATGCACTCCCGAGAGGATGAACTTGAAGGGAAAGCTAAAGCAATTGAAGAAGAGGAAGCAAGGGGAGCTGCAGTACGATCCAAAACAAAATGGTATGCGGAACTTGATCATGAAAATTCCAAGTGTTTTTTTCGAATGGCGGGAGCTAGGTTAGCCGACAACAACATCACATCTATCAAGGACAAATCTCAAAATGTCTTGACAGATCCGGCTGAAATCCAAGCTTTTATCAGGGAAGATTTCCAATCCCAATTCAGAGAAGAGCCCCCTCCGCCATCATATAAGTTACAGATATCCCAATGGTTGGCAAAAGTAGATTGGACTACGGGAGTCACAAATACTGATAATCAAATCCTCCTACAACCTCCGACAAATGATGAAATCTACAAGACATTGTGTTCCTTGGCCTCAGGCAAATCCCCAGGTCCAGATGGATTCCCTCCCGAATTCTTTGTAGAATTCTGGGATATATTAGGCTCCCACTTCCTCAAAGCAGTTAGGGATGTCTGGGCCACACAAACATTGCACCCATCTCTAGCAGCAGGTTTCATCACACTGGTGCCCAAAGTCCCTAGGCCCCAATCTTTGGGTGAATGGAGACCTATAGCATTGATCAATGCTCTCTATAAAGTCATTATGAAGATGCTTGCTAACCGATTAAAGCCTATTCTGAACAGGGTTATTGGCAGGGAACAGTCTGCCTTCCTTCCAAACAGGTACATCCTAGATAACTATCTGGCCGCTCGAGAGGGGCTGCACTGGGGCAGGGTGTCAAAGCAGAATTGTGTGCTCATCAAAATGGATTTTAGAAAAATACCTTCCTTCCTTCCTTCAATACATTACTTTATTCGTTTGCAATTTGTGTATTTTCTTGTTTTAGAAGTTCTTGGCAATTAACCATCCAAGCCAAAGTAATCCCTTTCGTCAACAATGAAGTGAGAGGAGCAGCAATCTTGGAAAATTTGGGGAGAAATTTGCGATAGTAACCTGCAAGTCCCAAAAAAGATCTTACTTTCTTCACAGACTGTGGCACTGGCAATCTTTCACAGCTTCTATCTTTGCAGGATCTGGCGCAGCCCCATCTTCAAAAATTACATGGTCCAAATACACTAATTTATGTTGTGCAAAAGAACTTTTAGACATTTTTCTATACAGTTTCTCCTTCCTCAGGATGCTCAAAGCCTGCCTCACATGGTCCACATGTTCTTGCAAGGTTCTAGAATAGACTAGAATATCATCGAAGAACACCAATATGAAATTATCCAGGAAAGGTCTAAAAACATCGTTCATCAATTGCATAGAAGTAGCATGTGCATTGATTAAACTAAACGACGTCACAATAAACTCGTAATGACCATAGCGTGTCCGGAAGGCCATCTTATAAATATCTGACTCCTTGATCCTTATCTGTTGGTACCCGACCCAAAGATATATCTTAGTAAAATACTTAGCTTGACCCAATTGATCAAACAACTCATCCACCCTGGGCAACGCATACCTGTTTTTAACTGTGATCTGATTAAGCATCCTGTAACGAATACAAAGTCTCAATGTGCCATCTTTTTTCTTCACAAACAAAACAGGAGTACCAAATGGGGATGCACTAGGCCTTATGAAGCCTTGATTCAACAATTCAGCCAATTGCTTTTTCAACTCCCCATTTTTAAGGCATGAAACCTATAAGTTGGTCTGGATGTAGGCTCCATTTTGGAATGAGCTCAGTCTCATGATCTACCAACCTACGAGGAGGCAACTCTGTCAATTCCTCTGGAAATACATCTTCAAACTCATCCAAAACTTGTTGCACTTCAGGGGCAATGGTTTTCTCTTGCAACTTTGTCAAGCCTAGCAAAGTATCCCGTAACACTACACATCCCATTCTGCAGCAACTTCTTCTAGGTTGCTCCCCCTTCCAAGTCAATGGAATGATAGCGTACGATGAAGCTAACCCATCCAAAACATGCTCTTCCCCATCTGGACTAGAACAATGAACTAGTTGCCTAGCACAGTCAATGCGAGCACCCCACAGTCTCAATCATGACATTCCCGGGATGGCATCATACGTTCCAAGGCCAATGACCTCAAAATCATCATGGGATACCATATCCTCTGCCTTACATTCAAGGCACTCAACCATAGCATACGATGTCTTAACTTGCCATCGGCTAGTTCTACATACCTCGCAGGCCATTCAATAGTGCAAATTTAACTTAGCAACCAATTTTGGAAAAATAATGGGTACTGCCACAATCAATAAGGAAAATGACCGAGCATCCATCGACCATCCACATTGCCCTGCTCCACTGTAGCGTACATGTGTATAGTCTCAGTAGGCGGATCTTGAATGGTGGCAACCCGCGCTTCTCCTCTTCCCTGATCTCTTGCTGCCCCTGAACTCCTATCTTCCCTTCTATAACCTCTACCACGGCCACCTCTGTCCCCACGCCATGGGCCGCTTCTACCTTGACCCCATCTAGGTGCATTGTCTTCTGGTTGCCTTGATCATTGATTCTGCCATCCCCCTCATTGATTTCAGATCCTGTGAAGGCAGTATACCCACCATATGTTCTGGTATAAGGGCAATCTCATGCCCAATGTCCAGGCTCTCGGTGCCTAAAGCATTGCCTCTCACTAATGCACATATCCCTTTCCTCCGCAGACATTCGAGAGGATCTAGTTTGTGGCCCTTAGCTCTTACTGGCCTGCACATCCATGGAGAGGGCAGCAGTTTCTCCTTAATTATCATACCTTCCTCTCTTCGTGGAATTCCCCATTCGCCGTGAAGACTGGGCCTGCCTCTTTTGTTGAGCATCTAGTGCTACTTTTTCTGCCAAATCCGCTTCCCGATGCTTGACAATTTTGACAACCTCCTCTAGATCCATATAGGATACTTCAGACATTTTGCTCTTTATATCCACCTGAAGCCCTTGCACAAACCTAAAACACAACTTTACCTTGTCCATTGTAGGACAATGCGGCTGCAATCTCCTAACCTTCTCATTCTATTCAACTACTGTGTCAACCTGCTTACAATAAAAAATGCATTCATCTTCTCCACTTTATAACCTGGAGATGTAAAATGACCTTCAAAGGCACTCTTGAACTCTGCCCAGGTAGCCTGTACGGGCATCTTCCCCAAGTCTATCAGGCACGTCTTCCACCAACCTCGTGCAAATCATCCAAGCATTGCCTATGCAAGGAGTGCCTTTACAGATTCCTATGCCTTAATTAAATCAAAATAAAACTCCACAGAGCCATGCATCTGCATCATCCTCGGATGTGTTCTCACTAGTAAACACTTCCTTCTTGGTATCTTTCAACACCTTATCGATAGCTTTCTCCGCTTCACTTTTTTGATGGGATGATGTCTGCTGCAAAGCTTATTGAATTGCTTGCAGGATGCTTGTAACATCGGGAGCTCCATCAGCTCCAGCTCCACCTACACCACTAGCATGACCGGCTTCCATGGGTCCCTCTACTCTCTGCATAATACAGAAACATAATTAGCCATTCCCCCTCAAGATGCTCAATCTAGTCTCAAAGCATTCTAGATCAACTATGCTCTGATATCAACCGTAACGGGCTTGCCAAGCTGGTCTCTCCGAGGCATCTTGGGATCTTGTCCTTTTACACACTTGATATTGATATATTTACATGGGGTGGTGGTAGCTCCTTAGAGATTGATGCAAATTTATATGTATTGTACACCATGGTAAAGAATCAAATCTTTGCTCCATCAACATTCAACAAATTTTGAAGACAAACCATATAATATATGTACACACGTTTAGAATTCCAAGGCACTCAAGCACAATCAATACAATTGCTAATTACGAGAAAAGTCTTCAACTAGAGAGCTGTTATCATCAGAGGGTTCACTCATTAAGGCATCTATAGCTACTTGATCCTCCGAATCCAATGGGAGGACATCCCCTTCATCTACGTACAGGTGGACTTCATTGCCTTCTAAAGAAGGTTCCACAAAATGGGGGATACATCCCACACTAGTTTCTACCCTGGAAGAATGACTCTTCTTGTATCTCGGGGCCGTTTCGGTTGCTCACTAGTTTCGTCCTCCTCACGCCAGAATTTTGCTCCTGGGAGAAATCTCGCCTCCAACTCTCTGATCTTATCGAGGCCTCTAACCCCAAGTCTCTGCAGCCTTGCTGCACTGGACTCCATCAGGTGCTGCTTACGCCAACCTGGGGGTTAGTCCTAAAGGCTAAGTGGGAGTTTGGGGCACTTAAGAGATATTCATGGACAAATACAACTCAAAATACCATAACAATCATAATGCTTACCCCATAGTCCCTCTGCACCCAATCAACCAGGTTAGTATACATATAAGCCACAGATAACATTTCCATATCCATGCTTAAACATTCTCATCAGCATACAGTGCCTACTCCACGAGCTGATCAGGCCCTGCAGCCAATACGGGAAGGGTTTGCCTCATGTGTACACACCTTCCATGCTGCGTCTAGCACTGGAGGACCACTTTTGCGATGTAGCGCGATAAAGAATCCAAACAAGATAACAATGCCACATGTCACGCACAAACACAACCGCAAGTCCAAGCCATCACATGTGGACTCCGACCCTAGAGACTATGCACTTATACAATATTTTATTAAGCATATATGTTCCAATACCATTATGATTGCAACCTATGCAATATCCAAATATAACCATAATGGTGATACCACAATAGAATACAATTCCCCATGCATTTCTCTAACATGTATACCACAATAGAAATGTCGATTCCACATGAGACATACCATGCAAGCATCTTTTCATGACACAATGCCCATTCTGCTCATGGCATAAGGAGCATACAAGCATCATAATCAAGTATCTATTTTTCCTAGAGTTTGTTAGGAAATCTCTAATCAACCTTTATGTTCATGGATTCCATTATCAATCATTATACTGAGTTCCAATATAAGGGATACTGGTACCGTTTCCCCATTTAATGCCGTTTCTTGGCAAGGTCTTTCTATCAATTAATGTCTCCCCATATAAAAAGGTTCTTCCCATTATTTTAAGTGTGTATTAATCTAGGCCAACATATCGTTTCCATTAAAATTCTCCCTCCTTACTAAGTTGGTTCAACAAGTTCCTACTTGTTAAATTCACTTTCTCTACATTTTGCTATTAATTTGCCTGGAGCCCATGCCTGCACTCATGGTTCTCATGCATCTCCTCGGCCTTATCCTCCCAATCTTCCTATTGAACCATTAATTTCTATAACAATCCTAACTTCCATTTGTTGGTACTTTTAATTGCTGTATCTTAATGTTATTTTATTACAATCATTCCTAGTCTAACGTTTTATACAGGCTGGGGTCATTCTCAACCCTAACAGCTCGCGGTTCCAGCCTCCTCCACAAAGACCCCATGCCCTCGATTCCTCTTAATCGAGCCTTTCAAAAATCCCTGGCCAATAAATCGACCCTTTTGGGTTTGATTCAGACCTCCCAGGTCGGATTCATGTTGCAACGGCGTCTTCTGAAGGCATCTACTCCGGTTGCCATGGCCTCAAACTAGACCTATACACAGCAAATTGGCCCATTGGGCCTCAATTCCGATCACCTAGCTTCAAATCCGACCTGATCTGGTGAGGCTTTTCCTGTGGCAGCATCAATTCCAAGCTCCAACTTTGGCAGCTCTGGCCCTTCTGGTTGGCCATTCTGGACAATTTCGGCCCTTTCTTATGCCAGCCCGACCTGCCTTAGGTCATTCCAGATCACCTTGTTTTGCTATAGACCATGGTTTTCCTTTGTTATTCTAATCTTAATTTTTCTTAATTTCGAGCCCTTCTGCTCCTTTAGGCCTTTAAGCAGCCTTTTACATCGGGTTCTCTACCTTGGTGGTTCACCCAGCATCCAGCCATGTTTGTAAGAATCAGGCCAACCCAGAACCCTTCTGCTTCCAATCAAATTATAATACAAATTATTCCACCAACTACTACTTGCAATTAATATTCTATTAGCATCATAATTTCTTGGCCCAAATCAAATTCAACCATCCTAACATCCCTAGTGTAAGCTGTAAAGCACATACCTGGTTAAGCTTCTTTGCATTTGTCCCGTATGTATTTTCCCAAGTCAGTATTAGTTTAATGGTCTCCTTAGCAAGTATACTCCCACCAGAAAACTCGCAAATCCTCTACATTTCAATATTTATAGACCTCTTGTATAAATATCATATATATACTCTGTATGTATATTTCCAACTCAGTATTAGTTTAATAGTCTCTTCTAATAATAACCAAATTGTATTAAAATACTTACCTCACTTGTCACGCTAGGCTCGTTACATTTTCCTCTTCAAATTTTTAACCCATGTCCTCATGGGCGAGCTCAGGAAATTGGCGAAGAATCCACTTTGAATCTTCCCACGTTGCATCTTCAATTGGAAAACCAGCCCATTGGACCAAAAAATCTTGTGATTGTCCGTCTTCAAAGCTTGCGCATGTCCGTTTGCAAGATACGCTCAAGTTCAGGCTATAAAAATCCATCTCTGCTTACTAAATCATCGTCGGCAAACATATACGACGGATCAGAGACATACTTCCTCAAGTTGCTCACATGGAACACATATGCACCCTAACATGCGAAGGTAATTCCAACCTGTAAGCTCTTTTGCCAATGTGTTCCAACACTTTAAAGGGTCCCGCATACCTTGGAGCCCACTCTCCCACATTTTTAAATGCCAATGAGCTCTCTTTGGAATTAATTCGTAAAAATATATGCTGGCCTTCTGCGAATTCCAAAGGTTTACACCTTTTGTTTGCATACCATTTCTGCCATTTTGAGCCAATGCCAGATTTTGACGAAGTCTTCTCAATTCTGCATCCAAATCGTGGGCTACCTCATTGGCCATTTCCACATTACGAGTAAAATCCCTCTAATTCAGCAGACATCGACACTCTTTGCCATAGATTGCTTCAAGGGGACTCATCCTGATAGATTCTTGGTATGTACTATTGTATGCATACCAATCCCAGTGCTAGTATTTAGCTTAGTTCCCACATTCCAGAACAATTTGCCAAAAATGACTCATAAACCTTGAGTCTCGATCTGAAGTAATGGTATGTGGCATACCATGCAATCTAAAAATTTCTTTGACGACTAACTTGGAGATATCCATAGCTGTAGCCGTCGTCTTTCTCGGCATAAAATGTGCTTGCTTAGTCAATCTATCTACTACAACATAAATGGCATTATACCCTTCCGGTATGCATTCCCATTTGAATGAAGGAACTTCCAATGATTACAACTCCCTTGGGGGCTTAGATCGTGAAGCTTTAACCTTCTGACATGCTAAACATTTCGCCACATACTCTTTAACCATTTTCTTCTGCCCTAGCCAAAAGAAATTTTGTCTGACCTTCCTTTGAGTCTTGTGCACCTCAGGATGTCCCGCTAATGGACTATCATGCGCTTCATGTAAGAGCCTCATCCTTAATTCCAAATCATCCAGAATGCACATCCGACCTTTGTAATACAAGCTTCCATTAGATAACGAGTATTGTGGAAACTCGGTAGACCTCTTTGCCACTTTATCCATGAGATAAGCATTCCATGACCCTGGAACATACTAATAGAGGTCAAAAAGGATCTACAGGATAAAGCATCCACTATCACATTCTCCTTGCCCGACCGATACTCAATCTCAAAGTCGTATTCTCTCTCGCAATTGCATCCATCTGTTGCCTATTATTCAAATGCCACTGCTTCACAAAAAATTTCAGATTTTGATGGTCGCCAAATCATGTACTGGATAATTCTGCTCTGTTGGTGATAATTTACGAGATATATAGGCACACACTTTGCCATGCCGAATAAAGCTCCCAATAGCCTTTCCAGAGGCATCTGTGACCACTTGAATGGGCTGATTCATATTAAATATCTTTAAAATAGGAGCTCGAATTAATGCCTCCTTCAATTCCTAGAAACTTTCTTGGCAATTACCCATCCAAGCCAAATTAATCCCTTTCTTCAACAATGACGTGAGAGGAGCAGCAGTCTTGGAAAATTTGGGGAGAAATTTGCGATAGTAACCTGCAAGTCCCAAGAAAGCTCTTACTTCCTTCACAGACTGTAGCACTGGCCAATCTTTCACAGCTTCTATCTTTGGGGGATCTGGTGCAACCCCATCTTCAGAAATTACATGACCCAAATAGACTAATTTATGCTGTGCAAAAGAACAGTTAGACATTTTCCCGTACACTTTCTCTTCTCTCAGAATGCTCAAAGTCTGCCTCACATGCTCCACATGTTCTTGCAGCGTTCTAGAATAGACTAGAACATCATCAAAGAACACCAATATAAAGCTATCCAGGAAAGGTCTAAAAACTTCGTTCATCAATTGCAAAAAGGTAGCAGGTGCATCGATTAAACTAAACAGCATCACAACAAATTCATAATGACCATAGCGTGTCCGAAAGGCCATCTTATAAATATCTGACTCCTTGATCTTTATATGGTGGTATCTGGCTCGACGATCTATCTTAGTAAAATACTTAGCTTGACCCAATTGATCAAACAACTCGTCCACCCTGGGCAACGCATACAATCTGATTAAGTATCATGTAATCAATGCAAAGTCTCAATGTGCCATCTTTTTTCTTCACAAAAAAATAGGAGCACGTAATGGGGACGTACCGGGCCTTATGAAGCCTTGATTCAACAATTCAGCCAATTGCTTTACCAACTCTGCCATTTCTAAGGCATGAAACATATAAGATGGTTTGGATGTAGGCTCCGCACCTGGAATGAGCTCGATCTCATGATCTACCAATATATGAGGAGGCAACTATGACAATTCATCTAGAAATACATCTTGAAACTCATCCAAAACTTGTTGCACTTCAGGGGCAATTGTTTCCTCTTGCAACTCTGTTGAGCCTAGCAAACTATCCCGTAACACTGCACATCCCATTCTGGAGCAACTTGAGTTGCTTCTTAAGCCCCTTCCAAGTCAATGGAATGATCGCGTACGATGAAGCTAACCCATCCAACACATGCTCTTCCCCATCTAGACTAGAACAACTGATTAATTGCCTAGCACAGTCACAATGCGAGCACCCCCAGTCTCAACCATGATATCCAGGATGGCATCATACTTTTCAAGGCCAATGACCTCAGAATCAGGATGGGACGACATTTCCCTTTCCTTATATTCGAGGCATTCAACCATAGCATATGATGACTTAACCTTGCCATCGGCTAGTTCTATAAGTTGAAATGGGTTGCTTTTATGCAGCAATATGATTTTTTTTAGTGGATTATCGTCCTGGTAAAGAGAATGTTGTGGCAGATGCTTTAAGTAGGCGTTATGCAGTTTGTTCTCTTTCTATAGCACAATCCAACCATTTGGAGGAAATGAAGCCATTGTATGCCACTGACCATAATTATAAGGATATTTGGTTGTTGGCTCAAAGTGGCAATGCATATGGATATAAGATCGTTAATGGGTTCTTATATAAAGGTCCAAAGCTATGCATTGTTCAGAACCTTCGGTCACTTATTCTTAGAGAAGTCCATGATGCACCTACTGCGGGTCATCGTGGCGTGGGGGCGACTTTGGCAAAGCTTGAACCATACTTTATTTGGCCTGGATTGCAGAGAGATGTCTTGGTTCATATTCGTCATTGTGTTACTTGTCAACGGATAAAGAAAGCGAACAATAAACCACATGGTGTTCCTTTATCCTTGCCTATTCCAAAGGCAAAGTGGGAGCAGATCACTATGGATTTTATTGTTGGTCTTCCTGCAAGTTCTCGCAAGAACACTGTCATTTGGACAATTGTTGATTGTTTAACTAAGCACACCCATTTTATTCCTTGTTCGGATAAGTTGACGGCTTATAGTGCGGCTACGCTCTTTATCAAAGAGATATTTAGGCTATATGGGTTGCCAAAGATTATTGTATCCGATCGTGATACAAAGTTTACCAGTAAATTCTGGAAGGCATTATTTATGCAATTGGGAACAGAGTTAAGGTTCTCCACTGCTTTTCACCCAGAAACTGATGGACAATCCGAGGTGGTAAATAAAGCTATTTGTTCCATCTTAAGGGGGTTTGTCAATGAGCATCAAGGTCATTGGGAAGAGTATTTGCCTATTGCTAAATTTGTATATAATAATACCTATCAGTCTACCATATAGATGACCCCTTTTCAGATGGTCTATGGTCAGCCTGTACAGGAGCCATTCTTTCGAGTGTATGAGGATGTTCCAGCTGCTGATAATTTGGTTATTGAGCATAAGGATCTCATGGACTTGCTTCAAGCTCGTATTCGAGGTGCTCAGGATTATTTTGCCAAGAAATCATCTAAGTGGCAGCTGCCAATGGTTGGATATGGATGAGGATCCATAAAGGACACTTTAAGAAAGGTGCTCACAAGAAAGGTCTTAAATGTCAACTCCATTTCCATGGACCATTTCAAGTTTTAAGTGGTCAAGGAGAGTGCATATCAATTATGATTGCCTCAATGTTAGAAAATGTATGATATAGTGAATGTATGATAGGCAAAGACTTACCTCCAATTGAGAGGTTAAGTGAGCCAGAATTGATTGATATTTCCAAAGTTCTAGAATCAGGAAACAATTTTGGAAGACAAAATCCACTAGTGGTTCAAGACAGTATTTGGTAAAGTTTGCTCACAAACCTTTGGAGGATGCTTCATGGGTGCGTGGCAATGTTTTTAGAAGCTCATCCGGATATTCTTAGCGAATATAAAGATCGGAAAGCAAAGGAAGCCGAGAGACAAGAAGAAGTCCAAGGACAGGCTTCTACTAGCTGGCCTAAGCGAGGGCCAAGGAAGGTCTATGCTCGGATGGCTAAAGGTATTTAAACACCCTTTTGCAGCAGAGGACTGCTGCAATGTCAAGAGGGAGGGAATGATATATGCCAAGGACGTGGCAAAAGGCTTTAGGCCTTTTCGGGCCATGTGGGCCTTTGGTCCTTTGGGCTTTTGTCCAAAGGGGGCTTTGGTCCAAAGAGGGACCAAAGCGGCGTGCATGCTATATAGTTGCTCGGGGGAGAGCTCTGGGGCAGCTGTATCTTGGGTGAGGGCTCGTGGTTGGGTGGTGAGATAGCGTGCCACGTCAAGTGTCTGTTTTAATTCGCCGTGAAGAAAATCCCAATTATAGTTAAGAAATACGAAATCCTGAGTCACAACTAACACTTTCTACAACTATCTGCTAGCCCACTAGCATTTGTGGAATTTCTGTCCAAAACAAAACGAAAAACTGGGCTTTCCAGGTCCCCTCATTTTTTTGTTGCAACTACTTATCTGCATCTTCCTCCTCAAATTGTTTTTGCAAAACGTTCGCATTCGTTTCTTCAATAATTTAGCCATGGAGGTAAATAAAAAAATGCACAAACCTTCTTCAATTAAGAGGTTTCAGACCAGAAAATAGCTGCCAGATCCAAGCTCTCTTCTGGAAAGATTCAAATGGTTATTAAAGAATGGCCTACTACAGTGCTCAAGAAAGTGGGCTATGCTATGGTTCTTGCAACTGGGCTATGCTCTGGGCCTTGAAACTAGGCTTGTTTTAGAGCTCAAAAATGGCAGGTTCAAGAATTCTCTGCTATTTTTTTTGTAAAACAGAGCTCTACAATTCATTGCCGCTGGAAAAAGGGCTCCGAGATGGCTGGTCTGAACATGGCAAGAATTTAACAAATTACCACCAATAATTACAGATTAGAAGTAATTTATTCATGGATACGATGGATATATTTATACCTGGACATATATGACTTAAGTTTCTTTGGACTTTAAACTTTGATTGCAAATAATGAAAATCCTTTGAACTGTGACTCAGATTTTACATAGAATACTTCTTAGTAACCCAGTTTCCAAATGAAATACTTGATCTGCAAAAAGTTTGAGGAAAAGTAATAAATTTACAAAATTTTATGGCATATTCATGAAAGAGGCAAGCAGGACCAGCTTCATGTTCATAGAAATGAATTTCTTTTCAGATTCAGTTTCAGTCAGATGACATAATTAGCATATCAGTAAATACTAGTGTCTTTATTATTTGTGAAGCGGCATTTGTGACAAGGCATGCATTGCATGCATTGCAAAATGACTCTGTTAATTATCTGCAGGTCTTCATATGATCTGCAGTAATAAGCAAGGCCAAATCCACAGAGATAACATTTTCAGAACGTGGCATTTTTAAGCTCTAGCATAAGCTCTCCAAATGCACAATGCTTCTCTGCTATTGCTGCAAACAACATATCTAGGTTTTCATAAGCTGCAATAGGCTATTGCCACTTGATCACTCTCATCATAGCCTAGACAAATTGTTTCCTGTTGGGAAATAATTGACCACCAGAGGAGCAGAGGATTTTTGAGCTTTTTTACACGGGACTTTGGATTTTGCTGTTCTTTTCTGGCCTGATACCTCCTTGGAAGAACTAAAGAGCTTCAGAAAAAGCCTTTTAACTGGAAAACACTTGCGCATTTTGCTAGTGTCCTCCATGGCTGAAGAAATCAAGGAAATGGATGTCCTTTTGCAGTAATAGGAAAAATGAATATGCAGATAAATAGTTAGTAGCAGGGGTGATTCTTATAGCATGAAATAACGTGTAGTTGAAGATAAAGAAGAAATTTAGGTTCAACATTTGAATTACAGAGGAACTGCAGCGTGCTGAGGAAGCAAAGAATTAGGTTGTGGGATGTTATGTTAAGACAGCATATCAGTCCTTTTTCTTTTCGAAAATAAGGATCACTGCATGCTGAACTGCTCATGTGTTGACTGCCATATAACCACGTTAAACACTTTTGACTAGAAATTTTATTTGGGTATTTGCAACATGTGCAATCTATTCAAGTTGGTTGGTTATGATTTGTTCATTGCTTCTGTAGATTGTGTGGGCATCTAATCTGTTAGTTTTGCTTCTGGTGAACGTTAAAATTTGTACGTGTTCTTCCACGCATCTACATTCTTCAAGTGCATAGGCTTTATGGGAATTTGCTTCTCAAATAATAGATTAAAATAGAATAGAATAGAATAGAATAGAACAAAGAATTCTGTGAACACGGTCAAGCTTAAATGTTTAAGAGTTCAATTGGCAGAGGGGCCAGAGGTCGGAAACAGAACTGTTTTATACTTTATAGTCACATTTGAACGAGATCAATTGCAGGTTTTGTTTTGCCTGTAACATTTTATTAGAAGTTGGTTGGGTACTTGCAACATCGATATGTTATTGTTTTTATTTCTTTTTATCTCCTGTAGATTGAATCATCTAGCAAATTCCCTTAAAGCCTCTCTCGAACCAAATACTCAGATTTTTGGAGATCAACATGAACAGAATGAGCAGAAGGTGTGTAAACCACAAGTAAGAACCACAAACAATCCTCATTTTACTGTATTTAAGACAAGGAAAATGGAGTTTTGCGCCACTTATACATCCTCAGATCCGATGGACTTCCGTCAAATGGCACAAAAATAAAAAGGGAAATTGTCCGCCCTCATCCACAAATTGCAAACAGAACTAAAAGATGTGAATTCTGCAACGCCTTAATTTGGATGGCCAATGGCGATTGTAGATAAAAATTTTGCTCAAGCTTTTGGCTAATGTTGTGTCGTCTTAATTGTCTAGCAAGGATGGCAGTTATCCTGCTATAGAATCTGCAACGGCTAATCTACTGTCTGAGGCCGATTTGGTTGGCGGCCCTGTTTCAACTAAATTGATTTCGCATCAAAATCGGCACTGTTTCAACTCAATCAATAAAGCTTCCATATTTTTTTAACTAGTTTTTTGTAATGGATCTTGTTAGATGTCAAAATACCCTGGTAGCAATTTGAATCAACAGTCTGGTAGATTTATGCTTATGCTGAATTTTGCAGGTGATTCAATTTGTTTTAAAGCTTATCTTTGAGTTTTCTGGAACAAGTCTGAAAACATCAAATAAGCATTACATGCACGCTTCAATTCGTTTATTTATTTTCTGATATCTTCTTGCTGTATTAGATACAAGAACTGGTTGTTAATAAATGCAGGTTTGAGGCTTAAGAATGGAAAGGAAATAGTGCCTTTTCAGATCCATGATCCTTAACATAAGTTATTTACCTTTCTGATGAAGATGAACAACAAATAACAATCTGCTTTGTGAAGTCTCTAGTAGGATCAGAGTGTTAACTTACACATGTGGTGACCAAAGTAGAAGTCAGCAGGTTTATCTATTGGGTCTTCTACAAGAGCACAATATTCTTGGACATAGTGGCAAAGACCATGGATATGTGGACTGGAAACGTGAGGGTGATTCTCAAGAGCTTTCAAGCTGGACCCTGCTTATCATGCACTTCTGTGATTCGGCATCTCATCTTAGTTATGCAACATAACTAAGTGGTCATAGTTCTTGCACTGCAGAAAGCTTTTCCATAGAAGTACCTTCATCAACTTCTTGCAAGAACTTCGAAGTGTATGCAGGGAGCCTTTTTAAAAGCATGAAGGTATAGTACTTGATGGATGGATATTTTTTGTTTGTGTACTTGGAGCAGAATTTGAGAGCAAACCGTCTGCCTGCCAGCTCTACAAAACTTGCACAAACTTCCTAAGCTAATGTTATGATGCTATATTTCAAGTTCTATTTATAGAACCAAAAAGAAAGAAAAAGGCCAAAGGGAAGAAAAAGGGCTGGTGTTATATATATGAATAAAAAGCTACAATGTTCTTATGAAAAGCTGCAGATGATGGAGTCCTTACCCACCGAGATCATAGAGAAGTTTCTGCTAAAGTTGGAGAATATAGCAGATGTGGCCCGCTGCACACTTGTCTGTTGGGAGTGGAACCGAATTATCCATTCAAAATTCTTCGACCAAGGGCAGCCTGCAAGCTACAGGCCAATTGTGTGCAGTGTGAACGGCCGGGGAGATGTTGTATGGCAGTACATTGCGTTAGCAGGGGCCAAACAGCATGCATGGAACAAATTCAAAATACCTAATTGGGAAGAAAGGGTGGGCTTCAAATCCAGCTGCAAAGGCAAGAGCATATTTGATCCGGCACTGAGAAAGGTCTCCCAAGGCTTGCTCTGCTGCTATCTTAGCATCACACAAACTGAACGGGATGCGCATGTATGCATCTCTCGTCTCTTCGGCTCCTCCGCTCGCTTTCAGGTGCCGGAAAAGTTTCTCGCTCCCGCCGAGGATGTTTCCGACATGTGTTTCCACTTCGACTCGTTGAGTCAAAATTACGTTGTCATCCTCATTGCTCAGTTTGATCTTCTTGTCTACACTTCTACCACCAAAAGATGGAGTAGAAAGATTGATGCACTGCTTTTCATTCCATACTCTGAGCTGCCTGCAATACGATTCTTTCGTTCAAGGTCCAACCTCTTTCTCGGAGGAACATTCTATGTCTTCGAAACGTGCCATCTTTCCTTCAACATGTATGGTTGTGGTTATAACATTGCTTCAGAGAAGATGTCCACCAAGCCATTCCTTTTACCCCAACTCCACAACCTTAGCTTCGACACTGTCAACTTCTCCTTTGTAGACAATAATGGAACCATGATGTTGGTTGCCACAACACTAGATAGGGATATGGTTACAAGAAACGGTATGTTGCGTGCTACAAATGATGGAACCATCTTCATCATGGTCGCCTCTGAACAAAAAGATGCATTTGTTTGCAGCACAATTTCCTCCATCAAGCTCAAAGCTATCTTGCCCCAACCATGTTGGCCACACGGGAGGGCACGACATGGGCGACATTTTATAAAAGATATTGTTTGTGGCCATGACCTTGTTCTCCTTTTGTTTAGAGACATGCCTCAAATATTGTCTCACAACCTTTCCACTAAGACATGGCAATGGTTGGAACATCCCCTAGTCAATGTTGGAGTCGAAGACATATGTTTTCTTCCTCGAATAAGTTTTTTGAAATAAGAAAGATATTCATAATTCCATGTGATTATAAATGCTATCTTTTCTAGCTTATAGTAAAACTTCTATTTATGTTTGGGGAGGGTGCCCATGAAGTGCCCATTTAAGGAAACAAATTTTATTTTGATGAGCTCGCCCTTTTGACATACCATATTGAAATTTGCGTATTTAGCTTTAATTGATACTATACACAAAATATATAGCACAATAACATGGGGTTACTTTTGTTGTTTTATATGTTTTTTCACATGGGTTTTCTATGATTTCGGTGTTGTATTCATAGAGGCATACTAAATAGTATTTCTAAAGTGCGCACTTTTTGTTTCGTTGATTTGGGTTAAACAATCTGACAGTTGTTTTGAACACCATGCATATACACCAAAGCTCATAACTTTTGCCTTCTCGATTTATTGCTGGGGAGCGGATTGTTGCTGGGAGCGGATTGTTGTGCTAGAATATTGGTGTGATGCTTGGTTAGCATAATGGTTTTTATTGTTACTTCAGTTTTGTAAGCAACAAATTTGAGCATGAATTTGTTGGAAAAGCAAATTTTAATGTCTCTGTCAGATGCCTCACCATTGCAGGGGAATCCTTCAGTTTTGTTGTGCAGCTATAGGCCAGCTTTAGCTTCTGCCTTGTAGCTTCTGCTTTTCAAAGCAGGAGAATCATTCACAGATTCATGCCTTCTTTCTTTCTACATCTTATTTTGTACACCGTTTATGCCTTGCATGGTCTTCGTTTTATATATTCTGCCATAACCCTGCAATCGGATGCCCTAAACCAGCACAAAAACCCTTCCGCCTCTGTGTATTGTGGTAACAACAAATGCCCTAAACTAGCACAAAAACCTTTCTGCCTCAGATCTATGTGACCCAAGTACAATTGAGTTGTAGTAAGCAAAGGATGCTTGGTTTTTTGTATTGGCTGAAGAAGGTTGGATCTGGTAGCATAAGGATGGCATGGTCTGGGATAAACTGGAAAACTCTATAATAAGAAACGGTGGCAAAACTCTGAAAATGACTTGAGACAGATCGGAATGGCCTTCTGAGTGGCCGAAATTTGTCTAGAAGGGCCGATTTGCTGGTTAGAGTGTATTTGCACCGGGTGTGCGCTGGCCATATGGGAGCCGTAGGATGAGCGAATCCGATGGCCGCAGAGGTTGTTGGGCGTTTGAGTGCGAATATCAGGTAATCCAACTGCTTTAGAATGAAGATGGGACGAATATAAATAATAATTCACGATGACTTTGCTAGCCAGCTATAAGTGTTCATGCTGCTCCACAAAGCCTCAAGAACATCTTGAGCTAGATTAGAGACAACACACATTTTTACAGTCTGCTTTTGTGGCGAGGCACAATGGCATGGCATATAAAAGCACCTGAATGGCGCAAGGAAGACGAAAAAGAGGATTGACTTTACAATGTTCAATACTAACGAGATGGTACAAATGAAGATGCAATAAGACCCTACATTAAAAGTATCTCCCTAGTATAAGGTTTAACTATCTTCTCCAAGTAGTAAGCAAAGTAGTTCATGCACTGAGAAATTATTCCCCATAGAACTATTCAAAGTTGCCAATCATGGCTTTGGATCACTACATGCCAATATCTCAAGCGGCCTATACACAACAATCTGCCATCATATATATGCTGCTATATCTAAACTATATAATTGCTATAGGCAAGATACCTTGAGAATATTTTTTTATATTCTTTTCCTATCTAAGTGACACGTATCTAAGCCTGTCCGGGGGAAAAAATCAGGAAAATAAAAAATTTAAAATACCAAGGGCGATACATGTCCAGCCCTGCTTGCTTCCGCCGCACTACCGGAGCCGGAGATTGTTTGCCTGGCAGAGAAGTCAGATCCGAGAAGCTGCATCGATGGCCGAAGAAGAGATGCAGCAGTGCCACCATTCATAAAAAACCTTCAGGTTTCCTTTCTTCCCTCTATTAGGGCCATGGCAAAGTTTCCAAACCCCCTGTGTGTATGAAACTCTGTCATCCCAGCGTCCCCCCGTTCTTCTTAGAGCTTCATAATTTTGCAATTTACAATTGCAGAATGTCGGCCAAAACCGTTCTCAAAATTCATAAGACAGGTTGATCTCAGGCCTGTAAATTTAGATATAATCACAGCATGGAGTATAGCTTAAATCATTAACTAAGCGTATACATGACGTAGAACCAAAGCTGTCATGCCTATGCTTCGTTGAGAGTCAGGGGATCTGGAGCCTTAAGGAAAGTATCTGAAATTGAACTTGGGAGTTCGATCTTTGGTGCAGCTTCGGGCCTATTTGCAGTGCTGATTAGCTCTTGTAAAGCCTCGTAATGGGTGCGGCAGCTTTAGAAGACCTTTTCCATCATCAGGTAAGTTACATATTCTGGTTTTGTGCATCTCTTCATCCCATAGAGCGAGATTTGTTGTTCTGTTATTAACAGTCGAAAGATGCAAGTGTTCCTGTTTTTTATTGCTATCTCGCTTGCCCACTTTAGCCGATAGAAATCTTACAGGAGATTTGGACTAGATATTGATACTTGCCACTGTGGCAACCCCATTTCATGTCCCAAAGGAAGTACATTCTGCAGTATATCTGCAACTCAAGTGCTTCAAGGTTCTTTCAGATATTATCAATGAGATCGAATCATACTAATCTTCAATAGGGTCAGAGTGTTGCCTGCAAATGCACCAATTTATAGAATTCTTAATCACTGTCATTAACAGCCTCTGAATTTTGTGAACATGTGGAAATTAGTATGTTGAAACAAGTTGTATGTTTAAACAGAGAATTATGTGAAGGGTTAATCTGTTGTTTGCTGAGAGTCTGAGTTAATAGTGGATACCATAGTCTGTGTCATACATAATGCAGGCAATGAACTTTGCGTACCTGTGATATGCAAAGACTAAAAGACCAAATAAAGCCTGACACCTTTAAGTTATTTGGAAACAGCCACCCAATTGGGAAAGATGTTTGAAGCTACACAGTCTTTTGAGGACGCCGATCATGGAAGACAATATTTTGGAACCTTAAAAAAAAAAAAAAAAAAATTGATTGTGCGTTGCTGCAATCTGATGTATGCCTCCGAAGTGCATATTAGTTGAAGTCATCCCTTGTGCCATTTATAAGAACCCTTGCAATTATTTTGCCGAGAAGCTAATAAGATGCTAATATTGAGGGAGGGAGCTAATGTTGGGATTTGTGGAGAAGATATCATCCCCATAAGCGTTGCATGTTTCTTTATTGCTTTTTGCCTGAAGAATGAGTAGCAAATAACCCCTTCTGATTTGCCATCACAGCTTAGTGTTTGGCAAATTTTGAGGTAAAAAGGTTTGCTCCAGTTGACAAAAGGGTACATTTACTTTATAAGAGAAAATTAGAGACAATACCTCAAATTAGAAATATGCAAAATTTAGACATGCAAACGATTAAAGTTTGAAGAAATTGAATACCATGTAATAAACAAAGCGAATGACGTTTTTCAACTAGAAAGGGTACTGAGAAAAAGACATAGTAACTAACAAGTAATTTATTTACTCAAAATAACTAGACAAAGTTCGAATCAGTTAATGAGTCGACAGAGTAAAGATGGGTCGAGAAAGAGAAATGTTCGCGGCGGCCGCGATAAATTTCTTGTAAGGATAAACTAGGTTCCATTATAAAAATAGCCCATATGCTAGAACATATAGAGGGAATACTTGGAATCATATATCTAATTGAAGCAAGTGTAGACATGTCAAAAATAAGGGGACTAAAAGAATACCAGTCCTTTGGAAAGGATTTGAACATGAAGAAGTAATGCAGTGCATCATAAGGTTAGTTTCTAATCCTGCATATAGATTAATGCTATAAAACCTCAATTGCAACTATATAGGAATATTGCAAGATTAGAGAAAAGAACAGAGCCTCGTACCTTTTCTCTGGTGATAAGATCCTGGAGGAGACAAAGAAGACAATCAACAACCCCCTTTTTTTTTTTGGAGAGAATGAGGATTTTTCCATTAATTATCGAAAAAAGGTACAATAAAGCTTATTGTCAATGCAAATGCATTGCAAGAGGACTGAAAATAGAAGAAGAAAGTACACTTAAAATAATGGAAACAAAGTGAATTTCTAGCTGCAGAGTAGTAAGCAGCATTAAAATCCAAGCCAAGTGAAACTTTGGAAGTCAAGGAAGACCCAGTGATCATGATCACCAATGCTGTAGCCTGCAAAAATGAACTGCTGATTTTCGAGAAGGAAGAACCTGAAAATATAGCAAACAACTTTAAGAAGAAAATATGAAGCAAAATATTTAGAAATGTGAAGGCAATATAGATATAGGGAGGTAGTTGAAGAAGATAAGGTGGACGAAATTGCAGAAGTGTGGTAACTAGAATTGATAGGAATCAATAAAGGAGAATAGATTTTGGTAGTGAGGCTGTAGGATAAGTGTCTGATTATTCCCCTAATTAAGTTCCAGAAGTAGAGTGTCAGAGTTTGTAATAGCTATCAGTAAGATAAGAGAGCCATATGCATCAGCTATTCCTATGTGATAATAATAGCTATCCCTGTAAAACTCAAACTGCTGATCAGTCATATTAGTGCTATTTCTTTTCAGAAACCACCATAGTTGAGTCATTAAATAAGTGCCCCTACAAAATTCCATTGCCCAGTCTGTTTCTCTTTCTAGAATATCCAATATATCAACATCAGTTCTGCCCCCTAACGACCCCTATCCAAAGCCCCTCTGAGTATACAATATCCTGATCAACCAATTGCTCCATATAGGCCTGAAACTCAGTCCGGATATCAGCTCTGAGATTGCTCATGTAATCTAATAGATAAAATATCACTATCAGCAGATTCATCATGACAATTCAGTCTAAATACATTATGAGGACCACTATAAGCACCAGAATTATTCCACCTTTGATCAAAATGATTGCCCTTATTGTATTTATTACAAGTACCGTTGGTGTCACTATGAGGAAATTAACCGTCTATTATCTGTGCAAAATACGAAAAGAAATCGAGGGATCCCATCCGAAAAAGCAATCTGGACCAGAGATGCATGCGAGAAATGCTACTCCTTCAATTGACATGCATAAATCAGCCAGCATGCATGAGGCAATTGTGCTAAGGAAGAATGAATCACGCCTGGGAAATGCATAGAAAACTGGCAAAGCAAGTTGAATACCTCCAAGATGCCTAAGCTGGCCAAGTCTCTATGAATTGATTCAATTCTGACGAATCCGCCCTGCATGCAACAAAATACCACAAAGAAAGATACCAGGGCCGCCTTCAAACCGTTGGTGTCCCTGTGAGGAAATCAACCGTCTGCTATCTGTGCAAAATATAAAAAGCAATCGAGGGGTTCCATCCGAAAAAAGCAATCTGGACTAGAGATGCATGCGAGAAAAGCTACTCCTTCAATTGACATGCACAAATCAGCCAACATTCACGAAGCAATTATGCTAAGGAAGAATAAATCACGCCGCAGTTTGTGAATCCTCCTCATAGCATGCAAAGCAAAAATTTACTTTCAAGAAACCATGAGGAAGAGCAAGCGAAAAGGGAAGGAAAGAGGAAGAGCAATCTAAAAGGGAAGAAAAGAGGAAGAGCAATCTAAAGAGGAAGAAAAGAGGAAGAGCAATCTCAAAGGGAGGAAAAGAGGATGGATAGAGCCAAGGGAAGCAATGGGCAAGGAAGAGACGTTGCTGTGAGAAGACGCCGATAACCAATCACAAGAATGAATAGTGCATATATAGCTGCTCATCCCTTCCCAGAATGCCAATCTGATGGCTCGGATCGATATCTATTAGGGTTAGCTTCTAACTTTAGGCCTCTAATCTTAAGCATAATATGCTTGAAAAGATTTCTATCAGAAAGGGTACCTCCAATTTTTTGCTTAAGAGCAGTTCAAGTGATCCATCTGTTGTTATATCTGAGATCACCTAAGTGCACAATATTGAACTCACTCCATTTCTTGTAAATCCTGGGATGATTTAAAGCTAAAGGAGTGGAATTGTCTCTAGATAAATGAGGATTCCAGAAAATACTTGTTCTGTGGGGACACTTTTGAAATTCAATATGCTTTTAAAAGCCTTATGAGAGATGTTCTAGGAAGAGATGAGATTTCTCATTAAGGGAGAAGTGTTGGCATCAGCCTGCAAATTAGAGAAAGCAGAAGAAGGAAAATGGTTCATAACTGAAGGATGACCTTTAATGTAACTGCATGAGAGCCAATGCCTAATAAAAATAGAGGCAGGATTGTTAGCTTGATATAGAGCCCTCCAAACATGTTTGCCAGCTAGAGCATACCTCTGCAGAAGGAGATTTTTACAGCCAAGCCCTCCCCCTGAGATTTGCTTCTAGTTATAGATTTCCAATTAACCATATGCTATTTGCCACAAATGAAGTTTCTAATGATCCTCTCCAATTGCTGATATATAGATTTAGCAGCTAGGAGAGCAGAAGGAAAATAAATGTGAGAGCTAGCAATCACATTATTTGCAATAATAGATCTACCAGCCAAAGAGAGGCAGCTGCCATATTTGGTCAATTCTTTTTTGTACGAGAAATGATAGGAGACCATAACCTTTCCAGACTAGGATTTGTAGATAAAGGCGTTCCCAAGGGTTTAGTGGAATCATTGGAATGGATATACTTGTTACCAGAGATATACTCTGTAGAAATATCACCAATAATGAGGCATTTATCTCTGTTTAAGTAGACACCAGATGCAACACTGAATGAATCAATATTTTGACGAAAGAGTCAATATTATTTGAGTCATTTTTGAGGAAAATAAAGGTATCATCTGCATACTGAGAGATAGAGAGAAAGGTATTGTCATGGAGGATTAATCCATGTAAGCTAGTAGCTTGTTGATGAAAGTGGATAGCATGAGTAAGCATTTCAGCAACTGTAAGGAATAAGTATGGAGCTAAAGGACAGCCCTGTCTCACACCTTTGACTAAGAGGAAGAAATTACTCGGAGATCTATTGATAAGAACAACAAATTGAGATCTCTGATTAAGACCAATAATTAACTTGATGAGTTTATCAGAGAATCCTAAATTAATTAGAGCAAATTCCAAGAAATCCCATCTAACAGTGTCAAAAGCTTTGGAAAATCTAGCTTCAATAATATGCAATTTTGGTTTGTCAATTTATTCCAGTGTAGGCCTTCCATGGCTACAATATAATTATCAAGAATATACCTGTTTGGAAGGAAGACTGATTGACATGCGCCAATGACATTCTGAAGGTGACCTTTAATTCTGTTTGCAATAAGCTTGGCACAAATTTTGTAAGAAGTATTGGTTAAGGAAATGGACCTCCAACCATTGAATTTTGCAGGATTATCCACTTTTGGAATGAGAATGATAAATCCAGAGCAAATTGCAGGGTGCAAGTGATTGTAATTCCAGAAACCAGAAATCATTTGCATTAAATTACCTTATATGACATCCCAAAATTTTATATAAATTTCAGTAGGTAGGCCATCAGATCCAGGGCTTTTGCTCCTCCCTAGGCTCGAGATAGTAGAGAAAACTTCTGCTTCAGTAGGAAGATTATCAAGCTTAGAAGTAATAGTAGAGGTATTTGAAGAGGGCAATTTGCTCAAAAAATCCATGAAGTTATTTGCCTCTATAGTTTGAGTAGGATTGTCAACAGGTTTGGCAAAGATGTCAGCATATTTGTTATGGAAATAGGAAGAAATATCTTTCTGATCAGAGGCAATAGAACCATCATCAATGGTGATAGCAGATACTTGACTTTTTAAAAGTCTGTTTTTGGCAACTCTATAAAAGAATTTTGAGTTGTTGTTGCCCATACAAGAGTAGTATTTTAGTTTATATTAAAATTATGGCAGCACCCTTTGCTTCATATTCTTCAATAGTTTTAATGGTCATTTCCAAATTTCCCTCTAATAAATGAAGCTCAATATTCATAGGATCATTTTGTAGCTTTAATCTCACATCTTTCATTTCCTGCAAGTATTTATTTTTATCAGCTACCCTAGAGTCATGAAGGTTATTAGACCAATTTTTTATCCACGATTTTGACTCCTTGATGTTTGAGTAAAATGATTTCATGGAAGTAGTAGCTTGAACTCTAGGAAGATAGAATGATGTAAATTCAGCAATGAATCTATCAGATATTAAAATAGAGCAATTAAGCTTGAAGGGGGTATTTCCAGATCTCTTCATAGAGATAATATGCTTGGTAGAGAAGAATTGAGGTTGGTGATCAGAGATAGAAGTAACTTCATCATTATAGACCAAGCAGTTGTCCCAGAAAGAATTAGAATAATTGTTGATATAAAATCTGTCTAAAGCACAATATAAATAAGAGTTCTTGTCTTGCTTATTAGACGAATCTAGCAGTAGAGGAAGGAACATGGTGAAAAAGATGCGTGTCTAGCAAATTATCCCAATTGGAGCGTTCAATAGCAGACATATTGAGACTTTTGCCAATTTTGAGATTAAAGTCCCCAGCTAAAATCCAAGTTTCACAAGTCTGAGAAAGAAGCCAATCATTAACTAGATGCCATATATTTTCTCTAATTCTAGAATCAGTTGAAGCATAAACATTAATGACTCCAAAGCAAAAATCATTATGCTTAGAGATGACAGATTACCAGCTTTTGCATGGACTGCTATAAACAGAACAATGATTAAGATGCTTCCAGATAATACAAATCCTCCAGAAGTTCCAGTAGCTTCTATCCAAATAGATGAGAGTCCAGGGCCAATCCAGTCAGCCAAATTGGAGCATTCAAAATTTGGGAGCCTAAGCTCTTGGAGAAGGATGATATTTGTAACTTCTAATTTGGGAAATTGCAGGTCTCCTTTTAAGAGGGCCTTTAATGCCCCTTTGAGAGAATCTTCATCAGACAAAATATGAGGGATAAGAAATAAGAGGAAAACTAGCAATGGCTTCTAGTGATTCTCCTAGAGCTATTTCTGGTATTAGCAACTGGAGTGCCAATATCTTGAAGACCCTTTTAGATTGATTTTCCTTCTTTTTACTCTCTTTCTTATAACCAGTAATGGCAGTAGTGGTGTCAAAGGAGGATTTCACGGCATCAAGTATAGAGCTATTATTGAAATAGACATCATTATCCCATGTTTTAGCAATCGAGATGTTATCATGGGCAAGAACAGTTCTATTCCCTTTATCAGAGTCAATTTCAGAATCTAAGTTTGCTCACAATATTATCACAGTTAACATTATGATCAATTTCTTTAGAGTCAGAAAACTTAGTGGTAAGTTTATCATTAAAGCAAATTGAATTTAATTGTAGAAATGAAAGATCTTGCCTGGAACTTTCTTTTGGAAGAACATTGGTATGATCTCCACTATAGTTTTGGTCTAGGATATTCACTTTAACCGAGTCCACTGTGAGAGGTGTAGATAATGTTGAAGACATCTGTACATTTTGTTCTTGAACATTTCCTTTTGCATCATCAACTTGAGTATCATTAGGAATCCCTTGCTTAGAAATATCTGCCAATTTTTTCTCCTTATACCCTCTGACTTATCTGCCCCATAATCCACTGATGGCTCCACAATTAACTCATTCAATTGCTTAGCAATGTCTGGGGAGATAGTCTCATTTGTTTTTTTTTTCAATGGGAAAGATTGAGAGTCTAAAGGAATGGGCAAAGAAAGGTCTATGAGATCAAAATGGGGAAGGGTTGTGTTATAGTTTGTAGTAGCAGAAAAATATGGGGTGGATGTGGTTTATCAAGGAAAATATTTGACTCCATAGAATCTACAAAACAGTCATCATTTAAATTAGCCAGCAGGTTGAAATTATTAAAACATTTGATGCCCTGGTCTTCTTGATTTCCATGTTGGAGTAATTGAGCAGCATCCATTTTTGTTGAATCCGTCATGGTACTTTGTGTATCCAAACAACATGGCCTAGTGTAATGCACTGTACTTTCAGTATTCTTCATATTGCAATCAGTTTTTTCAGTAATTAATGGGACCTCATTATCTCTGTCACCAATTGTTTTACACAAGATATGTGTAATGTTTACAGAATCTGAGACCACGTTAGCAACATTGTTAGCAACATTGCTTTTTTTCTTGCTTGATCCAGCATGTGCAGAAAAGCTTTTTGATCTTAGTAAGGCTCCAGAATGTTTGAGAATGTTCGAGAAGGTATTATGAAGATCAAAGCTTGATGAAGAAATTGGTGTCTTGCCCTTAAACATTCTCAAATTATGATTAATATTTGCTGGATTTATTATGGTCGTAGATTTGCCTGTAGCATTTTTCCACTTTGGGTACAGATCTTTGACTTTTCTCTGTTATCTGTAATATTGAAAAGATCATCTGTATTTTCCTTTGACTTTTCTCTGTTATCTGTAAAGTTGGATCCAGCTTTTGTATTTTCCTTAAAGAAAATGCCTTTGTTAAGAATTTTGACATTTGAATGGCTGTCTAGAATATAGGATATCTTCTGTGCTTCAGAATGTAAAGCCACTTTTGAAGATTGTTGTAATGCTCTTAAATCTCTTTGCTTTGAAATTCTTTCCTGACTACCATTGACTTTTTTCCAAAGAGCATGCTCCATTTTATCAGAGATTCTAATTGAAGGAATAGAATAGAATAGAATAGTTTTTTTAACGTCCACGGAGACCAATAGGTCATGGGACCCATACAATGGGCTAGTACAATCATTACTACTAGGATTAAAAAACCCCTGCCTCGAAAGGTTTTCAAGGGAAAAACCTTTGCAGTAATGATGATACTAGACAAACAGAGATAATGACTACTGGGGGCTCAGTAATTGCAGACGTTTATCTAGAACCTCAAGTATGTATAATATGCTTAGAATCATTCAGGATATTATTTTCTTCTTCGGATACTTGTAAACCAGTAGAAGTTGCAGATTTGTTGTTGTTGTCCACCTTAATGTAGCATGCATCATAGATATTGTGCCTGTGGTTGCATTTTTTACAGAAGTTTGGTAAACCTACCCATCTCAACTGCAAATTAATTTGGTTTCTATAGAAGTCAATAAGGGGGACAGAGTAGGAATAGGCTTAGAAATGTCCATTTGAATAAAGCATCTGGAGGCTTATATGGTGAATACTCAGTGGTCAGATATGAACCAATGGAAGTAAAGATTTTGGAGAAGCAATCTTCATTCCAATAAATAGGATTTAGATCACTCATAGTAACAGAAGCGACATGAAATTTCTTGAACTCATTCAAAGGTAGTGTAGGGCTCCACCTGAGAAAAGAGAGACGAAAAGTATCACATGTGGATTTGCCCAGTTTGAGAATATAAATGGATGTTCTTTCACAACCACATTCTGCCAGAAGATAAGGAAAATTCAGCCACTAAATAGAGTTAATGATTAACCTGAGCAGATGATCCCAAAGTTTTTCGATTTTTAGGCCAACAGAGTCAACTCTAATGACCACAGCACATTTTGAAAGACATTCAATTCTAGAGGAAATTTGAGGAGAGTTCAGTTGAATACCTCTGAAGAGCTGAATGTTAATTGGTGCTCTCGATTGTTGGAAAGCAAAGTCTTCTGCAAGAGATTGATTAGAGATAATAGGAACAGTTGGCCTTGGGATCAATTGAATTGGAACACTATTTGCATCCAGTGGAGGAATGAAGGAATGATCTGATTTTCGCTAGGATCTCTGGAAGAGTGTCCCAATTGGGAGGAAAATGGCTGAAATGATGCATATCTTTTGCAATAGGAAAAAAGTAAAAAAAATCTCCAAATTTTAGCACTTTGCTGGGATAAGATTTGAAAGTACTCAACTGTAGAAGGAGAACGGTTCTCTGGTCAGCTGGTAGGAGCATAAAATTATGAAGTAAGGCGAGGGAATGCAAATTTAGGTTATGTGAACTTTCCATTTGATTTTTTTTGGGAATTTTTGTCATAAATGCGAGGGGAAGGGGGGAAATAAGAAGAAAACAAGGGAAAGAGAAGCAGAGCAACAAACAGAAGGAAATAGAAGAATAAGCAGATCAGAGATTAGGAAATGAGAAAATCAAAAATTAAGATCAAGGAAAGAAAATTAATAAGTAGCTGAGGGGTAAATTTATCAAATAATTGCCAATTGAACTCTGATGAGCATCTATTGAGTGTCATTCTAAGAAGATTTTAACTGAAATCTTTTGATCTGACCAGGCACAGAACACCTTGAAATAGGCTGTTGGAGTAATATTTCTTTTACCAATGAATTCAAACGTCCAAGCCTCAATAATTTCACAAGCAAATTCTTCAGTATCCGGAACAAAGGAGTATTCAGGCGTAAAGAGGTGATCTGGAAATGTTTGCTTGCAAATGAACTGGTACCAGAGTTCAGAAAAGGAACCTTGCAAAAACCCACAAGTAAATCTTTGATCCTGCTTCAGGATTGTAAAAAAAATTATATCTATGGATAGATCATAAGGCCAGGAATCAATCTGAGGCCAGTCGTCTACAAGGGCAGTAATGGATCGAGGAAGAGAAGGGATCAATCAGACAAAAATTGAGTTTCAGAGCAAAATTTTATGCCAAGAAGGTTCAAACTCGAAAAAGACAAAGTATCAAGAAAAGGCTCGGATTTGATCCCCGCGCACTGTGTGAGTGGTCGAGCACTGATCTATGCCAAAACTTGTCCAAATGCAGAAAGTAAGGGCACCATTCGACTCAGCTCACCTTGTTTAGTAGGATTTGACCCTTAGATTGTAGAAATTGACCAACCCAAACTCAAATAGAGCCCCACCCCTCACAGAGTGCGCCCAGACCAAATTCGCCCAGGCTCGGATTTGATCCCCGCGCACTGTGTGAGTGGTCGACCCCTAAACTAGGCCAAAACTTGTCCAAATGAAGCAAGTAAGGACACAATCCCACCTATCTCGACGAGATATGCAGGATTCTATCCTTAGTTTGCATGTTTGGCATCATCTTTGACCCAAACAAGGCCCCACCCCTCACAGAGTGTGCCCAGACCAAATCCGCACATGCTCGGATTTGCTCCCCGCGCACTGCGTGAGTGGTCACACTAAAATTGTCCTAACTTGGCCTAACTTTCTCCAAATTAGACAAAATTTGTTGCAATAGGATCCTTAGGACGTACTCCTTAGCATGATTAGCCTGTCTTTTGCATAGCAATATCTTAGAATCATAGGTTTTCCCCAAACCCTAAAATTTCCCAAAATTAGGGTTTTGCCTATAAGTAGACCACAACCCTCATTTGCATCCTACACCTTTGCTCCTCACTCCAAGCCAATTTTCCAGGCCCCTAAGGTACTTCCCCATCTATTTGATATCCCCAGCTGCTCATATACCATGGCAACCACTGCTTTTAGGCGATGGTACAGCGCCACAGCTCATGTGGCCGAGGCCGACATCAACTCCGTCTTCGCCGTCTTCCAGAAGGAGGTTGATGTGGAAGCCACCATCAATGCCAACCCTTTCTACCAAGACATTATGTCTGAGTTCCATGCTAAGATAGGACCGTCTCTGGTAGAGCTCCCACCCTGCATAGGATATTTTGCCCCAAGCATGGCCCTCAAGACAGCCCTGCAAGACATTCCCAACATAGATAAATACCTAGAAAACAAGGCGAACCGCTTGCCCAATTTATATGTCTATATCGCAGGAGGAGGAGGAAGAGGAGGAGGAGGAGGAGTTCTATATAGGAGGAGATATTTTTCTTATACCGCAACCATAGCCATCTTCCTATCTCATCGAGGCCAAACCCAGATGGGAGAACCCTCTGTGCAACCCTTAGACATCAAGCCAATGGCCATGGCAGCAGCTGAAGAGGAGCAGATGCACCTTGCTTACGAGGAGGCAGAGGAAGAAGAAGACGAAGGACGCGAGTCGGACACAGAAGACATCGACCTAGTACAAGAAAGGCAACAAGCAGAGCAGCAACTCCAAAGTTTTGAAGAAGGGCTCAGAGCCACAAGAACAGCCCCACCACTTGGGCAAGGAATTACAAGCTTGACCCCAGTGATTATACAAGGAGAGGCATACTTAAGCCTCCTTGATATCAAGAACCTCCCGAGTACCGAGATAGGGGCTACAGGGTAGACGAACTTCTGCACCTCCTACGGCAACAGTCTGATCTCGACGACTTCATCGACAGAGAAACTCAGGACTTTCCCATCAGCATAAGGGAAGCCAGAACATACGCCGGCCAGACATCGACAGATATTGAAGCCTACACCGGCATCAGACAGATGATGGCTAAGCGAGAGTTGCCGTCGGAAGAGGAGTTCTTGGCAATTCAGGAGCGCATGGGAATCAAGGGAAAATCAACGTCCACACTCCGACCTAGCACATCGGCATCGGCACCACGAGTCCACGACAAGCTGAGGGCAACATCAACCTGACAGCTTCCATGTACCGCGACTTTAGAGAAATGGAGGAACTGCCAGTTGACGAGTAATCCGGAAGACATAGAGCAACCTTCAGATCCGGCGAAGAGGCAGGGCATGATAAAGCCCTTAGGTTCTACCTCCCATTGCTTATAGATGGAAGAATAGTGGTTATACACTGCCAATTCAGCCCACGGGGTGAAGAAGGAGTCTTCATGCTCATCGCTCTCTCAGGATTCGGAAGTCATGCTCGTATGGCCCCAAACATCGATCATGTCATCCTTGTCAAGAAAACGATAACATTAAGCATCTTCGACTTCGCAGTCCCCTATAGACGGCAGGGCAGATTGGCAGTTACCATGGCCTACACTTCGAACAGGAGGATGGAAGACTTGGTGACCCCACTTCAAGGAGGCACGGCCACAAATATCCTCAGGAACCTAGGACGAGCAATCGGCACAGCCCAAGTCAAGAAATTTTTGGAGGACAACCCTGATTATTTGAAGAAACTCCAGGAATAGAATTAGAAATGTTTTCAATTTTCTGATATCTTGAATGTAAAAATAACACTATATCTATGAATATAAACCATGACCTTCTTCACATATAATTTTGTCCCCACAATTGCTCATCAACAAACTAGTGCAACAACCCAAACAAAGAACTAATCATCAGAGTTCAATCTAATGTGCATGCAGCTAGAGCACCTAGGAATGTTGAGGAACAAGGACAACGTGAACAAGAGCGTACTCCACCAAGGCATTTCCAGCCAAGAAATTTGTACCAAGAGTTTGATGCAGCAACACCAGAGGAAGAGCTATCCCAGATTAGGTCTGACATTCATGAGATAAGGGCATTGCTGGCAGGAGCAGCAACAGGAGGGCAGGATCAGAATGTGCCATTGCCAGAAACACCAGCTGGCCGAACAGTGCAACAAAGGAAGAGAAGCCGGAGAAGAAGATCTCCTAGCTCGGGGTCCTCCGACTCTAGCTCAGACTCGGACTCCGGATCAGAAGAGCAGGAGGAGGAGAGACGGGACCACCAGGAGGATCCAAACCGAGACAGGGGCAGGTCACAATCTGATTATCAGAAGAAGGTTGACTCTGCGCTCAGCAATGTATGGAAAGCAAGGAAGCTAGAGCAATTCTCAGGGGATAGCAGGTCAGGAATGGAAGCAGAAGCTTGGTTGGATGAGATGAGAGAGTATGGCAATGCTTATGGCATGAAGGACAAAGACAAAGGCAGAGTAGCTACAGTAAACCTGAAGGGAGCAGCCAGGATCTGGTGGAAGGGATACGCCAAAGCACATGGATTGAGCAGGGATAGTTGCAGGTTCAAGAAGTTTGCTAAGGCATTCAAGCATCATTATGTGCCAAGAGAACATAAGTGTCACATGATGCAGCAGTTCTACAGGTTGCAGCAGGGCAGCAAATCAGTTCAGAAGTACACGAAGGAATTCATGAGACTAAGGCTATATCTGCCAAAGTTGAGTGAGAGGCACGTAGTAGAGGGTTATATCGAAGGATTGAATGAAGAGATCCGAAAGCTAGTAAGAGCAATAAACCCTAGGATGGTGTCAGAAGAAAAATCCAAAGCAGTCAGCCTGCAAGGAACGGGACCCCAAGAGAATGCACCAAGGCAGCAGTATTACCAAGATAAAGGAAAAGGCACAGGAAGTTATAGCTCAAGAGCGGCAAGCCCAGCAGCTAGTAGGTCTCAATATAATGCTAACTATGGGAAGCAGGGCAATGCAAGCCTTGGCAAGCAGGACAAGAAACATGTGACCTTCAAAGAGCAAGGAGGGGGTTCCAACTATTCCAAGGCAGTGAAACAGTTTTTGCAATCCATCCCCAAAGAGAAGAAGCAGGAGTGCATAGAAAAGCAGCTGTGCTTTAGGTGTTTCCAACCAGGGCATAAGACAAACAACTGCCCCTTGGTGATGAACACGACACTAGTGGAGATGGGATGGGAGACACCAACGGAAGCTGACGAGGACGATGCACCAGACTATATCCATGGTGAGTGCCATATTTCTGCCGCCATTGATACTGAGAACGCAGAAAGCCAATATCAAGTCATCTCGACAACTGGGAAAGCCCAAGCAAAATCTTTCATAGTCTTGATAGATACAGGGAGCATCCATAACTTTGCATCGCCAAGGATGGTACAAATGTTGAAGCTGAAGCCTTTGAAGTCTAAGCCTAGGCCAGTTGTCTTGGCTAGTGGAGCAGTTCGACACACAGCAGGGAAGAGGATCAACTTCAACGTAGACTTGCCAGGAATCAATGTAGCACTGGGAGTCGAAGTGATGAACATCGGCAAATATGATTTGATAATAGGCATGGAATATCTTGGACCAGCAGGAGCTGTCATTGATTGTAGGAAGCGGAAGGTGACCTTAACAACGCAGAGGGCAAGGTCATTGAGATAACAGGTAAAGAAGTCACCCCAATCATGCAATGCATGTCTAGCGAGAAGTTACTTAAATGCATAAGGAAGGAGCAAGTGGCCTATCTCCTTAAGCTTGAGATCGATGACTAAGAGACAGAAGAAGAGAAAGAGGCCAAGACATTGAGCAAGCTCCCAAAACCTATAGCCAAGTTAGTAAAGGAATTCTATGACTTGTTTCCTGATGAGATTAAGCAGCTTCCACCCTATAGAGGAGTCGAGTGTGAAATAGCACTTGAGCCAGGGACTAAGCCAACAAGCAAGGTGCCCTATAGAATGTCGACCGATGAGTTGACGGAATTGAAGAAGCAACTGCAAGAATTGCTAGACCTAGGGTTCATAAGACCTAGTGTCTCTCCTTTTGGAGCGCCTATCCTTTTTGTGAAGAAGAAGGATGGAAGCCTTAGGATGTGCATTGACTATCGTCAATTGAATAAGCACACCATCAAGAACAAGTATGCCTTGCCTAGATCAGACGACCTCATGGATCAGTTGCAGGGAGCGAAAATCTTTTCCAAGATAGACTTGAGTTCAGGTTATCACCAGATAAGAATCAAAGAAGACGACATCCACAAGACATCGTTCAGGACAAGATATAGACACTATGAGTTCACAGTAATGCCCTTTGGACTGTCCAATGCCCCAACAACTTTCATGAGGCTCATGAACGATGTCTTTCGTGAATTCCTAGATTCTTTCATCATAGTCTTCTTCGACGACATCCTGGTTTACAGCAAGTCCCTGGAAGAGCATGTCTAACATTTGAGAAAGGTGCTTGAAAAGCTAAGAAGGCATCAACTCTTTGCGAAGCTATCCAAGTGCCACTTCGCAACAGAAAGAGTGTACTTAGGGCATGTGATCACAGCAGAAGGCATCTCCACGGACCCTGCGAAGATCGAAGCAGTGATTGATTGGCCAGCACCGAAGAACACCCATGAAGTAAGGAGTTTCCTTGGCCTAGCAGGATATTATGGGAAGTTCGTCAAGAACTTTGCTAAGGTAGCAGCGCCATTGACGGACCTCACCAAAGCGGGAAAGATAAAGGATTGGGCAAGTCATTGGCAAAAGAAGGCCCATACAGCATTTGAGACCTTGAAAGAAGCTTTGACAACAGCGCCAGTCCTAGTCTTGCCAGATCCAGCCAAAGATAAGCTTGTGGCGACAGACGTTAGCAGGATAGCAACAGGTGCAGTCCTCATGCAGGAGGAAAGGGTAGTGGCCTATGACTCGAAGAAGATGAATGAGGCAGAGCAGCGCTACCCGACGCATGATCAGGAGCTTCTGGCTATAGTAAGAGCTTTAAGAATTTGGAGGCACTATTTGTTGGGAAGAGGGTTCCAGCTAGATACGGATCATCAAAGCCTTCAATACATTTTACACAACCACTTCTCAATTTGAGACAAAGGAGGTGAAGAATATGGCTTCGAGATAATTTATAAGCCAAGCAAGCTCAACGTAGTTGTAGATGCGCTTTCTAGGAAGCTATTCAAGACGAGGACGCATTGCAATGCCATATCAACGCTCACAAGTGAGTATGGCAAGAAGTTCGAAGAAACCTTGCCAATAGATCCCGACTTTAAAGAAGTTTGGGGAAGTCTTTGCAAGGAGGCCAGGACTGATAAGGAAAGGGAGATGTTCATGCACTATAAGAAAGAGGGTAACTTGCTATACCATAAAAACAAATTGTGTGTACTAGAAACTTCAGGAGTAAGGAAGCTAATCCTCCATGATACACACAATAGTCCAATAGCAGGGCATGCAGGGTTTATAAAGACGTACTTCAAGATTAGAAGCAGCTACTTCTGGCCCGGCATGAAGAAGGAGATAGCAAGGTACATTCGTGCGTGCCAGATATGCCAGCAAACAAAGGCAGAGCAACTCCGAATCCCAGGAGCCTTGGAGCCGTTGCCGCCAAATGCTAAGTGGAAAGTCATAAGCCATTACAGGGCTCCCAAGAACAGCAAGAGGCAAGGATGCCCTGATGGTGGTGGTCGATAAGTTGTCGAAGATGGCACACTTTGTGGCGTGCAGGACAACTGATACAGCATTGGATATTGCCGTCCTATCTTATATTATAATGTTTTGTAATGGACCATGCCCTAGATCTAACGGCTTTTGTTCGTTTGGCCCATCCGACGGTCCACATAATTTTTTGCGGTCCGATGACATGGATGCTTAGCGTAGAAGATCTCAAATCTCTGGTGGAGTTTTCCTTCGAGCCAGATGGATGGGGAGTAGCTCATGTCTGGTTGTTTCCTTTGCCAGTTCCTAGCTTGAAGTTCTGCCCTGCAGGGCGACGTCTTGCTGAGAGGATTTTTGGGATGGAACACCACCCTGCCAGAATGGGGTTTGGGCAAGCGTAACAATATTTTCTGCAGCTCTTTGACCTTTGCCGCTATTCGGATGGCTGCAAGACAGACAGTTCTGTATGCCGAATTATCACCCCATGCCTATTTCTGTATGCCGCATTGCCAAAGTCGTGAGATGAGGATCTGATCAAAATGTGTTAAGGTCTGGATTGTCGCTTCATGTAGAAAGTTCTTCAAACCCTAAAGCTCATGTATGGTACCTTCAACATTGGCTTCAGATGATTCCGGATACTACAAATATTTTGTTCCATTTTACTGCAAGATTTTCTTAACCTTGACTAAGATTCAAACTGCTCCAAGAAGGCTTTTACTATGGATGCATTTGGATTCGAAACTGTAAGTATTGTTTATAATTATCTTCTTAAGTGAAAAAGAATTTATCCATGAATTTTTCAAGTGACTTCTTAATTTCTGTGAAGCCTTACTTTTTTTGTTGAATCCTCATGCAACTTTGTAACTATGTTCTCTGCTGAAGATAATTTTGCTATTGCATATCACATACGACATTTGAAGGGGGCTTTGTTGAAACTCATTGGGATTTGGAAGTTTTGCTCAAATATGAAACTTGAGGTATGATTTCTTTGGAGTCTTGCATTTTCTTTTATAACAGGACCTCACAAAAACCAGTATTTTTTCAATCATTCAATCTTTCAATCTTTTTATGGGTAGTTGAATTGTGCAGGGTCAAACATATTGGAGAAATTGGAGTTGGACAAGTGAAAGCTCAATGTAAGTTTGTTCGCTTTCAAGATTTGGAATCTTGAAGGTCGTTGTCTTTGCATGCAGGTTTTAGAGATGAAGCTTTTATGAGATAAGGCTCTCGCATTAGATTTTGTTGCAAGGGGTTTCATCCAAATTTAGGTTTGCATGAGGTAATAAAGCACTGACAAAGCTTTACAATTCCATATTTTCTAAGAGTCAAGGATAGCCAGCATATTGCATTTTTGTTTTGAAGGTATTTCTACTTTCACATGCCACAGATTGTTGATACAGGAAGTAGTTTTGAATCATTTAATTCTGAAGCATTTTCATTATTTTAGGCAGAAGAATGCCCATGTTTCTTCTCCCCATCCCCTGCATTGGATAGATAATGTAGTTCATCCGACTTTGTTCCAGTCACATAGAACTGATAGCATTAAAGCTATGAGATCATGACATTATCAGAATCATGGCAACTTTAGGCATAACAAGTTCAATGGGGAACGTATGGCATTATTTTCTTGCATATTAATTTGTGCTCTGTATTTGCGTGCTCTGTATTTGCATGCATGAATTATGCAGGCAGTGCGCTTTCAAAATTAAGCGGCGATCATCTCTAATTCTATTCTGTTAGAAGGTATCATATATGCAAATTATATATAGCATATAATCTGAAGGTAAATTGTTGTCTATGTTTTAATAGTTTATTATTTGTTTCTACAGGTTGACGTCAGCAATTCTGCTTGATAAGAGGACATTGGAAAATCATCTTACAAAGCGGTGCAGTTGGTTCTATGAGGCTCAATGTTGAAAATGCAAGTTTTAGCCCTACGAAACTCCATAATCTGAAGGATAAATTGTTTTCTATATTTTAATCGTTCATTATTTGTTTCTATAGGTTGACATTAGCAAAAACGATGCTGGAAAATCACCTTGAAACATTAAACATTAAACATTAAATGCTGCAAGCGACTTGATGCGATTCCAGGCGGCAAACAAAATTGCTGGAATTTTTCCTTTGGTCCGATTTATGTGTTCCTGTTTGTATTAGACAATGCATCCTAATTTTGGATGCACTTTGAAGTTATAAATGCAAACACACCATTATACTCATTACAATGCTTAGGGCCTTTTCACCTTATATGCATTACAATGCATCCTCCTTTATAATCAATGAGATGCTTCTTGGTGCAAGTGAAGGCAAACCAATTTTTAGATGCTTCTTGGTAGAAAGGATGGCAAAGCAATAGAAACATAGCAAGGTTACTTTCATGCATTGTACCCATATGTAAAGTGGTGGGGGCAGGACCCATCTGGGTGTGTTGTAAAGTGTCACATGTCCGATAGGATGCTGCCTTGTGGCGTGACGTTAAAATCTCTTCTTCTTCTTCTTCTTCTTCTTCTTCTTCTTCTTCTTCTTCTTCTTCTTCTTCTTCTTCTTCTTCATATTGAAGATTGGAGTCATATTGAAGATTAACTCCACACGACTTCACATTTTACAATCAAAGATATGCCCATTCAAAAACTTTAACAAGTCTACTCACACTCATGCCCATAATTTCATGTTTACCTATACCATTCGCTATGATATTAGGGGTGGGTTCATATTGTTGCTAGGTCAGACAACAACATGACTTTGGCATAGACAAGGGGTGATAGGGATATGTTATGCACAAAAAGGACAACAAGAGCAATATTGTATCTCTCTACCTTGACCTTCTAAGTGCAAACAAGATAATCTTCTAAGTGCAAAGAGGGTACTTTACTTCAACATGAAGGAATATTATCGTTATAATTTGTCAGAGATTAAAGACTGGAGCAAGAGGAAAGAGACTACGTTATGTTTCTAAAAACTATTCCAAAATTTCACTCTTAGAGATTCTTAATGATTAAGGAAGAAATACTGAGCTAAAACCAATATCTTAGGGCATCTCATCATTCTCTTGAACATCATTTACAAGGTCCTAACATATGCCCAGCAACGCTGGGCACCGTTACTAGTTTACTAAGGAGATTTTTAGACTCCACAACATGCCGAGGGAGATAATCTCGGATAGGGACTCTAAATTCATGAGTGCTTTTTGGCAGGACCTATTTACCACCATTCAGACGAAGCTCTCCATGAGCACAGCATACCATCCGCAAACAGATGGTCAGATGGAGCGAACCAATAGGATCATCGAAGATATGTTAAGAAGCTATGTTTGGAACAAGCAATCTAAGTGGGATGATTTCATCCACTTAGTAGAGTTCGCCTACAACAGTACCAAGCAGGAGTCATCGCAGATGTCTCCATTTATGATCAATTATGGGTATCAGTGTCTTACCCCAGATACTTGGCACAATCCAATGTCCAAGGTAGAAGTCTCCCAACAAATGCTTTCGGAGATGCAAGAGTTGGTGGAGGAGGTAAGAGGTTACCTCGTAGCAGCGAGAAGTAGGCAGAAAAGCATCGCCGACAAGCATAGGACAGTAAGAGAATTTCAGGTGGGAGACAAGGTGCGGTTGAAGATCAAGGTGAAGCAGGCCAAGCTCCGCATCGGCAATTGCAAGAAGCTTGCTCCAAGATGGGCTGGACCTTTCAGGACAACCAAAAGAGTAGGTACCCAATCCTACAAGTTGGACCTGCCAGCACATCTAAAAATCCATAGGGTCTTCCATGTAAGTCTCCTAAAGAGGCACACTCCTAATTCAGAGGAAGCATTGGAGACAACTGAGTTACTGGAAATGACGGACGACCAGCTTGAAATCGTCCCTGAGGTTCTTCTTGACAGGGCTTATAAGAAGACAAGAAGATCCAAATTTCTCCAATACCTTGTGAAATGGACACACTTGCCTGTGGAAGACGCTACGTGGGTACTACAATCAGATTTGGAGAAGCAATACCTTGAATTCATGGAGCAATGCAAGGGTCGGCTCGTCACCGAAGTAGTCAACATCGACTCGATAGGTGAGTGGAAGGTAGATTAAAAAGTCTACTTCCGTCCCACGGAAGTAGATGACCTTGAGGGATAAGAGGTCATTCAGGCATGCATTGATAGGAAAGCACCTCTAGCCAATGCCTACGACGGGGACGACTCTATCCTTCACGCCCAAATATGGGAAGGACGCTATCCTCCACGCCAAAGGCAACTAAAGGTGTAGGCATGAGCGAGCATCCTAGGCATGATAGGGCGCTGTCTTCACGGCCACGATGGAAGAAACATAATCTTCCTATGCCGGGAGATATGCCTTGCATTCATGTAATTGTATTTAATGGGTGGTTCCCTAACAACCAACCTTTATAATAATTAAATGTGTACTAACGTAGTGTTGGACCTGCAGGCCAATAGGAGAATCTAGCGGCAGGAAGGTCACACTGCGAAGACTTGCAACACATAATTTTGTCATGATGTGTTGTAGGGGAACGACGTGGAACCTTAAGTAGGAAATTTTGGAACTATGTTAATAATAATGGTATAAGCCATAAAATTTTTGTGAATAATAGATGATGAAGTAGAGGACGAAAGAGCCTCTCACCATAGTACGATATTATACAAGGATAAATTAAAATATTACCTTGAAGTAATTGCATTATAAAATTGTATGTATATTAAATGTGATTGCAGGATATGCAGGTTTCCAGGGTGGGGAGACGCATGATGCTAAGGACGACATCAAGTCAAGGTGGGGAGAATGTGACGTTCCAGCATAATATATGCCCCGAATACGTATATTATACTGCCACATCACCCGTACATGTCACGAATGACATGTACTTGGTGGCCGTAATAGGTTGCACCTAGGGGGCAAGAGTTGCACCTAGGGAGGCAACTTCGAATGTTGTGCATGTTAAATAAACATACACAATTATAAACCCAACGGACCCCATTGCCAAATTGCTAAACCCCATTTGGCCAATGTTTAACCTAACCCTAAGGGTTTCTATATAAGGGCTTCCCCGTAAACCCTAAACCTTTTCTTCTCTTTGCACTTAGGGTTTTCCTTGAGCTCCCTTCCTTCTTTCGCATTTGGGGTTCTCTTGAGCCATTCCGGCCAAGCTAAGAACCAAATCCGCATTGCCAGCTCTGTAAAGCCGCCTTTGCACAACAGATCGCCGAGTAGCAGCCATCTTCAGCAAGATCAGAGGCATGGATGCATTCCGAGGATCTGGATCAAGTCGAGGACCAGGTAATTAGTCATTCTGTTGTGCAAAGCTGCCTTTGGGCTAGGCAATAAGCTAGTTTAGCATGTTAGCCCAGCTGTAGAGGCCTTATAGATCCCGAGATCATAAGCCCTAATAAAGGAACCTAACCTTGGATGTGTAGGTAGGTAGATTAGATGATATTATTCATTTCAATTTTGTGATGATGTTGGTATTTCACTCTGTGACCTCCATGTATTGGGAAGGGGGGTAGAGGCCTAAAGCCTGTGTAGCTGATGATTCTAGGTAGCCTACTAGTTCCCAATTACATGCGGCCTGTGCACAGGAGCCCACCGGGTTGTGGGTAGAGGGGCCAGACTGGCAGACAATGGGGTACTTGTCCCAACACAGAAGCGATCCCTCTGGTGTGTAAAGCCTACCAGGGATCCCTGTGAGCTAGGCTTAATGGCTTGCCACTGCATGCGGGCAAGGCATGAGCTCAACACCCGTGGAGTGATGTGTCACTCTCCATTGGGTTCAAGTCGAATAAGGGCAGTGGCCCTCTAGCCACCTGAGTTGGGCATGGAAGCCTCTGGAGGAGAGGCGACTCTCCTCCTGCCTCATCGGGGCTGGGGAGATGCAACCCAGTATTAGCCCTCTTGGCTATGTACCCGGCAGGCTATGGTCAGGTCCCAACACTTTTCAACCCACTCTGCAAAGTGTGCACAGGAGGGGCGGATGGAGTGGACTACCCTTAGCCATGTCCTTGTGCCAACCAAATCCATGTACCATGAATTCTGTCTGCAATGACTTCTGGAGGCCCAAGCCGTCAGTCAACCCCCTTGAGTCTGAGCTCTGGGTAGGATCTCCCTTGTTGCTATTGTTCATGTTGATGTTGTTGTATTGATGATGTTATGATGTGTTCACCCTTCGAGGTGATTGTATTGTTATATTGTATGATGTGCTCATGTTTACTCATGCTTCCGCAGATAGGTCGACCCGAAGGGAGACGGGTGAATGACACATCCACTCTTCCCTTGCTGGCTCATTCCACTGGGAGTGGTGTCAGGTGGATGGCCCCTGCCAGTTTGGCTGACAGGGGGAATGCTCCGTCTTCTGATACGGTGTGCGCATCGTAGAGGAAGTAGGGGACGTCACAATCTACACTCAATATATAGATTGTCGTATAGCCATTTACACATGAATTTTGCAACCATGAAGATCGTGATCCTCCCAAAAAAAAAAGGTAAAAAGATCGAGTTTCAATCATATGCAACGTAAGAGCAACTCTATTTTGCCCATATGAGTAGGACTTTTATACCACATAACACAATAATTTGATTTCATTTTTATCGTCTACAAAATCATTTTCATTTAGTAGAAAAGAGAAATGTGCTTGAAATATTATGATTTCATCCAAGTTCGAATTGGAGACTTCTAGTGCATAAGACTAAAGTGATAACCAACTACACTATAAGACCAATATCAAGAGCATGCGAGGAGGACAAGTAACTTATTAGATATAGTTTATAACTTGAAACCTAGATATAGCTTGAAACCTAGATTTTGACCTCCACTTTAACTCTATAAATATAGTTTTTAACTTTAACTTTGACAAAGCTTAGTAATTTTACCTATAGTTCTATATCCATCCAACATAGATTGTCACTACAACCTGGTAATGCCATCCAGATTGAAATCTACTTTTAAAGACGAGTGAACTTTATGCAATATCCAACATAAAAACTAGTAGGCTAACCTCTGGATCCATGATTCCGTTGCTCTTCAAGTAATTCCTTAAAATACAGTATGTGATGCCTATTTGACAGACTATAAGAAAACATAAAAATGTTCTGATGGATCTTGTCTGGAACTTCAATTTTAGAATTTCAATGAATAGAATAGAATAGAATAGAATAGAATAGTTTTTTTAACGTCCACGAAGACCAATAGGTCATGGGACCCATACAATGGGCTAGTACAATCATTACTACTAGGATTAAAAAACCCCTGCCTCGAAAGGTTTTCAAGGGAAAAACCTTTGCAGTAATGATGATACTAGACAAGCTTAGATAATGACTACTGAGGGCTCAGTAATTGCAGACGTTTATCTAGAACCTCAAGTATGTATAATGCCAAGTCATGCACAGATGGTGCGCTGAGAAGTTGTGGAAGCATGGAATGGAATGCTAAGGTCGAAAAATGATTCCGGACTATCTCAAAAGCAGGGCAACTCAGAAGAGTATGGCTAGTGCAATGTTGCATCAGCTGCTCTATCGAACTCATGCGAGTTTGGACAAATTTGAAATCTCCACAACAACAATGATCTCAGAATTCTCTATCAAAATTGTGAAGTGGACAAACCAAAAGGTTGGCCTAAGGTGTGGCTTAAAGACTTTCTAATTAGTTGGTTTTGGTTGGAAACCTTAGGGCATGAAATTTTGTCGTGACATGTGGTTCGTAGTTCGAAGTAAAGAGGTATCTAGAGTCTTTTTATTTTTTGATCAGGAGCTTGCATTTTGGGGAAGTGCCATGAGGGCGACGATCTCTAGGGAGCAGATGCTAGGTTCGTTGCTTTCTCACCACCCCCCCCCCCAAACTCCCCTTTTTTCCTTGTATGTCCGTTCTTACAGCAGACGTTGGAGATCTCGTTTTCCGTCTTTGTTGGAAAATTTTGAAATAGTTTATTGGGTTCCTGAATACAGGGTTGGAAATTGAAGGTTACAACCCTTTTACCATGCAAAATAAAGTCTAAGAAAAAATTGACATTAAAAAACAAGTCTAGATTTCATATAGCCTTGCAGAATGAAAGTCAAGAAAAAAAGACATGCAACAAAAAGTCCACGTTTTGCTTAGACATGCACTTATACCCCTATATTTATTTAATATTTTCAATATATATTAAAGGAAAAAATATATATATGTATATACAAGTTTTTGTACTATCAATGGATTTATCAATCATGGCTGATGAACACCAAGGAATAAAGTTCGAGATTAAGCAAATCAGTGCGTAAAGCTCAATATGCATTTAGTCTAAGGGCGTGAATATTTAAGCTGAATTCCTCGCATAATGGCCATTCAATGGAGGTCACCATTGTTTATTAATACCTGTCGGTGAAAATTCGAGTGAAATTTGAATCAAACTCAAAGAGTCGTGTTTGATTTATTTAGCATGACATAAAAATTGCCTAAAAGATGAATGTCTGTGAGTGTCAAGAATTAATTTGAAGATCTTATAGTGGAAGTTGCATCAGTTAACATTACAATTTGACACAACTTTGTAGTATTTCTTGTATCATGTAGTCATAGGACTTCTAGCAGTCAGAAGTTCACCATTGTATATTAGAGCTTCTTCATCCACATAATAAAAACGATTCAATTTCATGGGCAGTCACATGTTGAAAGTTTATTTTCCAGCTCATGATGGTCTTCCTTTTGGAAACTTAAGAGTTACTGGAATTGATAATTCTCTTAAACTCCACGTCATCATTTGAGACATTGTCGAACGGGACCATGTTTAGTGTATCTCCATCAAAATCCTTGCCAAATGGGGGATTACACTAAGGGGCTTATTGATATTGTCTTTCCTTCATGAATCGTAACTTTAGATGCAATCAAATAATGTTTGTCAATCGAAGAAAGCTAAAAGTTAGTTCCGGAGAGAATCAATTTCTGCGGACAGAAAGAAATTGTCTAGAAACGCTTATAATCTAATAGCATGCTATTATGTATTTTTCAAGCATTAGTGTGTCAAGTCAAGTGGTCATTTATGATAGAAATAATGTGAAGTGAGAGTTGGAAACATATGCCATTATGAATAGGTCTCTATATTGCAAAACTAACTAGAATTCCATGCACAAGCTTCATAAAATGCGTTGCGCTCTGCTAAAGCCCCACCCCAAACACGAATCATATTCAAGTTCATTTGGGCATGAAAACTGATATTCGTTTCATATCGATCTTCTGACAGTCGAAGCAGACCATCGGAGACTATCCAATTGCCCCCACGAATAAAAATTGGTTGTCCATTGACTTGGAACATCCTAACATATCAATGAGTTAGTAACTCATAACCCCAGTCAAGTTTAAAATTACTTACGTTATGAAACCCTTAAACACATCATGTAACGAAGCGTCTATTCCTTGTTGCTAGATATGTAGATGTGCACATTTATCTATAAAGCATGCATGATGAGACAATGCTCGCCATAAAACAATTCACATATAACTGATTGAAGGGAAGAAAAGACACCTGCCACCCGTAAAAGTGGCCATAAAGGTGTCAATCCGGAAACCAAAATGTATGCTCTGGCTATTCGACTCCTTCACATTATTGATTGCAACAATAATCTCGACATTATACAGTGGATGCTCACCAAGTCCTTTTGGCCATCACAGGCGAGGCCTATAAAAAAAAAAGCTGCAGAAAAGGTAGAGCCAAGCTAACTATTTAAAAATCATATTCAAAATCACAGTAGAGATAAATCAGAACTTATAGGAATAGAATAGAATATGATTTTATCGTCCACGGAGACCAACTGGCCTATGGGACCCAAGTACAAAGAGAGAGCAACATGCGTATTACTAGAAGACATGTCAAACAATTGCACTGGATCCTGCAACCTCCAAAGAATCTCACAACATGATCCGCCACACATAAGCCTTCAAACCCATTTGTGACGTGCATATTAACCGTGCATTTCAAAGCTTCTTGACTTTTGTTTTATGAGATCTGTAGATATGTGAAGATATGCTCTATCAAAGTTGTAGAATGTCGCCACCAAATGAGAATCAGCAATCACGATTTCCTGTCATGAAAATAGATGTTAACATCTAAATACAGAAAAAATGTATGTTGGGAAAACTGGCAAGGAGCTAAAACTGGTTACGTCTTGCGTTAACTGCTTTAAAGTGATTATTTTTGTTCTTTCAAGATAAAATAGTTTTAAGATAAGGTACAAAATAAATTAAACGGGAGGAAAAATTGGGAAACTCTGTATCATTGTGCCTAGACCCTACAAATATGAGATGGCTGTATATTAAAGCAGGCCCACAGGGAAGAGATGCAAAGAGAAACAGCAAGAAGCAGGAAAGAGAGCTAAAGGTGATATCTTCTATTAATATTAACCTCCTACTGGTCTTTGTCCTGACTTGGCAAGTGGTACGTAGCACTCATTATTCCTTGCCAAGTGGGCACATGCATTGACCTTCTGACTGCATGTTACCTTTATGAAAATACGTATTCCACCACTCATTTTTAAACCTACACGGCCTTAAAATAGAAAAAACAGATTTTTAGCTTATTATTTCTTTTTTACCTTTAAGCTGAAATCTAATTCCATCTTACCAAATCCTATGAATGAGAAATCCATTTTTCCAACATCTTATTTCCACCTTCACCTTGGAAAGATCAGCCCCAAGTATAAATAATAGAAGACGTGAAGCCTATGCAAGTAGCAAATTAAACCATAAAACTTTCAGCCAATATGCTTGATCTTACTTAGTCTGAACCAAATCCAGGCACGTAAATTGTCCCTCAAATCATACTTCGCATTGAAGCGTAGATATTTGTTCTTGAAATTTAGCAAATTCATGTTGAACCTCACATGCAAACAAGATAAATAGAATGCCACAACCTTTCTTGAATCTTTGTAATTGAAAATATCCCAAGCATTCGCATCATCTCTTCTCCTTCTCACACACACCACCTGCAGGGCAACATGCTCCCCCTGCGCATGAAGCACATTGAGACTATAGACATTGTAATGTATCACGGTGGAAGAGAAACTACTAGCTCTAGGGAAACGTACGCACTACAGATAGGTATGACTATGGCTGATCACAAAACACTGCTGCAAACTCAAAACGCCTCTAGAAGAGTTCAGCATATGGAGTGGACTTAGCGACACAACAATAAGTAACTGTACACGATACTTTAATATCCGTATAGGATTCAAGTGAGTATTAATCTCCATGCTTTCATTATGTGGACAGCCAAAGGGTATATGCAAATTTACATAAACTGGCATTCCAAAAGATGGTGGCTAACCTGAAAAAGAATTAAAGAAAATTCATGTGTTTGTACGTCGAGTTCCACCCAAGGGAACTTAAGGACAAGATCCTCTTTTGCTTCAATGATGCCTTGTGAGTCTCGTGCAGATTGGTCTTCTCCAAGAAACTGATCATCATGCAGCAGATTAAGACTTGTAATTCCAAATAACCTTCAGCATTGCCTTACTGCTCTCTCTGAATCTGAATCTGCCATGCCATGCAGCAAGTCAAGACTCTCATGAACAACTAGCGTGGGAGATTGCTCTATTTCCATCTGGATTGGTAGAGCTGCAACCTCCTTCCAAACATCACCAACCTCCTTCCAAACATCACCAGTAACAAAAACAGTTCTTCTTGAAAATCAACAATCGGAAGAGTAAAAATAGGTGGTGACACTTCACATTTGTCCATTGACTTCTTCTTAACCTTGATATTCTTTGCAAAACCCTGTTGTTGATATTCTTTGCAAAACCCTGTTGTTCATGGTCTAACACAAGGTCATGACACTATCTGTTGGGGTCTCAAGATAACTCCACAACTGGTTGGCAATAAGAAAGAATCTCTGTATAATTTTGGAAATGAATATCTTATCAATCGTGGGCATGATATACTTGTAAGCTTGAAGATCTTGAACTAGCATGTGGTTATCATACATGTTATGCATCCCTTGAACAACATACCATAAACCTTAAAACTAAGATCCTTTCTTACATGTTAATCTACTATTTGCTTGGTTCCTTTAACTTCCAGTAGTGGAATCTCACACTAAGTTAGAACCCATAAACCAAAACTCTACCTATGTGGTTATCATACAGATTATGCATTTAAAGCTCTTTGAAAATCATGTTACTCAAACAAAACATGATTTCTTAAAACCTCAACATAAAATCTGCATGCATTACAACAAATTTGGTGCCTTTGGCACCACAAAACCGTCTTGCAATACTTTAAAAAAATCGATGGGCGCAAATTATAACGTTGGTACTACATAGTGTCATACGTTTGCTTAAACATTTCTCCTGTTAACATCATAATGAGCGAGGTCATGCCATTCCAATGAACAAATAAAAATCAACAGTATTACTTAGAGCCACTGGGCATTGGCAAATCTGTCTTTTGAAAATAAAAATCCATAGGAGAAATCTGTCTACCGAATGAAAAAGCTCCAGCTACTGATTTCTTCAGCCTTGATCTTCAATTCCTAAACAAGAGCATAATGCACATATCATGAGTATTTCTTTATCATACTTTCTAGGAAACATGCAATGTATTAGCTGTTAATTAAATACCAACTCGTACTGCTTGAATATGGCATAAGCTTCCGTTCCTCCTCCCAGATGCGCCATGGCGTTTTGCCCTCAAATCACTGTTGTGGTCTTCGTGGCCCCATTTGGAGAAAGAGCTTAGTGGGCTTCAGCTTTCTGAACTCATAATAAATAAATCCAAAGGTATTCGTGAGCTACGAAGAACATATATTCCTTGCATCATGCCTTCTTCTAGAAGTTTAATCTTAGAATGGCGAGCCCATTTCACCTAGCCCTGCAAAAGCTGAAACTGCGCTTTGCAGCGCACTAACATTAAAGTACGTGTATTTTATAGACAACCCACAACACAAACTTTGAGGCTCTGCAGATTTTACCATGGCCATAAACAGCAATGATCTGGAAGCAGAAAAAAATGTAACGCCTTCTTATTCATACTGTAATGTTCAAAATTGAAGCGCAGAGCTTTATTCCCGACGAGAAAAGGCGAATGAATGGAGATAGAAAGGGGATGTGGGCGGTGCTACTTAACCAGCATAATAGGAGGGGAATGTGCTTGTGCAGAAGCTTTCTGCACTATGTTGTGTTTTCAGTACGTTCTACAGGGATCCAACTTATCATCCATGGCTATTCTGAACACTCCATGCTTATCAGTGTATCCCACTGCCGAGAATGTGATGAAACCATATAAATCCTTGCATTTTATGCCAACTTCGGCCTCTGCATTCACAACAAATGTATGAAGCTACAACCTATGCAGTATCAAGCAAAACAATGCTACATTCGAACATATTCTAAGCCATTCTGGTGTTCAAGTATGAAACATGGAAGGATTAAAGGTCCTTTATTGAGTTTTTCTGTACTTTTTGTTCCAAAGCAAAAAATGACCTAAAACATTTGATTCTGGGCTTAAAACTGTGAAGTGCACAGTGGCTGATAACGGGTGGCCGGAAACACCACAAAAAAAGTCCGGAAATACCACATCCCGGACTCTAAATACGGCGGTCCATCCATGAATGGATCAGCTTTACCTTTCCTAGAGCCTCCAAAGTGGAGCATACAATCAAGATGGCGAGATAGGTCATTTCAGTTGGCCTCATGCCATCCTGCTGAATTTGATAAAAGAGATCAAATGCTTTTTTAGTGTGGCCATGTTGGGCATATGTTCTAATCATTGGGGTCCATACATCCACAATGGATAGAAGTTTGCTGCTATGAAATCGCACAAAAATATGCATCTTCTAGACTCTTACAACTGTTGTACATGGTGATAAGTGCCATAGAAACAGAAGCATCAGATTCCATAGCCTCAAGCATGATGCATGCATGAATGAGCCTACTCCTTGTGAGAACTTCAGCATCAGAGCATGCCTTGATAATGATACAAAATATCACTTTGTCTGGTTTCACTCCTTTTAGCAGCATTTCTATAAACAAGTGAACTGCCTCTTTCCTCTGGCCATGATTGGCATGTGCTGCAATGATGGCAGTCCATGAAAAGACGTTCTTCCTTGTCATCTTTCCAAAGAACCATTGTGCATATTCCAATTCACCACACTTGCCATGAATTTCAACAAGCAAATTTCCCAAGAAAATATTTCCTTCCAATCCATTTCTGACAATAATATCATGCACCCTTTTGCCCTCTTGAAAATTTCTATTACTGCCATAGCTCCACAAGAGATATGAATAGATCGAAATGCTATTGTAAAATCCATCATACTCCACACAATCCACTGCTTCCTTTATATTTCCTTGCAAACACAACCGGCTTACGTTTTGACTTAAATATGCTGACTTCTGTTCACCGCCTTTGCACCCACCCTCATTTGATTGATCACTGGCTACAAGACGATGAGGGCCAATTTCATGTTTTCAGCAATCGAAATCCAAGGCATCGCTATATTATTTAAAACAACGATAATCCAGAAAGGATAACTGCCTTGCCTTTAGAAACGGAAACTGGAAATGCCAAATTTGGTGCTGGTAACTCTGTTGATATCTTGTCTGCCAATTGCGAGCAGCTGGTCCCTAGAAAGCAACTGCCCATGCCACAAGAAGTTCAGGATGCCATTTTGAAAAATACCATAGAGATAACAAGACAAGGCATGTCTCGATTGAAGATCTGGGATGTGCCTAAATGTATCCAAATTTATGTGTATTTGTCCAAACGCCGCTAAATAAATTTCAAGATACTCAGGAAAATGTCAAATCACGCTGTAGCAAACATGAAACCACAGTTCTATTTTTAGTTTTCGGCCTACTCACTCCAAATTAATTGTTTTGGATAATCCTACTGGTACGATCTGACAAAGATATCTGCGCAGAAGCAGACAGGAAATCAAGTTCGTTTACCACTAAAAGATAATCGTTATGAGCTCCAGAATATGCAACAAATCATTTTGGAAGAATGGTGATCGAAATTACCTTATGTCCTCAAAATTGTGTCGGGAAGATGTCTTGAACATGGATGGTGATCGAAATTACCTATTTAGTTTTGGCTTAAGGTTTTAGCATCGTCCACTTAAACCTTAAACATCTTCTTGCTCCAATCATCTTGGCTTAAGCTTTTAGCATTGCACCCTTAACAAAACAGAAATATAAAGAAAAGGGGATAGAATAGGGCGCACAAAACCATAGCCTTTCGATCGTCCAGAACAAAGATGTGTTGAGAATCGCCAGAAACTAGCCATAATCAAACCGGCCATGACCAAAGCTGCAAAACCCATCATCATCGGCCATACCAGCATCTGGTTACATGGTAAAACGAGCCTCGCACAATAACAAGGATGACCGCCAGTTTAAGGGGAATAGCAGGTTTGGAGCAGTTTTTGGAATATCTCATGTATATACTAGCGTATTCTTGAAATATGCCAAAAACCCACCTAAGCCAAGGTCCCCTTGGGGGCAACCCAAAAATAAGGGCACCCCTTCAATTTCTAACCCTGCAAGAATATTCTAGAAGGATGCCCAAGATTTTCTTTTGTGAACAGTGGATGGATTGCCTAATAAAAGCTTGCTTATTCTAGATATAGTTTATATTTTGTCTCCCTCTCCATGGAAGATGATCGTTGTATAGAGGAAGATGATCAAAATGAATGCCAGGTCTCTTTAAACGAGGAAATTCTCAAGGTATAATCAATGCTTCGCCAGGTTCTGATGATCTGCTTCGCTACTAAGGATGCAAATTTTTTGTTGCTTTGCCGTTCTTCTCATTCGAAAATCCTGTGCAAATTTAGGCTCGTCATAAACTCATGGCAAGTAACTCACCTCGCTCTGTTTTCCAGAAGATTAAGCACAAAATTCAGATTTTTCAAGCCTATTTTTGTCTTTCCACGTTTTTTTATTCCGGTGACCTAAATTTTGAGTTTTGATAGCAGAAGTTTACATTGACGGAGCATGAAATGAAGCGGCAGGCTGCCGATTTGCAAGAAACTGTGAGCAAGATCAGCTTTAGTAGTTTAGTATATATTTAGGTTAAGGCGTCTCATGATAATATGATGTCAATTCATATGTGCTCGCATGGAACCACATTTGCCAGATTAAAAGACTCGAGTTGCTCAATAAAGGAAGCGAAGTCCACATGCAAACAGGTCCAGCAGAGGTCATGCCTTTAATTTATGAATTTCAAGTTGTGAAATGGATGATTAACTGATTTAGATCTTGGTCTACACAGAAAGAATTTTTATGAATTTCAAGTTGTGAAATGGATGATTAACTGATTTAGATCTTGGTCTACACAGAAAGAAACTACTCATGGAGGATTTGAGAAGCAAAATGAGCAGCACTATGAGCAGGAAGAAGGAAGCATGTCTGTGGATCTGTTACCCAACGAAGATGGTATGTTATTGGCTTCATGCAGAAGATTTTCTGCAAACAAAATCTAATCTTTCCTTTTTTTTTTTCTTCTTCTTTCTTTTCAAACAGATTGTGCAAATGACTCTGAAGATGAGTTGATTATAAAACTTCTAATGGTGGCAAATGAAATTAAAGAGAGGGAGCTCAATGAACTTAGGCTTGGCCACGTTACAGGTGCTAGACAAAGATGGATTGAAGAGTGAAAATTAGTTACCAAATGAGTTGAGACAATTCCCATGTTCAACATCACCTTGGTATTATCAAAATTTCATCAAATGTTTTTTTCCTTTTCACTTAAGACAAGTGGTTTTTAACAAATATGAAGACCTACTTTAATGCATATCCTTTGCTGCTAACTTTATTTTGCAAAATTGTCCTCATCATTTCCCTCGGGAGGAGGAGAATATGAATTGACAAAGCAAGTTTTAGAGTCTGGCCTCAATATTTTTTTCAAGAGAATGATTTGATCCATTGAAAATATAGATATTTTTTTCAAGAGAATGATTTGCTCCATTGAAAATATAGAAATTGATGCATTGTTTTCACCTCTTCTTTTAATTTGCTTGGAGGCCTCTACGGAACCCGAACTCTCAAGTTCTGCTTCAAAGCTCACGTACTTATGGAACATTGTAATGGAAATCTATGCCAGGAAGAGATAATAACATCGAATTATCGAGCTCTTTGAATGTCGTTCCTACACCTATGATCTTTGAATGTCGTTCCCGCACTTATGTGGCATCACAATTTACGGTTTCTTTACATGCAGTTAAATTATTTTTATACTTTTTCAAATGTCCCAACCAACTTATAACCCCAATGCATAGAATAGGATAGTATTTTTAATGTCCACTGATTGCACACACCACACCAACATTTCTTTTATAAGTCATGCCCCCATTCATTTTACATTGCATGCCCTCATGAGGACCAACTATGAGGCCTATACGAAGTCGGTTGAATGAATCAACCAATTAACCCTCAAATCATTGGACTCATAGTGTGCTAGCGCCCTTGTTCTCCTTGTACTCGAAGTTCATTTTTTGAAAATTCTAATGAAAACATGGCGATGAGCAAATACTAAAATGCTTATACAGGACCAAGCAATATACACTTCGTAGTAGAGATCGAAATAAAGAAGTAGTATGCATCTTGTAGAAGAATTTAAATAAAAAGATCATTGTGTTATTGCAAAAATGTTCGCTAGCCACCCTAAGAGCTTTTCCTTTTTTTGCACTCCTCTTTCTGTATTTTTCTAAATAAAGCTAATAGGGATGAAAATGAGTGAAAATATGGTTTCAACCTTTGAGCTTTCTAAATTTGCAAACTATTACTGATATGGGACAGACTCAAGAATAGTGAGCCCACTTTTCTTGACCTATTTTTGTGTTGCCCAAAGGATAAAGTGTAGGGATGGGAGGTGAGGAGTCAGCATATGTGATTTGGATGATGGAGATGTGGCCTGGAGCTAAGAAACTCATCAAAGGCCGTTGATTGGGGATTTTCATGTTTCCAGGCCTCTATTTCTTCGGCCTGACCTCCCTACAATTCTTCCTTACAATGGCGTCCGAGCACATGCAAAATCGCATATTTTGCATTTTTGATAGTAGAGCTTTTGTATGTTATAGAGTTGGAAATAGCCTTGTGGTATTCAGAATATGCACAGCCAGAGATAACCTTCAAGCACATCATGCTTGTATATTCAAGAATTTGCAATACTAAAGCGCCTTCTTGTTCCCGTTGTGCAATTTCTTCCTTTCTCTACTTAACAACTCTTGGGTATTCTTGCAGCCAGTTCGAAATGCTTTCCTTTTGCCCAAGCTCATCAAATCTATGCCTTGCCTGCTTTTTCAAATCCTCAATATGACTAGCCAAATCTTTCCAACTCAATACCACACATTCGAGCAGCTCCTTTAGAATAAATATTTTTTAAATCTAAATAGAATACCATTATCCTTTAACCACTACAAATTGAACAACCCAAAAGTGCAACAAAAAACAACTTGTTATTCTCAATTGCTTGACTGCAGGTAGGATAAATAATGGATTACATACCACTAGAGTTAATAGAAACTTCCACTCTAATTTAACTAGCCTTAATAACACAGGATTGGTTCATCATGTCACGTCGCCATCTGGCTCAATGGCTCAGATCATACCATATCACTATAAGTGACTACTTAGTCACAGTTGTTATTGGATTCATTGTCAACCAAAATTTAAGCTTTTTAAGTACAAGTATATTCCACTCCCTTGACTAGTACAAATACATTCAAATATGGTATTAGATTTTGGTTCACGGTAAAAGAAGAGAGGACTTTGTTTGGACACATCTCTTATATGACTTTATAATTTCAGTGAAGCTTTAGGAGCAGAATTGGACTTTTGTTGATTAGCTAGGGATTCAATTCTTGGTTGCTTTAATTAAGAATAGAATAGAATAGAATAGAATAGGATAGCATTGAATTGAATAGATTTTTATTGTCTACGGAGATCAATAGGCCTATGGGATCCAATCAAGGAGCACAACAAATATAATACTGTCAGGATTAAAAAATCCTCACCTTGAAGGGGTTTCGAGGGAAAAACCATGAGTAATAAGCATGTTGTAAACTATACAATAATATATCATGATACATGTCAAGGTAGTGCTCGAGGACATAGCCGAGTCCATATATCCATCACCTCTTGGAGATATAATTCTAGTAACCCCACTGAAATCGTGCTCAATATCACATAAAGCGGCCAGATAGGCAGGACCAACTCGGCATAACGAGCCCAGATTTGGTCAAATGTTGGACAGTTCTGAAGAGTGTGACACTCATCTTCAATGACACCTAATTGGTAACACCGACAAAGCCTATCCTCTCGCACCTCTTGAATCCATCTGCCTATCTCAATTCTGAGGTGATGTGCACCTGTGCAAATTGAAGCTATCACTCTGCCCTTTCTCATAGGCAAATATGTATACAGATAGCCATGTGTAGCCGTTCAAGCATAAGATTGATTTGGCTACCTATCTGCTTTAGAAGAATCCGATATAAGAATATGGATTTTACCCCAAGCGGACGAGCTGAAAAGGCTTTTTGCACTCCCTCCAAGTCATTTCAGGTGTCAAGTGATACCATCTGACACAGACTTTGGCCACGTAAAGAAGAACGGACTCCACCAAGACCCTAAGAAAATGCAATTGATCGGCCCAATCATACAACTATGATTTGTAACTGCTATTCAACATTGCATAGAGTGCCTTCTGGTTGTCACTCATTGCTAGATAAAACTGTCACAATTTGTGATAGGGAAGAATTCCACTCCCAAATACTCGTAGATGGGTGGCCCTCTTCACATTTTGTCCCTGATAAATGAAGGAGGAAGATTTGGCTAACGCAAAGATGAGATGAACAATACCTTATATCTTGGTCAAATTAACGTGCATTCTAGTGACCCGACAAAAAGTATGCAGGGCATCCAGATGCTACTGCATAGCATCCGGGGTGTGAGCTAAGAGGTCCAGTACATTGCCAGGGTATATGAGCTACATAATAATTTGGTGCATGAGCTGAGCTCTGTCAATCCCGTGCTCAATAAACCAACCTTCTAACTGATCAATATAGAGGCTAAATAGCATTAAAGAGAGTGGGCATCCCTGGCAAACCCCAATACTACTATTGATAGGTTGGTCTGTTGATGTCAATCAGCCAGAACATGTCTCACATAACATGTATACTGCATTTTCCAAGTCCATAGGTGGTTGCAACTGCTTCAGTCTATTCCACAAATCCTCGTGAGGCACAATGTCAAAAGGCTTCGCAAAATCAATAAAGCAACAATAAGGTCCTATGGGAGATTTCTACTATCCTCAATCAAACTCTTTATTGTGAAAATATAATCTATGGTGGAGTGTCGGGGCCTGGACCTTGCCTAGATATGGACCTATACCTCTGATTCTTCAATCTATACCAGTCAGCAATTTTGGAAATATCAAACTAACCATGATTGTGTGGTATTTGACTCGTTAGTGCGGGTTGCCTAGTTTGTAGATGGGAACAACCTTGCGAGTGGTCCACTGTGAGGGAAAGCCTTCCTATAATGCCATGTTGAACAATGCAGTTAGGAGGGGCATTTTTTGAGCAGCGCTGCCACCATGTCATATAAGTCTGCCGCCTTGCCATTGGCGAGGCGCCGTAAGCCTTGAGTGACCTCCGCCTCTGTGATTACTAGCATCGGTCCTATTTGTAGGGGTACTGATGCTCGAACCCCAAGAGGATCATGCAAGTATTGTACCCATTGCTCGAAAGTGATGTTTCCCGTAGGATGCAGAGGCTTCTATAGTATTCTTCATCAGAATGCCCTCAGATGATGGTTTAGGAGGTAGAAGATTTTCCTTTGATGTTGTGCAATGTACCTGGCTTTCTTTCCCTTGAGAAAAGCGGGGTACTGTCGGATCTCGTGCGGGTGCAAAGCTGGGCCAATGAGCCCTCGAAGCTAGCATTTAAGTTCCTTACATTCATCATCAAACCACTGGTTACGAGAAAACATTGTTGCCCCCGAGGGCCTTTGTGGGCTGCTTCTTCTAAAGCATCTCTTGGCAGCAGTCATGCACATTGACCAATGACAAGTCTGTCACTGTAGCATGGGAAGCTGCAAAACTCCTGCTAGGTCATCTGCGAGCCTCTGGACATAAGTGTCTACATACAAGGGGTCACAACACATGGGATCCAATTGCTATTTGCTAAACACCTACAGGAAAAGTGGTTGATGATCCGAGTCCACTTCTTCATCTCTACTATATGTGCCAACACAAAGGTGGGTAACCAGATGCGGTTTCTGTTCAGCTACCAGCATGTACTCCATGATACTGGAGCCACTCCCTGATTCTACTGCCTACAATTGTAGCTGGCAGAGGATGGCCACTGCACTATACCATTGCAAATGACCAAGCCAAAGATGCTGCATATCTGAAGCAACTGCCTGTGATAGCACACGACCGGCTGGGTTATATCATCCAATATTCGGGATAAGCAGTCGCTGCAAGCTGGAGCTGTAACACGTCCTTTACCAAGGAGTCACACTTTGTTAATTGTTTTATCCACGTCTGCATTAAAGTCTCCAAGTAACATGACACGACCCAACTATCTATGGTGCTGTATGGAATCATATAGATCAACATACAAATCCAGCCTATCCACATCTGAGTGGTAGCGGTAGAAGTTAGAATTTGCATGTAGAAAGTAGCATGCTGCCAAAACAATGGATTCCTACTGCAATTTTGCACTCGTACCCACAAGTAACGATTATACCTATACGTCTTATGGTCGGTGCCAAGGATGTCCCTGCTTGCCTATGCACTTATTAAACAATGAATAGTGCTGAGATCTGATAGCCTGTGCCCAAGATGTTCTCAGGTGTCCATAAGAAAGGTGAAATCCATATCTGCAACAATGGAGATAAGACTATCTCCATTCTGCTAAACCCCTATGCAAGCACAGTTCCTTTTTGTGGGCTGCAAATGTGAACTTCTGTAGAGTTGCAATCGCAGCAAGGGGGGCCATATCAGGGTGCTGCGCAGAATCAGGAGGAGCAACAGAAGTAGTAATACGACCATGCGGGGTGACAGTACATGCATCTGGAGAAGCAAGCATGGCAGTAGCAATAGCAGCAGCAATGGCAGCAGCAGGAGCAGTAGCAATATTGTTAGCCTTAGTAGCAGCTGTAGCAACAGCTCCAAGAGCAGAACCTTGAGGGGTTGTAGCAGCTCTGTCCATCACATATGTGACCTTAGCATTAGGCATTCTAAACACCTGCATCTTATCCCGAACTACTGCGGCGACTCCATCAGTGCGGCGGGTGCTCCTAACGTAGCGTAGTTTTTAGGATGAGCTTTTTGTAGAATCGACCCTCGAAACCTTGTCTTCAATCGCACATGTATTGTAGTTTACGTTGACTCCTTTAATGATGGAAGCTTTCTTCGACCTCTGTCATGGCCGCTGTGATGGCTGCCATGTAGGGTCTCGACGTAGTTTTCTTTATAACTTCTGGCTCGAGTGTCAGATTCAGGTGTTTTTTAGTGCGCTGGAAAGCTAGAGATGTGCGTTTTCCTTCGGTGTATAATTATATACTTCTTTTGTGTCTATCTGGGCCCGATTTGGAGTTCTACCATGGCAAACCCTAGTTTGCCAACTTCCGAAATACGTTCTTCAGCCAAGAAAGTGGTAGATGGTGTTCTTGCTTCTCCTTTTGCACATGATATGAATTCTCCTTTGCCGCTTCTTAATTTACCCAATATTCTCGCCTCAATCCTCTTGCTTTTGACCCTTCTCTTACTAATATGAGTACAAGCTTGCAACACTTTCCCCCTCTTTTTAAATATGCGTCTTTGTCTACTTCTCAAGTAGAAACCACTGTAAATACTTCTAATATTGCTTCTGCTTCTTTTTTGACTACTTCTACTAGGCATGAGTCTGCTCCTTGGGGTTCTTTGGATGTGGTGGTTAGAGCACCTTCTACACGATTTAGCAATTGGATCAAACGTGATTTGACATCTAGTGTGCAATCTGCTCGTGTCTCTGCTACATTGAATATTATGTTACAGAACAGGAAATAATTGAGGTCATATCTAAATGAGTTACAAGCACAAGATGATCGTATGGATGTTCAGTTGCCTCCTGAGGGTGTATTCTATGAGGCATAACAATGTTCAAATGTGTTAGTCCTATACAACTAGGTACATGACTATTTCTAAGTTCCACAGAGCAGGGCAGAAACAAGGGACTAGGTCAAGCGTCAGGTAGCAGACCCATGCCCCCGCCGAAACCCACGCAGAAGTCCATGCCCCACTCAAAGAAGAGACCCAGAACGGACAAATGATGGCCTCCGGGGAGTGTGGCCCTAATTCAACGGGATTCCAGGCACCAATGAAGGCGCTGCCAGATTCCCTGAAATCATGCGTTGATCCAGGAGTTGGTAACCGAGATGTGCCATCTACCTATTTTGGGCCTGAGGCAGTTCACAGTATTGTCTATAAGGTTGCCCTTTATACATATGGGACCGATAAGTCTAGCCAGGTAATGGATATCCTTGCCTGGTTAGATGTCTGGGCTTGGTCCTTGGATCAAGTCTAGGCTTTGTGTATATATATATATATATATATATATATATATATATATATATATATATACAAGAAATTTAATACGTCCTACGGTGCATTGTTCTAGTTTTAGCACGTTCTTACGGTGCAAGGCCCTGTCGTGCTCTAGGTAACCAACGATTCTACTGAGATTCTCTTGTCATTCCTCTATATTCTTCAACATTCTATGTACTATATTTAGCATCCATGAAGATTCCCCTAGATTCTCTTAGAATTTTCTATTTTGATTGAGGTGCTTACCCATGAGCATTTAGAACCTTTCAAAATAATCTATCTTGGATCTGTGCAACATTTCTAAAACACTTTCTATTTTTAGACTCGGCGCTTTGCCCGAGCATCCGGAATTTTTTTTTTTTCAAGATTTATATTGTACACCTTTATTATGAAACATTTTAGAACATTCTATTGTGGCTCTTTGCAAAACCTTAAAAAAAACTCTAAGATTTCATCAAGATTTTCTTAGATTCCCTTAGATATTATGAAGATTCCCTTAGATTCAACTAGATTTTAAGAGATTCCGTTAGACTTGTAAATATTTTCCTACATTCTCTTACAATTTATGAGATTTCCTTATATTCCCTTTAATTCTCCTGGATTCTCTTACATTCTAGAAATTTCTAGAACATTCTAGAACTTTCTGGAGCATTCTGAAACTTTCAAAACATCCTAGAACTTTCTGGAAGTATTTTCCTATCCCTTACATTTTGGAAGGTTCCCCTACATTCTAGAACTTATTGGAACAATTTGGGACTTTTTGGAAGGATTCTCTTAAATTCCCCCTAGATTCTCTTATATTCCAAAACATTCTAGAAATTCTGGAACTTCTAGAACATTCTATAAGATTTTACAACTTTCTAGAGCCTCCAGAACATTCTAGAACTTTCTTGAACTATCTAGAATGTTATATTCTATTTTATCTTAATTAGAACATTACCCTTAAGTATATTTGAAACATAAATTATTCATGGAATTAATGCTTGGTCTAGTGGTTAGAGTGGGGGGTTTGGGGGGTTGAGGTCCAGGGTTCAAATCCTCTCAATAACATAAAAAATTTTAGAAGCCTTTCCTTAAGGGACGAGCATTCAACATGAGCCTTAGGATCTTAGACTCGATCAACGATCAAGATCTCACCATATAAAAGCAATATGAGCCGTAGGATCTATTACATATAATTCCCAAAGCCATGTGGACCGTAAGATATGTGCCAAGCAACGTGAGCCGTAGGATCTCGGATCGACGATCAGGATCAAGAGCAACCTGGGCCATAGGATCGATTACATAAAGTCTATATAGAAACTCCCAAGCCATCTGGGCCGTAGGATGTGTCCCCAAGCAACGTGAGCCGTAGGATCTCGAACCGACGATCAGGATCAAATCAACCTGGACCGTAGGATTGTCTATATAGAATATATATAGAATCCCCAAGCCATCTGAGCCGTAAGATACGTCCCAAAGCCACGTGGGCCGTAGGATCTCGAACGGACGGTCGGATAAGCGCGACAAACATAAGAACATATATATGATTGATATATATATGTATGAGTAGAGATAGATATTTGAGTTTTTAGATGAGATTTTAGTCTTGTCTCGCCGGCCCTATTCCTCTCGCTTGACGAGAGTTCATGTACTCTAATTAATATCAAGGAAGTCATATTTCTGCATATTGTCTTTTTCAGCTCCATTCTCTCTTTTTCTTTCTTTCTGTTCTCTTTGCAAAATCCCGCATGACACTCAGCCAGGATTTCCCTGCTTGATCCAAGGGTCCTCATAGAGGGCTATCTCGCATGTCTTCCCGGACCCAGACCCTAAACACTGTCGCCACTGCTGGGTCTTAGTTTTTTTTTCTTCCCTCAAAGATGTCTACTCGTGCCTTCACTCTAGAGGAACTCCTCAGCCAAACTGTGGCTCGATTAGAATGCCATCAGCGCTGGGAAGCTGCTCATGAAATGTATGATCACGATTATGGCATAGAAGGAGGCCGTGTCCACTCACGTGCTCAGTCGGCACCGCCTACCCCTCGTGTTAGCTCCAGGCCGGGGTCTCCCCCTGTTTGCAAGCAGTGTTCTCAACCACAGTCGCTATATCATACCCCGGTAAATCCCACTCCTCATTATTTTCAAACTCCAGACAGCACTTACATTCACATCCCTTCTGGCCACACTCCTTTGCCTTCGCAACCATCTTCTCCTCAGTATGGTATGGGTTATTCTCATGTCTCTTTTGGCCCTCCTTATGTTCATGAATTTCAGTCTTCACCTTCCTTTCAACATTCAGTTTCCGTTTACAACATTACTGCTCTCAAATTAAATGATTTTTGCGTAGTTTTGCTTATGCAAAACAGTTTTCGCTTACACGAAATTTAAAAAAAAAAAGTAATTGTTTTGCTTTCGCATAAGCGAAACGACTATTTCGCTTATGCGAAAAAAAAATTGAAAAATGAAATTCAAAAAATAAAATTTTGCGTAAGTGAAACCTCTAGTTCACTTACCCAAAAACAGTTTCGTGTAAGCGAAACAGCTATTTCGCTTATGCAAATTTTCTTCCCCTCCCCTCCTCCCCATTTTTTTTTTTTATCACACCATCGCAACCAAGCCTACAGCCTTTCTTGCAATTCAGTCCTATACACGCAGCAGTCCACCTCACCAAAATCTGAGATGTCATATGCTTGCACCATTAGATTTTCCTCTTTTAAATCTAAGGCCAGAAAAATTAGAAAAGGGCCGAAAAATAGATATGAGATAGTATGGGTCGTGATCCCTCTGTCGCTTACTATTTCTCCTCCTCCTCTTCTTTCCTTCTTCCATTTCTCTTCCTTCCAAATTATTTCATTGTTGTTGTCATCTTCTCAATGTTTCTTCTTCCTTTTATTGTAGGGAAGAACACGGTGTGGCTACAATGTTCGCCCAATGGCATAGACTAGAAGTCCCAAACATAGATTAGGGCTTGTTTTTTTCTCACGTTTCCTTGCCACAGATTGGAGCTTCCTGGCTATGGCACTGTCATCTGCCCATTTCTACATGTCGTTCCTACCTTCAAGGAGAAATTTTTATTGCCCAAGTACAAGAAAGGAATTTCAATGCCAGATTTAACCATGGGGCCCCGTGCCACTCACCCAGGTCCATTCTTGACCGATTTCATGGGTATTTTTTTTTTTTAGCTCGAGTCATGAATGTATTTATTTCGTTTTGCTTGTAGTTCTTCCTTGACCCCCGAGGCAGAAATAAAGTATGACTACCAACTTTTGGCTACGAATAGGAGAGGGGAATGTTTCTGCTATACATAAACAGACATGAATGGAGGAAAATTGAGTCGCAGAGCTATTTTTTTTGTAAAACTGTTTCTACTGTATATTTGTTTAATTTATTCACAGTTTTGTCTTTTTTAGTGTGGCATTTGCTTCCTATCTCTCGCAATTTCCCTCTTCTATCTCAATTTGGATATAAAAGAAATTTGTAGCAAAAGGGTTACTTCAATTTTTATGGGATACTGCTTTATATGCTGTAGAACTGCAGTAACATCTTTTCCGCCATATTTATTGTCTGATTTAGACAGTTCCCCAATATATAGCTTGTGGAACTATGAAGAACATCTTAGAAATAGGGAATCTAGAGTGCAACTGAATGAGGATCAAGAAGGAGACCAAATTTTTATGCTCATTATCAATCTTACCAATTTGCATCGGTCTCTTCTTACATATAGCACAATTAAAAAAAACTCCATGGCTAATGTCAAGCACGTTACATTCGATTGATTAATAGGTTCTTGGGCCTCTCCATGGATTTTGAGATTGATACCTGTGCTTCCAGTGCCAGGTTTAGGTCTATCTCATTTCCTTTAGATAAATTTATTCACTCTTGCTGAAAATCTTATCTTCCTTCCAATCTTTTTCATCTTCATTTTCTGGTTTGATGTTTTACTTAATTTCGGTCCAGCACGGTACATGCATTGAACAAAGGCTATTTTTGTTTTTGTCTGTCTTCGGTTGTTTACCTAATTTAACATGAGTCTCAGATTGTAAGAGCGGCCCTCTATGATAGGCAATGCCTAGCTGATCGTATTTCCCAACATTTGCCAGCTCATGCTGAGATGCACCACACTATAGAGGCAGTTAGCATGCTGGAAGATTTTGTTCCTATGTCATTTGTCAAGCTTCCACGAATTTCTTCAAGAAAAACGTCATGATACTCCCGAAGAATAACTGCTATCACCGGAGGCAAGGTATCAAGAACTTCGTCTTGTTTGGACTTGGCTTCTACTGAAGCAAATCAAATCATGCCAATAATCTGAGACTTCTTGATAGCCCTATGCAACTGGCGTAATGAGATACATTGCATAATGGGAACAACCAGTTTACCTGCTATGGTTATTCGGGCTCCATTGGCTGCATTGAAGGTAAATTCTCACTTTTCACAATCAATGTTGGCCTTGGCAGCAGCCAAGAACTCCATCCCCACAATGAGATTATAGCGACCAGTATCCATTCCGCGCCTAGAGCAACAGGTGCTCCTGGCAGCTGAATATTCAAATTGATACGTCGACCCCGTATGTGGCGTATAGCCCCACTAGCCAATGTAACTGGGCGTGGCTTGGACTTCAAGGGAGTGAGCTGCAAAGCCTCGACCATTCTAGGAGATGCAAAATTGTGCGTGCTGCCAGTGTCCATGAGGATAATGAAGGGCTTACAATCTACTTGGCCAACCGTGGAAATGACAGAAGGCTGATGGTTGGCTTGGTCCATTTCAATGGCAGCATAAATATGAGACTCACCTTGTATATAGTCAGGCGCGTCATCGTCAGCAGCATTGTCTGGATGGTTTGGGTCCCCTGCACCTTCCCAATCCACTTCGGCAAGGGCGTGCTGCACTGTTTGTGGATGTAGACGCATTCCTGCATATGGTGTTCCGGGGGGAAGCACCGATAGCAAGCCTTGTCCCGACGTAACTGGTCACGAGCCTCCTTGGGAATGGCTTGGAGGATATCTCTGAAAGCTCTCGTGGTGTTGGTGGACTTGTCTGGGACTGTAAAGGAGATTTTCTTCTCTGGCTTCTGATATCCGGTCGAGGCGGAAGGCCCCGGACTAGGCGAGCGCTCTCTGTAAGGTGCATACCCCTTGTTCTGACCAAAAGAAGAGGGTCGCGATGGCTGGTACCTAGGAGCGTCCTCTTCTAGGCTACGAGCTTTAGCCTCTGCTTCTGTGATCATTTTAGGGTCTATTGCTCGAACCATCTTCCTCAAGATAGGGGATAACCCCTCAATGCACCCCTCAACTGCCCTGCGCTCATTGATCCATAAGATGTACAAACAAACGCAACCTCATGAACTTATCCGTATATGACTGGACGGTCATGTTCTTCTGTTCCAGGCGATAAAGGTTTGGATCTGTTGACAGCAATGAGCCCTGGGAACATAATGAGATTCAAAGGCTTTAGCAGATACCTTATAACGGCACCTTCCTCTCGTCAGCCCGTGAGAGCGGGCATATCCCTTCCACCATATATGGGCAGACCCTGTAAGATTTGTGGTGGCAACTTTTCCAATATCTTTCTCGGTCATTCCATATGACTTGCCGAACTCCTACATTTCATCCAACAAGATTCGGCATCAACTCCGGACCTGGTTTTTCCTGAGAACTGCGCCAACTTACGGTTCTTCCAAATACTAATGATGGCAGAGTCTATTGTTTTCTGGTAATCCTTTTTCTTAGCTTTTGCATGGTCAGCCTCGTTCTCAGAGGAATCCGATGAGTCAGAAGACTTAGAGGTGGCATCCGCGGATGAACTACTGCGTGCTCTCTTAGATCGAGTAGCTGTAACTGGCACAGGTGTAGGTGCGGGTGGCGGTGGCTGTTGGTTCGGTAAAACAGGAATCTCAGGCCCGTATTCCTGTGGTATCTCGGGTGGATTGGTTTGCAACAGATATGCCTGAAGCTCAGTAAGCTGACGCTTCATAATGGTGAGCTCCTGTTCGGGCGTAAGACGACCCGGTGGCACTGGTGTTGCCCATAGAGGGGGATGGGTACCGTCTAAGATACAAATGAAGTGAAGATAAGCACATTATGCTAGATAACTATGACAAAAGTAGTGCGAAGAAAACACTTGATATTGAAATATACATAAAGTTACAATGGCATAATGCCAAAAACACCCAACAAGATTGAAAATTACATTTGTACAAGGGGAGTTGTAAAAAAGGTTGATCTAGGGCATGGTAAGGGGATAAAGGATCGAGTATGGGATGCTCTCCCTTACCGCCCGAACTAACTTGTATTTAGCCCAAGCCTGGATGATCACATCCTGATACTCAATGGTTGGGCTGATAGTCAAAAGGTTAAAAAGATCGCGGAGCACGTAGTACAACTCCCAAAGGTGGTCATCGGCATCCTCAAAGGCTTCTTGTTTGGTGCAATCCCAATATGACCAACTTCGGCGGAGCTTGAGTTTCAGGTCTTGGAAGGCATGGTCGCGGAGGATCGTGATGATTTCCCATCCTCTATCTGCATCGTAGGTTACTTCCAATTCTACAACAACCCGATAATTAATATACAATTCACAAATCATCCCTTATGCTTCAAAGTCCTCAAGAAAGAGAGATAAAGAAAACAAGAAAACAAATGATTGTATTAAAGGGTCATTAAAATTTGATGGAATAATACATATTTGTAGTGGCCAAAGGCCATACTTAGTGATTTCACGTATCTCTAGGAGCTAGGCCCTGCGTCCTGATCCATTGGTGTAGGGGGCGGCAGTGGCTGCCGATGGGCGCAGTAATGTAACCCTTGGCTCAACTGTGGTGGCTGCAAGAGAAGCAACCTCTGGTGGATAAGCAGTGGCCAATGGGGCCACCACTAAGAGCTTCATGCTCATCCACGGTGCTATGTCCTGTCCCAAGGTCGTAAGAGCGAAGTCCCTGTGCACCAGCACATAAGTGAGAGTGCGATAAGGAAGCTTCTTATGGCCGGTCAGGGTGGACAAGGCACGGAGGTTCCACCATGATGCTTCGGCCTCTGGGGCCAGGTCTCGTGGCACAAAAAGGACCTGTCCCTGCCAGAAGCTGATAGAAAGAAGCGTGTGAGGTGGTTCCCCAACGCTTTGACCTCTGGTGTGGCTGAAGTAGCAACTTCCTTATCGAAGTCCATGGTGACCTCTTCTTCCTTAAGCTCTTGCTTTTCCTCCTTTACATGGTTGGGGTTATGATAGAGATCTTCCCCTTCTTCATCCGACTCGGAAGGCACATCGACCATGTTGATATTTGGGACATGAGGTCCCATGGCCGTAAAAGCTTCATGAGGAGGCTGAGATGGAGGATCTTGAAGCATAAGATCCCTGAGCCTGAAGTGGATGTGTGGCAAACTTCCTAACAAGCAAACATCATCTATCCAATGTTGTGCAATTTTGAGCTCCTTAGCTGATGCTTCCTGTTTTCATTTGTACTCATATTGCTAGTAAAATCTTGGGATTTTTTGTTGCTTCATAATGCTCTAATTCTTTCTCTGATAGTGTATTTCCATATCCCACTTCATCAACCAGCTACCAAGCCCACTATCAAGGCTCCATATCGAATGAGTATTCCTGAATTAACAGAGCTTAAGAAGCAATTGCAAGAGCTCCTCAAATTAGGCTTCATTCGATCTAGTGTGTCACCTTTTGGGGCACCGATATTCTTCGTCAAGAAGAAGGATGGCACCTTGAGAATGTGTATCGATTAACCGAATAAGCATACTATTAAGAATCGGTATGTTTTGCCGCGAGCCGACGATTTAATGGATCAGTTGCAAGGGGCTAAGTACTTTACAAAGATTGACCTTCGCTCGGGATACCACCAGATACCAATTAAGGAGGATGGCATTCACAAGTCTGCCTTTTGGACGCGCTATGGGCATTATGAGTTCACCGTGATGCCATTTGGCTTGACTAATGCCCGACCACCTTCATGAGGCTAATGAATGATGTCTTCCCTGAATATCTTGATGATTTTATCATCATATTCTTTCTGTGCACAAGAGCCAACTTGGCTGAGGATGCTATGATGTGGTTCAGCACCAAATAACGAGTATGATGGTGAATCGGGGGTGGGGTCCTGCCTAGCGCAGCTACATGACTCTTATAGTGTGCTAGGTTTATAGCGGGTCACTGAGAGGGCCAGGTATGGGTCTGACACTCCCTGGGTCGCAGGAGATGTGCCTATATGGACGCCCTAGACTCGAACGGACAGGTGAGCCGGCCTTTCGATTTAGGGGAGTAAGTCGGGTACGGATGCGGGGGTCACTGATGTGGCACGTGTTCTCTAGCATACCCAGGGATCCATCATGCTCAGGGAGGGGACGCCTCTCTGACCTGCCTCATCGGACCGGGGAGATGTAACCTGGAGTAGTCATTGTCTCCGAAAGGCTACAAGCACGCCATAGCATGATTCAGCCTATCTGCAAAGTGTGCACAGGAGGCGCGGATGCAGTGGACTACCCTAGTCATTGTCTCATGCCAGCCAACGCCATGTTATACTTCCGTCTGCTGTTATCTTGAGGCCTGGTCGTCAGTTGACCCCTTGGAGTCTGAGCCTTAGGTAGCGCCTTGTTATGATATATATCGTTCATATTATTGATGGTTGTACTTTCCTTTCGTTGATGATGATGGATGGGCCACCCTTCCTGGTGGTATATTATTTTAGCATGATTGTTGTATGCTAACGTGTATGTATACTTCCGCGGTATAGGATTTCCCATAGAGGACGTGGGACGAATGAAACCTCCGTGTTCCTCGCCCGGACCCTTAGCCATCCCAAGTGGTCCGAGTATGACGGAGGGCCTTACCATGGTGATGTAGTCGTCGTGGGAGGGGAATTCCCGTATTTGTACGATGGGAGCATCGTATATTCTGGGAGCGTCACATTAATGGCACAACAAAGAACTCAGAATACATAAGATGGATAGATGGACTCATTTATGGCCTTATTTTTGGCAGAAATCAGTATTATCATATGGATTAAGCAGCACCACAAAGAACCCTTCCTGGTTGGACCAACATGTAAGAGGCCTATGTAACATAAGCCCTTGTTGCCACTTAGGAGAAATAGCTAGAGGTAATTGCTGGCCACTATTCAGGAAAAATAGCTAAAGGTACTTGCTGCGAATGCTTTATGCCAACTCCTTATAATCCATATAGTGACCATGTATGTACACCTGGTTAATAGTATGGCATGTAACGAATAGGCCTGCTTAACTTAGGCACCCTTCTCAAGAAAATCTTTTAGCAATCGAAAATATGAACTAAGCAGGAAGAGTTTCTCATTATCATCCATTTCTTACCCATATCCATAGGGAGAGTAACGATATATAGACGCAAATGGCCTTGGAGGTGGATATCCAACGTCCACGGAATTGCTTCATTCTTGGAACCTTGGTTCGCTTGGCATAGGACTTAAAGTAAAGCAATTGCATGTTAACATAGAAAAATATCTGTTGATTCAAGAAACAGTGTGGCAATCAATCACCTTTAATGGCCACAATGAACTCAATTCTGTAGTACTGAGATTGTCAGTGTTCTTCTTTTTGTAATCACATAATATGAAACAACTTCCAGTCCATAATGCTGAGTCCATAATGTTGCCTGTTCTATCATAGCAGTTAATTTAAGTTAATGTTTAAAGTATGGACTCAATAATATGAGTAGTAATTGTTCCAGAGCCCGTTACTGCACCAAGTCTCTTCTATATTAGCACTTGTAAACAAACAACAAAGATATAGAATTGAGGCAACAGAGGCATGATATTGATATGTGGCTAATAATCTAACAGAGATACATAATCTAGTTCTGTCTCCATCTATTCCTATGCCAAGGCTTTTACTGCTTAACTTTTGTTACAAAACAAAGCATGAACAACATCAAGTTCAAAACATTCATCACACAAGCATCTTTTTGGGGCATAGATTTAGTGTCCATCATCACGAACATCCTAGCTGAGGCTTACTTTTGAAACAATGGACAACAATAGGATAAACAATATTTTCTATTGAGAAGTGCATTCCCCACTCTTATCCAATAAGGTTGCAGCAAAAGGAAAAGAGGGCCATGTGGAAGAGCAATTTCTGTCAGCATAGTAGACTTCAACAATCTTGTATGCCCTTACCATCAAAATCATGAGTAGTCCTACTATACAGTGGGCAAGATATATTGCTTATGAGCAACTGGAAGTAGATCTGAAAAGCATTGCATGCGTGATCTGCCGAACTATACAGTGGCCATGAAGTATACTGGTGCTAGCGTGTGTTGGTATCAATAGGTGAGGAGCAACAAAGACTGAAATTAGAATTTTAATTGGAGTAATGTTAGGCAGAGTGCAAAACAATTTCACGTAAAGAGATGCCACTAGAAAGCAGAAGAAATAGCTATGACAACTCAAGCTAAGGAGAAGTTGTCTGCTTGATCTGGATTGCAGTTCAGATTCAAGACACAATGTTTATCTGTGGCTAAGCTATTGATCTGACTTCCAAAATGATGTGATATTCAAAATCCTGAGGTATGACATATTCTAAATGAAAGCTTAATGCTTCACATTTAGTAAAGCATAAAGAAAGGACTTACAATATAATGCAAGATAAGCTTTAGTTTATCTGCATCCTCTGGGTGCTGATCCGAGAAAGAGCTTGCCTTGTCAAGTCCCTGCTTCTATATCCCCATGCTTTCTTTGCATCATCAAATCTTGAGTGTAGGATGAGTCCCAACTTACCTTGGATGGTTCAAAACTATTTTTTATACGGAGCTGCTCATTGTGGGCCTTAAGCGAAGAATGCAGCTTCAAGGTGAGATTTTCCAAGTAAAATCTTGTGACAGGTTGGAGCATCCTGGCCCCAGAAAGACGAGTTGTTGCTATGTTAACAGGCTAATAGAGGCATAGCAGCCTGAAGAAAGTACTTCTGAGTCAGCATATAAAAAGTATGCTAGATTTCAAGATTTACCTCCAGTTAAATATACGAAGTAGTGGATCGTCATAAATTTGTCATAATTTTGTCACTACCTACAAGTCTAATTTCTCAATCCAAGAATGGAGATTTCCAGCTTCAACATTCGAACTCGTGCGTGCATCTTAAACAAAAATAGATCCTGTTTCAACTTACAACATGGGCCTGATAAAAAAAGGAAATTTTTCCGGCTCCTGCATATCCTCTCCCAGACTGTGACATTATGCCCAACAATTTTCTGCATGGGTATTTCATTTTAGTCACTCATGAACCATTAAAACAAGCTTCATTGGAAAGGATCTACCAAGCTTCGGTGGGGTCTGCCAAGCGGCTCCTCGGCTGTTCCTCGACGGTTTACATCCCTTTGTAAGCTACGACAATTTTACATAACTAAACATTTACCAAGTGCACATACACAGGTTTAAGCAAAATGCATCGCGAAGACCACATACCTGCGATTTGCAAGGCATGAATCAATATTCACAAAAAGCCTTCCAATTTTGCCTCGCATCCAGCTCCATGATTAAGGTCTTTGATTGAAGACGAGAAACCTTGTCAAGCACCAGAGTTCCAAGAGCTTGAAGAGTTCTTGCTTCTAGACGAAGGCCTCTAGAGCTTTAGGATCGAATTACTTAGGTTTTCTAATTTCCCTGGCCCTAGGATTCGAAATTACAGAATCGGACGAGAAACCTTATCAAGCACCAGAGTTGCAAGAGCTTGAAGAGTTCTTGCTTCTAGATGGAGGCCTCTAGAGCTTCATGGTCGAATTACTTGGGTTTTCTAATTTCCTTGGCCCAAGATTCGAAATTACAGAATCGGACGGCTCAAAATGATTTCAGCTGACGTGGCAGGATACGTGGCATAGCTAGAATCGCAGGAAAGTGGGCAGCTCCGGTTAGGCAACCCTTGCTAAAAAAAAATATAAATAGGTTTAGGGTTTCGAGCTTAGGTTAGAGCTCTTGTCTTTGAGCAGCGGCTTGCGGTTTGCCACAGAGTCGTCGCCGGAGAAGCCCTCTGCTCGCAGCCATGGGGTAAGCATTTTCAGATCAAGTCTTGCTTCTGTGTATTGCGTTCGATGTAGGGTTATAGATTGTGGGAATCGGCAAAAAATGCAGGAAAACACGGGGTATGGGAGCTGGGCGTAAGCTCAAGAACCACCGTAGAGCACAGTTGTGGGCCGACAAGGCCTACAAAAAAAGCCATTTGGGAAATGAATGGAAAAAACCCTTTGCGGGGTCCTCTCACGCCAAGGGGATAGTCCTTGAAAAGATGTGAGTCCGTTTTATTTGCTAAGATTTTAATTCCAGTTATTGCAATCAATTTGTGAAGAGGGTCAATATTTATGTATCCGGTCAATGGTTCAGAGGTATCGAAGCCAAACAGCCCAACTCTGCTATTCGAAAATGTGCTAGGGTTCAGCTCATCAAGAATGGCAAAAAAATTGCTGCATTTGTCCCCAATGATGGTTGCTTGAACTATATTGAGGAAAACGTGAGTATTAATTTAGACTTTGAAGTCTTGATCTGTGTATAACTTTGTTTTTCTTGAACAACGATTATATGCAGGATGAAGTATTGATTGCTGGATTTGGCCGAAAGGGGCACGCTGTGGGAGATATTCCTGGTGTAAGATTTAAAGTGGTCAAGGTTTCAGGGGTGTCATTGTTGGCCCTCTTCAAGGAGAAGAAGGAGAAGCCACGATCCTGAGCTTGAATATGAAGTAGGTTAGGTGTTCTGAGTTGAGCCCTTTTTTAATGAGAGTACCTGAACTTGTAAGTATAATTCTCTTGACAGTAAATTCAATTTTGGAATTTGTTTTGTTCAACTGGATGTGTTTTCTGTGTATCATATTTTTGAGTATTTGATTGTTTTGCTGCTCCTAGGCTGAACAGCATTTGAGTGATGAGTGAAAGAAGCGTAATTCTAAACAGATACAATTGCCAAGGAAGGGGACATTTCGATAATGCTTTTCCATCAATGCATTCTTTTGAATGATTTAGGCATCCACAAAACGGAACAGTTTAGCTTTCAAGTTAGAAATAATAAATGTTCTTTCCTAAACATTATACGGTTTCTTCTAACTTTGGCGTAAATCAGAGTAAAGTAGAACCCTTGAAGAAAATAAAAGTAGAACCCTTTAAGAAAATTAATATGCTTTGGCTAACTGGCCCTTGGATAAAGGAATATCTAAGGAATCTTAAATGATGCTTTTCAATGGAATGCTATTGACTTCTAACTATAGAGCCAACCTTAAATATAACCTATGATTTGCCCTTCTAAAACAAGAAAATACACAAATTGCAAAGGAATAAAGTAATGTATTGAAGGATCATTGCCTTAAATATAACCTATGATTTGCCCTTCTAAAACAAGAAAATACATAAATTGCAAAGGATAAACTTCTGCGATTTTAGTTTGGTATTTGGGAATCAGTGGTTAGGACTATGATTTTGATGTTGTATTGTATGAAAAAGGGTATATTTATGAAAAAGGGTATATTTTGGCATGTTTGAGCAGCTTAATTGCATATAGTGGTCACCTATTTTGGGCTGTTTTAGGTGTTTTTTTTTTCTGCTATTGTTAGGAGCTCAGATTTCTAGGACGTGGATAAGTCTTCACGCCACTATCTATGTTTAGCGCAGAGCAGGGAGATGTGCAGGGCGGATGCGGAAGGCATGCAGGCATTGGTAGGCTTGTTGCGGTGAGGCAGGGAGTGTGGGGAGCAGCGTAGGTTGTTTAATAGCGTAGGGTTGTAGCGGAGGCAGCAAATGCCTGAAATCGGAGGCGCCCAAGAAGATATGGGCCTCCAAATGGTCGATGATGGCAGGCTCTTACAAATGGTCTATGGTGGCAGGCGTTTTTGAGTTTGGTTGTTTGCATGCAGGGTAGAGCTGGGATTCTTGATGGCTTCTATCTGCTTTCCCTGCAGATTATTCCGGTCCATGCAGCAGTAATCTTGATAATCTGCAGATAATCTGCAGTTGATGGGATTCTTGATGGCTTCTATCTGCGTTCCCTCCATCTGCCAGGCCCATGCAGCAGTAATCCGGCAGCAGTTGAACTCTTGAACCATTGGGTTACCATTGGGTTCATATTTGGTTCTTAATCGGCGGCGGCTACCATTGGGTTCTTATTTGGTCCAATTCAATCAATGGTAATGTTGGAAATCGACCTTAGAAGGTGGCGTAGCTTTTTTTGGGGAAAAAGATGTGAGCCGTTGATTTGGTATCACGTTGGGGATATGCTGAAGACCAATGGTTCATATTGAACACTAAAAACAAATCCCATAAACCCATGAAATTAACATTACTTGTATTGAAGTAATAAAGGAATAAAGTAATGTATTGAAGGATCATTGTAACTTGCCGATTTGGACAGAAGCTCCCTTAAAATTATTAGGAGTTGATCCATCGGGCACAAATATAAAAACAAACATATTTGCCCTTTCCTCTAGGTCCATAGAAAGCCCAAGGCATGAAATAGGAATAAAAAGCCAAGAGTTCACAGCTTTGCTCGACGAATTTTAGTTTTGAAGGTACAATAATTTAGTAATAGTGGAACATATGATATCATCAAACAACTATTAGCATTTGAACCTAAACATTGATGAGATATGTTCTTATGGTGTTTTACTGATTTTCAACGACTTATTAATGACCATTCCCCCAAATGTTAGGTTGGCATTTTATTTAAAATATGTCGAGGCTTTTAGAATAGTTTAATGCGATCAATGTCATTCAATTGGTTTTTCTCATTCTCAAATGCGAAGCTCAAGAAATAGTTTGGAATTCGCGATTTTTTATATAGGAATATCTTATGCAATCCATTTCTTTTTAGTGTTCACTTTAAATGATGCTCCACATGCATCACATTGCTATTGATGATTTAAGGATTATATAAATCTAAAGTCTTGATAGTTGGCACAAAAAAAAAAACTGAATGTGAACTAATGCATAGTTACAAATAGCTTGGTATAGAGGTGGCGAATAATTATTCATGGAAATTGGCAACGAAAAAACGAGCATCTGGTGGGCTTAGAACCCTTTATGCTATGCTCCATACTTGTCGTATGAATAATCTATGGCATTGGAAACTCAGGATATTACTTTATGACACCCAAGTCAAGACGGTCATTTTATATAGTTGTCCAGCTTGGGCCCCTGGACTTGATCAACGAAGCTGGGACAAGATTGAAAGGGTGCAAAAAAGATTTCTGATGGAAGAGCTTGGAACTAAAATACAAACTCCATATTGCATTATGCTTGCAGAAACTGGGTTGATTCCCCTTAAAGCAGAGGCTTTATGCCGTACTATTGCATATGTAAATCGGGTAAAATTGTTCCCCTCAGAGCGTCTCCCTTTCCAGGCTATGCAGCAATCCAAAGAACGAGGATGGTTCTCCCAAGTGGTCCAATGGGCAGAAAGATGGGGTGTAAATGAGTATACCTGGCCGGACTCGAGCAAACTGAAAGAGATACGCGCACAAATAATTCCAAATGTGTTGAGCAAATTGTGGAACTCCAATGACAGTGCTGTGAAGAAAAATTTCTATAAAGCTGACGTTAATAATATGGCTGCATATAGAGAACAATCTTACCTGCTATCTAATATTAGCAGGAAAAATAGAATTCTGATTTCTCAGCTACAAACTTCCTCTCATCATTTGCACATTGAGACAGGCAGGTGGCATGGAACTCCCCGACATATAAGATACTGCCCGAGCTATCTTGACCCAAAGATTGAGTCAGAGGTACATGCGTTTCTGGAGTGTCCTGCCTATAATCATTTACGAGAAAAATATAATATCTCCTTAGTTCTTATCTTAAGGATGTTTGGAAGGAACGTGCTGATATAATAGAGCTATTTGTTAATATGGAAGTCCTTGAAGCTATTTGTGCTTTTGTTTAAGCGCCTTATGGATTTTATATCTTTTGTAATATGCTTCGCCATATAGACCTGAGGGTCATCAATGGCGTGATCAATATAAATTAAATTAAATTAAATTATTACTTATAAAAGGTTATTATGTCTTTCATTTGTGCAATTAATCCAATTATCATATGGTGCAAAAGTAAAGAGAAAATGGGAAAATTGGAAGGAAAACAAGGGGAAAGTGGGGAAGGGCAAACGAAAAGGAAAGAAAAGGGGAAAGGGAGTCAAATGGTTTAACAATGGAGTACTTTTGGATTATTAATGCTCTCTTCTCTCATTGCTACTATGTATCATTTCTAGGTTCTCAGATTATGCCTATGTATCATTTCCAGGTTCTCAGGTTATTTGGCAATATAATCTTATGCATTCCTCTGCCGTGTCTTGCCCAATGGCGTGCTCACTTGGGGCTATGAATTTATTAAGCGAATCTACTATGGCAAAAAGTGGATATAGATTTTACTGCTAGAGGCATGAACTATTTCTAGGTTCATGAGCATGTTTATATTTCAAAAAAGAAATCCCATATCAAATTGCAAAATATGGTGTTGACTATATCCATTTGGTAAAAGTACCGATCGTCTTTTGAGCTGCAAATGCACCTTTTGCATGTATGAGTCTTCTTGCATCAATTGAAGTTGTTTGAGGAAGGCAGCCAGGGCAAAGCAACTGGTGAAGGAAGATAAAGTTGTTTGGACTACTCACAAAAACAAGAAGACAAAAGGAAAATGCAAGTTAAATTAGAAAGGTGATGGTTGTTTTTTTGCATGTCAGTTTTACATTGAGTATAAAAATTGATGATGTATTATTTTGATAAAGTTTGTGAATTTCTGAGGAGTAAGTGTTTGGCAAAAATGTGTTAGTTTAAAGAGATGAAGCTGAGGTAGATTATTTACATGTACAATGTGTATTTAGGATTGCTGCTCCAATTATTTGCAATGCTCTAAAGATTCTAAGATGCATTGCTCCCAGGCATGGTAGCCTATTGTTTGAAGGATGTTGGCAAAACACCATATTACTAAGGATGATATGACTTAAGATAGAGAGATAGATAGATAGTTATTATTTTAACATTCACGGAGACCACAGAGGGCTATGGGACGAAACTATACATACCGCGACTCCAGACGATCTCGAACTCCAATATGTAGCATAATAACAGGGGGTTTTCTTTGTGTTTTTGTACGCTTTTCACTAAGGTTTTCCTATGATTTCGTGATGTATTCAAATGGATGTACTAATGCGTACATCTAGAGTGCACCATTTCTGAGCCATTGATTTTAGCCTTTTTTTTCCAATGGTCAACAACCAATGGCTCACAACAAAAGCCCTTTTTTGTGCGTGTGGTGCATAATGGTCAACAACCAATGGCTCACAACAAAAGCCCTTTTTTGTGCGTGTGGTGCATAATGGTCAACAACCAATGGCTCACAACAAAAGCCCTCTTTTTGTGTGTGTGGTGCATAATGGGCACATGAAGGGCTTGAAGGACGCATGTAGTGCAGTTTCCCCACTGGCAACACATTTCTTATTATAACTTTTGATCCAGAGCTCTGTTTGAGATGATTTTTATTGCGTTGGAAAGCTCTCTCCGAGATATTTTTGATAGTGTATGATATGGATATGTTTGGTTAAGTTATCTATGCTAAAACAGCAATTTTCCGGCCGGGTTTGGTAGGCTTTCACATCCTACCAGCTGATTAATACAGGATTGCGCTATTGGATATTGTTTTATGGCTCATTCCGAATGAAGCTTGCAAAAAATTACCATGCAGTTTTAGATTTTGAGGCTTCTAGATCCTTGTGCTAACAAGCAGAAAAGTTTCCCACTTTGGTTTCTCACCACAAGAATCCATGGAGGCCAAAGGCTGCTGTTAAATTCCAGTTGAAAAATGTTTGTGTATGGGTGTTGCAAACTTTATGACTTTCAGAATAATGGGATCAATCTGCTCTATCTTTATGGTAACATTTACTTATGTTCTATTTGTTTTATTGTGATGAAATTCAAAAGCTACAGGTGATAAAAACCTCAAATGAATTCTAGTTTTTTTTTTGTTTGAATTCTAAAATTTTTGTCACAGGAGGGGGTGTGACGTCCCAAAGGCAACACAAACCATTAACATCCAACATATAAAATTTAAATCCTCCAACACATAACAACCATTGACATTAACAACCAACACATAACTACCATTGACATTAATTAACACAACCATTGGGTCCAACACATTTAAATTAAAATCCCCCTTAAACCCCCTTTGGTTTGGGTGCATATTCACACGGGGGGTGACTCCAGATATAGGTATTATAAAACTAGTGTGTTACCACTAGACCAAAGGCATAGATAAAGGCAAAATAAAAGGAAATATCATGCTGGACCATAAGAATCTTACTATGGGAGCTATCCACATTAAAAATTATTAACTGTCTAAACTACCAAACCCTGGTCTTGTGTATGTTGTAAGGAATATGATTAGGACGAGCCATTTTTCCTTTTCCAATGGATAATCCCAAGCAACTCTGCCAATATGCAGAAAAATAAAGTTTAAGCGGCATGAAGAATAGCTTGCAAGCCACATACCTCAAATATCTTTGAGTGGAGAAAATGATATATTTGTACGGCTATATGTGAAGGTTGGAGAATATGATTTCGGACTTGTACTTGGTGCTGTTTACTAATTGGTAATTTTAGATTGTGTATATTTTTCTCGTGTTTTTTCCCTAGCCCATTGTCCGTGCATGTCTTTTTTCTAACCATTGAATGGAAATTGTTTTTACACACATCCTAGTTGTCCAAATCTCTCTCTTCACAAACTCGATGGCATCATTGGCTTTTTCGGTTGTGTTGCTTTGCCTGAATACAATAATTCAACGAATTTGTTAGGAATTTTTGCCTTTTCTAGTGAAAGTGAACGAACTTTCAACCATGGTTGCTTGCCACATACCTCTAATGTTCTCGTGCTTTCACACAAGGAATGACTCCATATGCATCGTACCCTAGATATCTGTATTCCATTGTTTCCTCTATTTCTGTTTCCCTATATCTGAAGGGTCTATGCCTGTTCTTATGGCCGAAGACTATCTTAGTTTTTGCTAGGTTTACCGTTAACCCAGTTTTTTCACAGAATTGTTCTAGAATTTTTAGCAGTCTGTGCATCCCCTTATTTTTTGTGGCCATCATACTCAAATCATCAGCGTATAGCATAATCGGTACCTTTGTGTCTCCTAACGTAGGGGCGTATTCTTCCCCTTGCTGTTCTACTATGTAACCCTGCAACGCATCTATGTATATCCCAAATAGAGTTGGGGATAGCGGGCAACCCTGTTTAACGCCTTGTCACAGTTTATTGGCTGTCCTTCTTGCTCTATCTTGGCATATACCCTATGGTATAGTCTTGCAATCGATCCTACCATGTTTCTTGGGGCTTGCATGTCCATCAACCTTTGTAATAGCTTCTCCCTCGGGACTGTGTCGAATGCTTTCCTGAAATCTACAAAACAGCAGATGATCTTTCTTCCCTGTGCTTTGTTCTGTTCTATTAATATCCGAAGGGTTACTAGATGGTCTGTGGTTGAGCGTTCCGGCCTGAATCCTGCTTGCCCTTGTGCTCTCATGTTTCCCTTTTCTGCCCATTTCTTTAATTTGCTGTCCAGTGCCTTTCCGAACCATTTTGCGAAAATGGAACTCACCATTATTGTTCTATAGTTTCCTGGATCTTGCCTGCTTCCTACCTTATGTAGAGGTATGACTCTATTGTACGTCCACCTGTCTGGGAGCCCTGTATGTATTATGCCGTTGAAAATGTCTGTGACCTGTTTGCCAATTTCTGTTTCAGCACATTTCAGTAATTCCACGGTCAGACCGTATAGATCCGGGGCTTTGTGGTTAGCCATCCTGTATAGTGCTATCATTATCTCTTGCATGTTGAAGCATGATTTATCCGATTCCTGCAGCATTGGTATTGGTACAGGGGGTGCCCCTGTCTTATACAGTTTCTCCAGGTATTTCTCCCATCCGGCTGTTCCAATACTGTCCTGCACATTTCCTGTTTTCATACTCTCCCCTCCCTTCCTTTTAAATCCCCTCCAAAATCTTCAAGGCTGTTTCTTCAGCAATTTTGCCATACCCCATTGATGCTGCAGCAAGTTCTTATTCCGTTTTAACTTCAATAGTCTTATGTATGCTGCTTTTTCTGTCTGGTATGTCTCCTTCCCTATGTGCTCTTTGGTTATTCTTTTTTGTTCTCTGCACTCGTCATCATACCATACTGATGCCTTGAAGGCCTTGTTCTTTCTGGTTCTGTCCTTTTTTCCGAATACCTCTGTTGCTACTCTCACCATGATGTCATTGAGTATATTACCATTGTCATTCGCATTGTGTTTTCCCCATTCCCATTTTCCCATTTCCTCCCTGGCCATTTGTATGAATGTATCTGTGTATTTTTCTTGAAATTGGATCCTCATCCTCGTTTTCTCTTCCTCCTTTTCCTCTGTGTTATTGATCTGTGTCGTCCCACCCCCTTTGACTGTTAATTTGATCGATCTATGACTTTCCCCTTTTCCAGTTGGCCAGTCCTGTAGCATTAGTCCTACGACTCTTTCTACTGCTCGATCATTCAAAATTACATAATCTACTATGCTCTTACCATGTGCATTCTGACTCGTGAAGCTCCCTGATCCCGTCCATTTTTTCACTCCATTAGCTATGATTACCCCTGTTGCCGTGCAAACTTCCAGCAGCAATTCGCCTTTAGCGTTGACCTCTGCCTTATCCTCTGTATCTCTCTGCCATTCCTGTGTTCTTGCTGTGTATATTATCTGACCATCCGTTTCATCAATGTTCGTGCTTTGTGCCTGTTCTTGTCTGGTTCTGGCATTTAAATCCCCTACTAGTATTATTGGCCCCTGTTCTTTCCATTTCATCATACTTTCCCCTAGGTCCAGCAACTCTAGCTTGTCACTGTTTGGCGGATAGTATGCTATTATCAGAAATATGTCTTGTTTGTTTTGCAATTGAATATTCAACACCATGTATCTTTTATTGATATCTGAATGTAAAATACATGCGGTGCTAGCTATACTATTCTTTACATAACAGGTCAGGCCTGCACTTCCCCTCCCTATCTTGAAATCCTTATCTTTCCAACACGTGAACAACTGATATCCCTCTTCCTCTGGCAGCCTCTTGACGTTATGCTCCCATGTCTCTACTAGACATACTATGTCGCAGCTGTGAGCACCCTCTAGTCTCTCTCCGTCATCCCACGGGTACCCGGTACAATTCCAATACCATATTGTCAGCGTCTCTTCCCTCAAGGTTGCTCCTTCGGGGTCTCTGTGCCTTCTGTCCCGTTGCCTGTTCTTCTTGGCCTTCCTCTGGTCTTCATTGTCGGGGTTGGGCCCATGAACCCTGTTTGCGTTGTTCGGTCTTCGTCTCCCCCGCTTCCGCTTCTTTCTGCTCCTCTGTTCTGATTCCCTTCCAACGTTATCGCTCTATATGATAATGGGACCACTCTAAATGCTGTCTATAAAGCATATGCATCTTAGAACCAGCATAACAACACTAATAAATATGAAATCTGCTATGGTCTTAAGATGTAGCTTAAATATATATAATCTTGCAATCTTAGATAGAATGCTAGCAAGGTGAAGTGGGATGACCCCAAGTGATGCCTACTATCCCATTCAAAATCAATCATTCTAATGCTTATGCTTGTTTGTGGGTGCAGATAACAGGCTCAACTTGCTCTTTGCTATGTATTCGTCAAGTATTTCTTGCAAAGTCTGATATCTTAATGCTGATGGAAGAAAGTACTCCATTAGTAATATGTAATTTATCTCATTGTAATGTTGTAACATGAAATTAAGCTAGTTCGTCTTCCTTTACTTATTATCATATGTGAGCACTCTTACTCCCTACTGTACACTAGTTTTCAATTTATAGTTTCTAAGATAATAGTATTGATACTCTTATGTTAAATAAAGAGGTATTAATACTCTTGCATTATGTTAATGATCTACTGTTGTATATAAGTAAATAGAGTACCAGGTCATGGTCATGGCATAAAGAGCATCTGTTTATGTCATGGGCTGCTACTCGGTACTATCTAAATTCCTTGCAAAGGCGTTAGGCGGTAATATTATCTGGTCTGGTTTTCCGGATCAGGTAAAAAGATCTTTTTGATCACACTTCGGTTTGCTAGTTGTACTAGTAACCTTGATTCTGGTATATGATAATGATAGATACTTATCATCATTACTAATAATTGTATTATTTTGATCTTATAGGATTTTATACAAATCGATGGCACTGACATCTATAATCAGTGGATTAAGGAATTGATTATGCACGAATATGATAAATGAAGCATCAGTAGCACCAATTATGCAGTCCTGGATGCATTAGAAACAAGGACATTCACTCATTCATAACTTTGAAGGAGGTAAACTTAATGGATAATTCTGGGAAGGGACTCATAAAGAACACAAAAACCGGCCAATAGATAGGCTTGTCATTCATCACAGCAGCAATATGCAATGTGTGGAAAATCTGAATGAGGAACTGACCATAGGAACAATGTCTAGCTACCCCATAAATGAAATAAGAAAATATGCAAAGGCAAGAGAGAGGACAATGCCGACAACTTCTCGATAAAAAAACCTCGCCCTTTCGAGTTTTCGACGAAAACCCTAATGAGAAATGGTCACTAACAGCTCGAGGGGCCCTAAAGAGCAAGGTAGGAAATTGGTGAAGCCAGCCAAAACGCGCGTCAACGCCATGATATGTGTGAAACCTGAAAAAAGAAGAAATGCCTAGAAAGTACCTGCTAAATATTAGGAAAAATAGGTACAACCATGGCAGGCGAGCACCCCCAAGAAAATAGCCTCCAGAAAGGAAAAAACACCCATTAGACATTAGGAATCGTAAACAAACATATATAAAAACAACACTGAGAGGTGGAAAAAGAAAAAATAGCATCACCAACGAGTGGAAATCATCTAGCATCACCCAACGGATGGAAAATATAGATAGCATCACCCAGTGGGTGGAAAATAATTTGCATCAGCCATCGGGTGGAAAAAAACATCACCCAATGGTTGGTCATTACTGAACAGAAACATATAAAAAATAGTCGAACTCAAAACAACATATAAGGGCGGGTAGGGTGGGAAGCAATGGACAAGGAAAGAGACGCTGATGTGAGAAGACGCCGATAACTAGCCACAAGAATGATGAGCACATATATAACTGCTCGTCCCGTCCCAAAATAATGATCCGAGGGCTCGGATTGTTAGTTTGAGTTCTTGGCATGCACCCTGCAGCAGCAGTCCATGACTGCCGGATACTACAAGGCTGCCATGCTCATGATCACAAAACAAGAACAAGAGAAAGAAAAATGTACAAAGAATGAAGGAAACGTGAGCTAATGAGGCTCTCCAAATTTGAGATAAAACCTGAGTACAAATGAAGAGGCTCCGGTCTAATATAGTGTAGACCACAAATCTGAGCCGTACACTAACTAAATCTAATCCCTACACTTATGTTAACCTAATCATGCCAAGTGTCAGTCTGCCACCACTGACACCTAACATGTGCATGCACCTAACATGTGCATGCACCTAACATGTGCATGCACAATGTTAACCACTAGGTGGTTAACACTGCCTCCCCCTAAAAGTTTTTTAGCACAAAAACATGTACAGACTTTTATAAGACAAGTCCGACAATTACAATATGGTGCCAAAAAAATTTTAGGGGCGAAAATGATGGTACTGGTAATGGTTGGTTTTGTCGTCGAAAGATCTTCATAATTGCGTTGATGACGAAGAGGATCCGAAGGAATGTCGATGCAGAACATGGATCATAGGAACTTTGGGCCAAAAAAACATGAAGACTATCCCCTTATATTATGGAGAAGTCCATCGTAATAAAGATAGCCCAAAATTTGAGGGGGTCTTTAAAAATGTAAACACCATAAAAGCATCCCCCGTGATCGACCATAGGAGAGCGTGACTATACGTCACAATATTTGTGCAAAGCGTGGATGTTGAGCAAAAAGCGTGGCCATAAGCAAAGTGTGAGCGTGGGACATAAAAAGCGTGGCTTTTGCGTGGTCAATGTGCGTGGTCAACTTGGGCAAAAATACAGAGCGTGGCCCTGAGCGTAAGCATGGGGCCACCGTGGTCAATGCGTGGTCAATGCGTGCTGGCTGTTTAATGAGCGTGGCCTTGGGCGGTTATCAGCCAGCAATTATGGGCGTGGAGAAATTGCAGGGGAAGCCGTGACCTAGCGTGAAGCATAAAACCCTAGCGTGAGCCATAAAAACAATATCTGATCTGAACCTTAGATCTTAGGCGGCCAAATCATAGCCGTTGGAAAAAACCCTAGCATGAGCTTCAACCCTAGCCGAAAATGCTCGGTACTGCCGACCTTCAATTGTGCAGGCAACCGGGCGGCGTCTTGCTTAACACAGATGCAAGCTGGAATTTACGAATCTGGTAGGGCGGAAATGATGCCGAAATGGGAGCTGCTATGGATAGGAGCTGGCCGGATGTCTTTGGGACGAGAGCCATTTGTTTGCCCGGTTGCATCTGCATCTTGCTATTTCAAGAAAAATAATTGCAACGGAGATACAGAGGGCAAAGCCGATTCTTCGCTATAGATTAGGGCCGGTTTTCCTCAGGCCAAGATGCAGACAGAAACTCGCTTTCTTGAACAAATTCTTGCTTGCTTGAGCATTTGTTGGATAAAAATCGACTCGCTCAACAAAGATGTTTGAATTGAATCTTCTAGCCTTGACCGATGCAAAGATTTTGTTTGTGTGCGCACGATCGAGACCAAGGAGGCGTAATAAATCCGACCGAGGCTGAAAAATGGCTTCACAGATGGCTTACTTAAAAATGGCTCTACGTACCGGATATCCGAGTGCGAGGGGTGGGGGCTAAGCGAAAAATTTGGTCCTCTTAAAAAATTCAATAAGAAAGACATGATTGATTTGTCGCGGATGCCGATGGATGGAAAGTATTGAGGAAGAGCTGCACGAGGACTCAGATCCGTCTAGAGCCTGAAATGCTTGAATGATTTCGTTGTATCCAAAATAAACTGATAAACTGTGATGCAGGTACTGATAGCACTGGAGAAACATGCTGCATACGATTTGAAGAAGAACTCTGATGCTTGCTTTTTGTGAATAGGCAGGAGCTAGTCTTTGGCAGATGAACTTCATGAAAAAACAAGGAATTCGCCCTTAAGAAATCTGTCTGATAACTGATTTCGACTCTTGTGTATTTGCAGGAACTTGTGTATTTGCAGGAACCAGGAAGAAATAAAGCTGGAATCGATAGGCTCCAGCCATGCCTTGCTTCTTAGTGGATTCATTTGCAGGTAATGTAAACTGAGGGGCTCAAAGGGGGCTAGCCAAGTGCTGGCCCTCGAAAAATAAACTGAAAAAGAATTGAAAGAGAATATTTTTGGTATGCCAGAGCACAATTTCTGATAAAGCTGAGAGAAAAACAGAGGATAATGAAAAAAGAGCATGATATTTTGACATTTTTCCAGCAGTGAGAAGAGAAAAGAGGATCAAACTTTGATTTTTCTGAAAAGCTTGCAGAGAGGAGGTCGCCACCACCACTCCGTAAATCCCCCCATCAGTAAAACCGTGGCTTGCCGCAAATAGAAATACGAAGTTTTTGAAAACGATTTTCATAACAAACTAAGGGCTAAGGAATTGATTGACAAAGGGGCCTCCAGCGGACCATTTCAACAACTGGTTGGGCCAAATAAAGGGATTGAAGGGTTGAGAGTAGTGTGCAAGAAGTATTCAAGAACTGATGATGATGAGAGCAAAGAAGAACAACAAAGAAAACAAAGAAGGTGAAACAAGTGATCACGAGCTAACCGGCATAACGGCGGCAAGTGTTAGTTTGAGTTCTTGGCATGCACCCCGCACAAGAAGAAATCCATGACCGCCGGATACTACAAGGTTGCCATGCTCATGATCACAAAACAAGAACAAGAGAAAGAAAAATGTACAAAGAATGAAGGAAACGCGAGCTTGCTTGAGGCTCTCCAAATTTGAGATAAAACCTCAGGCACAAATGTAGAGGCTCCGGCCTAATATAGTGTAGACCGCAAATCAGAGCCGTGACACCAACTAAATCTAATCCCTACACTTATGTTAACTCCATCATGCCAAGTGTCACCGGCCACCATCGACATACCAACATGTGCATGCACCTAACATGTGCATGCACAATGTTAACCACTAGGTGGTTAACACGGATCGATGCCAATGTTTATCTCCTGATCCTTATTTGGGTGGGTGGTTTAAAATATTCCACCTTATGAAGAAGGTCAATTTTGAGTTTGATAAATCCAAGGAGATCCTTGTTTCTCTGCACAATGACATGAGCAGTATCATATATGATAGAATCTGCCTTGAAGATGACGCATCAAAAAAATTTATGACAGGCTCTTGAGGATGCTAATGGGATTGATCCACCAACATTTGAGAAACATGAGGAAAGCATTAAAGTACATGTAATGAAGGTCTCTGGTGGTATGACAGACTGCCTATTTTCTGACAATGATCTTACTGATGAGGATCTGACAGTTACGAATTACAATAAAGAAGTTATTGCAGCACAATATCAATCTGATGCAGTCTTGGAAGACAATGTCCCTGAATTAAATCTTGCTAACTCTACTTGTTTTTCAGTTATCATTGGACAGACAGTAGAGTGTTATGCTGCTATCCAAAGAACATGCAAACCCAAATTTTGGTGCCTTGGCCCCCATTGATATGGCTACATGGATGAAATTAGCTGGAATATTCAAAGAGGAGGTCAGAGTAGCAAATTATACTGCTTACTTGAAAAAACATTTGCTACCTTGGCAGTTAACCTGCCCTTTAAAATGGATTTTTTCGATCAGCATTGCATCAAGAATTCCCCTATTGAAATTAGCCAAAAAGGCCACATGACATTCACAAATATCGAGAGAAATGATTATTATCTTAAAAGGATATCGAGATCTCACTGCCCATACTTTAATTGCCTTTATGAGAAGATTAAGTTTAACACACAACTACCATTAGCATTATTAACACAAACCATCGCATTTAACACATTTAAATTAAAATCCCCCTTAAACCCCCTTTGGTTTGGGTGCATATTCACACGGGGGGTTACTCCGGGCAACGAGAGCTATCGGATGGGCATATTTGCTCTTTATTCCTTGATCTGGACCATACATAGTGATCCTCGTTTGTGGGGTATGCATGTACAAGTTTTTGTATACTGTATATTGAGATTTGCAAAATACTATAAGGTTTGAGAGAATGTACTTAATGGTGTTAATTTTATACATGTATTGTATATATAGTTTTGAGGCTCTCGCTGCCCTACGTAACCCCCCGTGTGAATATGCACCCAAACCAAAGGGGGTTTAAGGGGGATTTTAATTTAAATGTGTTAAATGCAATGGTTTGTGTTAATAATGCTAATGGTAGTTGTGTGTTTATTGTTATATTAAAAAATTTTTTGGGCCCTTCGGGCCCTAACTAAAGCAAACATAGGAAAACTTTATGGGCCTAAATATTAATTACTAAAAAGCATAATAACATCAAGACAAACAAATTATTTCCATTGCAAACAACTATGAGTACATTTTATAATCTCAATTCCCTGCATCACAATGGATCACCTTAACATCACGATGAATATGTCCATGTCGATGAAGGTAGTCCAAAGCTTTTAAAGATTCTTTTAAAAATGTGGCAATAATAGTCTCCTCGAAATGATCTAGGTATACTGCCTTCATTATGTGCAGACATAAGCCTCCAGTCATATATGGCATAACCACCCAAAGGTTACAGTCTACAACAAATGAACAATACGACTTTACAACATTGGGATGATTAATGAGGCTCATTGTTTGAGCCTCCCTTCGGATGTCATCCCCGCAAATCAAGAAATGACTTACATAATTATTGGCCATCAATGCATCATCCATAAAAACTATATGCTGCACAGATTTTAGTGCCTACTTTATAAATTAAGAAGAAAAAATCTTCCAACACCTATAAGTTACCATGTATTTTAAAACAAATGTTCTTACAAACCAAATGCAACGAACTTGGCAACGAACTTGTCATACATGGGCGGAGCAACTATGACAATGGTTAGAAGATTATGAATGTGTAAGGAGATACTTTTGGCTGTGCATTTTCATTCCTTAACTATAAGGTCGTAAAACATCCAAAGCAAACATTTTACATGTTTGATACCAAGAAGTGTGCTTAGAAGATAAGCCCCATCCATCAGGAAATTACAAACTGCAAAATTTAGCATCTTAGTTATTTATTATTATTAGAGGAAGTAAGTTACCAGATTGCTCTTGCATCTCTAGATCGAGACTTTAACCGCAACCACTTCATTGAATGGAATGCATAGTGCTCTGTACACCCCAATCGCCTTTGAAGCCTTGTCCTATTTCCTCTAGAATTTTACACTCAAGATGATCCCAATGGATGTTGTCTTGCCGCCACCGGGCCAATTATAAAAGCTGATATCTAAAATATACCCCGTATAACATGCTCCACCTTTGAATGATCCGCTTTTAGGGATCAGAACCCTTTCTAAGTTTCAGACCTGGATGTGGAACGTTTTCATAAAAATTATCTAGAATAGGGCATCGCCACATCCACAATCTGGCTGATATACACCGGCCTTTAGACTTAGCGGATGTAGTTTGATCAACAAATGCATCATCAGAGAGGCTGGGATTTTTAGCATCTACGTAAAACAGAGTCACATTGAAAAGGACTTCAATTTCCTCTCTCAGATCATCTCATGCATCATGTTGATCACTTAGATGTAGGTCTTCCAAGCCGCCTTCACTAGTAATCAGCATTTTTAAGTAATGTAAAGAGATAAAGCAAGAAAAATACCATTGAAAGGCCCCGGGTTTCGCCATCACCATTTCAAATAGTGTACAAAGGAAGACATGAACCCGAAGCTAGATAGGAAAAGATATATTGTGAGCCGTTGTTTCATCCCCGCAAAGCAAAGAAGAATGATTAAATACCGTGGAAATTGCGCACAAAGAAAACATTAGCCAAGCAAAGATCCGTGTTTGTTATACATGTCAACGAGAGCATTGCTAACAAAATATCGATCCAACAAAGAATGTCTTTGGAACTCCCAAAATAGCTGCACAAGAGGGGGGGGAGACAAGAAGTTGGAACAGGGGGGCAAAAAATAAAACCGCTTAATCTATAAAACATGCATTCTTGCACAAGCATACTTACAGAGGCCAAGGAGCAAAGGGTAAATTTTATGAAGTCTTGCATAGGCAATTCCCGCAAGCAAAAGAGAAATATGTACCGTGATTCCCGTGGATGAATTGTCGCGGTTTGACTGATTTTTGAACCGGACGGAATGGGTCATCGCGGAAAAACGCCTCCTTGCTAGCCTATCTGGCCGCCGATTTGTAAGAATCGGCCATAAGCATAATAAGAAAGTTCAATAGATCATGGAAGCAGCCACCCCAAGCCCTTTTTAGAATTCTCGAGAAGCCGCCTTAAACACCTCGAAATCCCTCGCAAGTTCGACCCCTGTGTGCTCTGCGAAAAACAATGGGAGACATTAACTTCTGGATCTGTTATAAGGATTTGCACGATGAAAACTCAAGCCCATCAAGAGAGGATGAAATTCGAAAACTTGTTAGTGTTGCAAAAGAACGAGCTTCAGCCGTGAGGTCTTTCCAAGAGAACCCTAATTCTTAAGAACCCTAAAGTAACACCTCTCGAGCCTTGCATGCCATATTCCATTTTTTCTTTTTTCAATATATTACATTTTTTTTTTCAAGGGGTTAGACCATTGTCTAAGTGCCATAAAAAACAATGAAAGCGTATAGACTCTAGATATAATGCGATTAGTAATGCCAATGGAAATACACCACAAAATCATAGCAAAACCTTAGTAAAAAACGTACAAAAATACAACAGTAACCCCCTGTTATAATGCTACATATTCTGGTACTTTATCAATTACATGGAAGATATTGATCCTACTGCTACACCTATGCTAAGGATGGTTATAGTCTCTAAGTTTCTCAACAAGACAATGAGGCTAACAGTTCTTGCTTATATCTCTTATCTGGAGGTGAGAAGAAATATGTTCAATATGATACTTGCCTATGCTAAGTACCCGGATACCAACCTAAAAGCAGCATTTGGAAATAATAAAATGGCAGATGTTACGGAAAAGATGATCAAGCCTATGTCATTTCTTAAAGACAACAATTCTGGCAACAAGAATAAGGCATGAAAAAAAATCATATTCTACCAATAACAGCAGCAAATCCAAGCAGAAAGGCTTTATTGTTCCTAGAATGCCCTCCAGGATCACTAATGAATCCAAAATTAAGAAAGGTGATGCTCATAATCTAGCACATGCTGTGGATACTATGGATGAGTATAATATCACAAAAGGTGGCAACAAAATTATAAGTTTAGACGAGAACTCACTTAAAAGTATTAAAATTGTGCAGGAATCTGTTTAACTCATGCATAAGCTAGATAATTAGACTGTTATAAAGTCCAAAAAGAAAGAGGACTTTTCCTTTTTTACTAGTTACAAAACTCTATAATAGCCATTAGTTCTAAGATAATGTGGTTCTAAATATACATTGTGGAATGAATAAATTCATGAGCAAAGGAAAAATAGAAAATTGAATTACCAGCTAGTTAAAAACAAAAAAATGCATGTGCTAACATATGAGGGCTTAAAATTGGTTCAAGACAAAAATGTTTACATTCCTAGCTATTTACCACTATACATGTTTAAATAACTTTTTCTGATTGCCTACAAATATGTCATTACTGCAGCTAACATATGCTATTTCCATAGGTGGAAAATCTAAAGATCAGAACAATTATGAAGGATATCAACAATTGCAAACACTCGTGCACCAAAGGTAAAGATACAAAGTGTAAGATTATACACATGAAATTCCTATCTAAAACATTAGACTCCCTATGCATAAGGAAAATATTTCAAACTGTGTTCTTAGAAGTTTTCCAAGAAAAAGGTGCTGAGCTTATTGAAAATACCAAATTTGCATGGATATACACTGACCAAATCATGGATATTGTGTACAAACCTTATACTGTCTTTGTTGATGCTCTAGCATGCAAATGCCCTTGCATGGATATTGTGTACAAACCTTATACTGTCTTTGTTGATGCTCTAGCATGCAAATGCCCTTGCAAGAACCCTAATCGTAGCAAATACATTGACAAGAAGATTGACCACATAAGAACTACAAACTTGAGCATTATTCATAACCAGAAGCTCAGAAATGCTTTTGCAAAGAAGTTGAATTAGGAATTTACAAAGGTTTGTCACCAATTTCTTACAGTGCATGGGTAAAAGACGCTGTGGTGTATCAAAAACGCGCATTTTGACGCCACATTTTGGCACCACCTTTGTGGTAGAATCGGGTGGTGCATACCGAAGCAGAGATTGCGGGAGTGCGAATAATGAGCGTCGGTTATTTTGAATTTTATGCCACGTCATTGTCCCTCATTTTGAATTAAGAAATAATCACCTCTTCTTCTGTTTTTTTGCCGCTTCTTGCCGATTGAACCCTAATGGAGTCAGAATTGAATGCCACTCGATTACCGGCGAAATCTCTCCTCAAACAAGAGATTGTGCCCCATGAAGATCTAAAGAAGCTTTGGGGTATGAGAGTTCCAAATAACCTGGCTACGTGTATTTTCCCCAAATGTTTTTGTTCAAACTGAAAAATTAAGGCATATGTTTTCTTGTACAGGTTGAAGAATCTGAGCAATGAACAATACAAAGAGTTCATGCGAATTTACAAAAGAATTACAGGGAAGCCACATACATGGGGTGGAATGGCTCCTGGAACCTGGGCAGTGGCTTATTATCTGCATATAAAGGGGGAGGCTGTTAATAAGAGCTTCTCGGATTATTATAAAACTCCCGATGAGAAAGCATAAGGCCAGTTCTTCTAGACCCAAGAGAAAGCATAGGCAAATCCAACCTGACCAGGAGGAAAATAGTAAAAGTGACAGGGATGATGAAGATGATAGGGAAAAAACCAAATCAGGTTCCTCTAGACCACATATTCAATCTGAACTCACAATCAAAACAGAAAAACAGAGCAATGTTCTGAGACCAAAACATGCCATTGCATGTATGTTCAATTATTAGTTGTGTTACAACAGAAAAAAATCTCAAGCTTGACCTAGATTGTTTCTATCAACACAGAAAATGTAACATCAAATCCACTTCAAGAATCAGGTATGTCTACTACCATTTTGTATCATGTTGGCTATATTGTCATGTTGTGTCTCTATGATGCCATCTGTGGGGCATTTCGTGCAATGGATGCCAGAATGATAGATGAGGTATGTGTGGTCTGATGAGTGGTGAGTTGTTGGCATCCACCATGTCCCACACCACACCCCACCATCTCCCACCACTACACTCTACCATCTCTCACCGCCACACTCCACCATGTCCCACACCACATCCCTCCACCACCACCACCACCACCCCCACCACACTCCTCCACCACCACCACACTCCACCACCACCACCCACACCACTAGACTCCACCATGTCCCACACCACAATCCACCACCACCACACTCCACCACCACACCAAGACCCCCACCACCACACCCCATCACCACACTCCACACCATGACCCACACCACACTCCACCACCACCACACTCTACCACCACCACCACCACCAAACCCCACCACCACCACACACCACCACCACCACCACACTTCACCACCTTGCACAATGTCCCACCACTCCTTGCTACCACCACAGCGTGTTGTGTGGTGTGTACTGTGCAGCGTATGTTGTGTGGTGTGTGGTGTGTGGTGGTGTGTAGAGAGTACCTTGTGTTGTGTAGTGTGTGATTGTGGTTTTCCATCAATACGTGGCTTACTATGTTAGGAGGCTGACATATACGTAGTGTTTTGTTTTCTGCACTATGCGGCGCACTTGTGAAGGAATGGTTGGTCGCAACATCAGCTAGGTTTGATAGATGCAAAAACGCATTGCAAGCAAACGAGGATAGGAAAAAATGATATGAAAAAGAAAGATTGAGTTGATGGAGCATAAAGCATCGAAATTAGAGCTGATTTGCACGGATGGCAATCAATCATGACAAAGAAATGAAAAAGCACCAAAGGGTGTTCGGGTTGTAAACGAACTAAAGGATGAAGAGCTAAATGGTACAATGTTGCCTGGGCTGAATCAATTAAATAAGGAACTAGCGTAAACCAAATTGAGCTAAAGGCATGTGAAGAATTATCGCTGAGCTGCAACCTCAATGCAAAGATTTGAGATTTTTCCGAGCGTAGTGGTCATGACACTCCTTTAGATCCTCAAGACTTCCAATGCTTCCCCGAGGCGTAAGAAGAGGGTGATGAAGGTTGTCCATTTTGTGGACGCTGTCTAAAATGGGAGGGTAAAATGTTGCGGTTGTGATAGCAGCGTAATGCGATACCAAAGATCACATTCCATGTCTATCACACCATTTGAGGTAAATATTATCATCTCTAACCCTCGCCTAAAGACTATTGATTTTGAATTTGTTTTGCGCATTACTCTAGAACCCTCGCCAGCCCCAATTGTGCCCACATTATGACTAAGACATGGCTTTTGGCTTTTGGTGTTTGAGTGGTACCACAAGAACCAATAGACACAAGTAAGTGCCTTAACTAATCTATATTATAATGTTTTATTGTGTGTCTGTCGTGCATCGAGCCCTAGATCGGGTGGCCCACGTTGATTGCCTCCTTGAACGAATGGCCGAGATCAGCCCAAAAGAAGAAAGGAAAAGAGGGCTTAAGGGTTTTACTCTGGATCGAATTCCGAGCTTATAGCAGCGGGTTTTGGCATCAGCTATGGTGATCAGAGCTTGTGTTTGGGATCCTTGTGATCTCTATGGGTCTTGGCATGCCAATAGCTTATGGGTCGGCATGTACGGAAGAAGCTAAAATGGCTAGAGATATTAGCAACGATTGTCATCTCGCTTTCTCATTTTCATTTGTCTCTGAAAACACATAGATGCAGGGTTAGAAGAACTGTTCTTTTGCAATATAAGGCAAGTCAAGAAGGAAAGAAGTTTTTCCACATATTTGTTCTCTAAAGATGTTTTTGCCTTCTTGAATCTTTCAATCTAGATTCGAATCTTCCTTCCATTCTCGAACCATGGTTTTGGTGTTTGTAGCTTCCAACGTGGATGCCCATGGTTGGAGCTTCTTAGTCTGGAATCTTAAGGCAAATCTCCTCCATAAGATATTTGCGGATAGTGCTTATACTCAGGAAGGTTATTGTATTAATTCATTTCTTTTTTCCGGCCTTGAATAGGAGTAAAAGGGTAAGAGATATTTCTGATCAAGAAGAAGTTATCAAATTATGGTTCTTGTCTTTCCTTAGTCAAGCGTAACTATCATTGCCAACTCGGGCCATTGCCGCCCCCACATCTATTTTCATCCGCCCTCCTTGCCCCAAAATCTATCTATCAACAACTTGAAAGGATTATCGGGGAATTTTATCCGGGGCAAACATCATATAGTTAATTGGAAATCTGTTTCTAAAAGTAAAAATTCATGGGGGCTTGGTTGCAAAAATCTTCTTCTCCAAGGTTATGCATTAGCGTGAAAGTATGTATGGAGATCCTTGTTTCAATCAAATAACCTTGCTTCAATATTTATTAAACATGGCGGCTATCTTGTAGTTTTATAAAAGGGCATCCTCTCGTGTTCTCATCAATCAACTTATTTTAATCTTCTCGGGCCCGCTCCAACACATCTCCTCGATGAGAAACATTATTCTAGCCCGAACCTATCTCATAGAGCCTTTAAACATGTTGACCTTCAAGCTTGCTATATCTTAGATCTTCTATTTTCTGAATCCTCGCATTATCCAATGATACTTCATCCCTCTCGCTATAATTCATCCTAGAATTTACAAGAAATGGAGTGAATTCAATTTTCTCACTTTAGGGATCTAAGAGTCAACAAATGATGGATCACTTGGACTGCTTTCAAGGTAAAAATTAGGGGAACAATTTGATAGGAATCTTTCAAGCATATCTTTCTGAAAATTAATGGTCTCAATTTAGACTCTAATTCCATTTTCCTCTCATGATTGACCTTGAACAACAAACATACATACAAAGTTTCCTCGATATACAAATTTCTCGAAAGTAAACCGATTCAAACTTCCAAAGCTAAAAAATTTCCTCTGGAATATCTTTTACCGACATCGAAGCATAAACTGTTTCAAAGTGTTTGGAAATCCTTCTTATCTCCAAAGGTCAAATACTTTATTTGGCTCATTACCAAATGGTAGTGTTCCAAACCTTCAATCTCTTGCCGGACATCACCTAGAAATGCAAACTCCTATTGATTTCTCATTGTCCCCCTCGCAATGTAATGAAATTGAAGATTTGAATCACATTTTCTCATGTCCCAAGTTAAATTCCTTTTTGCACGGGGTTCCAAGAGAAATTTGCAATTCCCAAGCCCAATTGCCTTCTAAATTTCCTTCTAAATAATGATGCTTTTATTAACTCTTTAAATTTTACAAAGATTATGGAACATTTGGAAACATAGGAATAGATGCTTACATGGCAAGCATCCAGGTTTCATGTACGGATCAAATTGCATTTTATTTATGATCTAGAACTGACCCACTTGTAAATAAAAAGGAATCACACTTCTCGAGGAGAGATGGAATCATTTGGGGAGTCTTCTATGGTCACTTTAACTTGTTTAGATTATATTGTCATGATGAATTTGCTAACAATGACATTTTATCTATCGACATATGATCAATCTCGTGAGGGATCTAGAACATGAATATCGATTTATGTTGAAGTACCGATGGACAATGATATTGAATACACTGAAGGTCTTTGGACGTGTCTAGTTAGGGGCGTAACCGATGTGGACATCCTTGATATTCCCCGATAGTGAGCTTGATTGGACCATTGAATTCGCAGAGGGCACTTATCTAATGCATGAGTTATGGTGGTTCTTAGATAGATTTGGCAAAGAACATGACAGAGCATAGGTTTATTTCCTACAGGGATGATGCTACTATTATCATAGAGGAATGGCGGATGCTTATGGTTCTCTCATCCTTACGAGGGCCACTATTAACTCGAGCACTCGATCTCAAGGTACTTAACCTGGGGAACAATCAATCCTCATCATTAAGCCAGATTACCCTGCCTCATTTCAACTTCTTGACATTTACCACTTTTAACTTAGCCTCCCCAATCCTATCTTCTACCACTTTCCTTTTGTCTACCTTTTGGCTCCATAATTTACTATCTAAGTATCCCTGGGTTTTATGGTTGAAACTAATCGATCTCAGCCTATCACGAGGTCTATTGCAGGTCTTGCAGGTATTTTGGCAGGTTTTATCATGTTATACCTTCATATCACTACTTCACTCACTGTTGCTCCAGCAGACTCTTTGTGGATCCTCATTCCACATCTATTTTATATTTATTGTAATTACTGCTATTACCTACAGTTCTTTTGTCATGTCCCCACATTGACAATGAACTTTATTGTACTTTTCTCCTATAATTAATGGAAAAAACTTATTTCTCTCGAAAAAAAAAAAAAAAAAAAAAAAGGTAAGAGATGTGATTGCATTAGGCAGGGTTGATTCAGTAATTCTCAAGCGATTGCTCAGATGCAGAACTCTTCAGAGGTTAATCCATGGATGCCCATGCTCATGAGTATGGATGCAAATTGCTCTAATAGAGAGCACTAAACCGGGTGAGTGTCCTTTTGCATCTCCATAAATCAGTTGTCTTTGTTTGAGAAGAACTAAAGGTTAATAGGGTTGTTTGTTTGCAGGAAAATTCCTTGAAAGAAGTGCGTAAAAATGCAAGCCGCATTGTTTTGAAGCAAATGCAAGTAAGACTGAAAAAATATAGAATGCCACCATTTTTCTTTTCTTTTCCGCTCATTTCCATCATAAATCCACATCATGAAGGCAGGTTTGTCTGCTCTCAAAGTGTTCACGCTTTTTTTTACACTATAGTACGGATCGATTTGAAGCATCTAAACAAATATTTATCCGCTTGAATCCTTGCTACAAAGAAAGTGCCTATTTTTCCCTGCATTTGCGTAAATCAAATTGAAAGCATTTAGAATATGTGCCTTTCCATGTGCCTAAGATTGATAGAAATTTGGTTTGTTTATATGTTGTCGTGGCAATGCCTTAAAATAAAGGATCGGCGATGGAGGCATTCACGTCCATCATCCGATGCTCGACCAAAGAAATTGATTTTTCAAAATAACAAGCTCGCGGAGTAAAGCCAACGACATTGCGCTTTTAAATTTGAAATTGAATATCAAATACATGGGTAATTTGCCTACCCATAACAATATATATATTTTTTTGTTTGCAATAATAACGAATGTGGATCAAGAAGTTTGCACCTCAAGGGTTGATTGAATGCCTCTTTTTGCCTTTGCATATTCCAAAAAATACCGGGATTATATGTGATTATGGGCAGTCCATGCTTGAAGTGGGAAAGGATCGCTATGGATCACTTATTGAACAAAGACAGATGGTATATGGTACATTTAGCCCAAGAGCTTTACCTACATGTATAGCGGTTTGAGTATACGTAACATGATCACTATATGGCTAAGCATGTATGGCTACATAGCAACCTTGTGTTGCAATATAAAAATATGGGGGTCTACTTTCACCCCTCAAGTATTCCGGGAACATGTTGACTCGCCCCCTCCAGATACCATTGCCTAGAGCGGAAGGCATGAAGCCAAGATCAAAGAAAAGGCTATCCTTACACACCTTATTGATAAAAAGATATTGGAGCAAAGATTTAAGAAACATTATGACAAGAATGAAAGTGCATATGCAAACTCGGAAGACGCATTACATGGCCTTGAGATTGCATTCAACTAATGCTTGCACGGTATACATTTCCAAAGCTATAAAGGAATTTTCCTTTATGTTGGACTCATGCTGTATCTTTTGCTTTGGCGCTTAAAGCTCCATCCAGTGCAAATAATTTGTGCTTTTTAAGATAGATAGCATGCTCTTATGCTCTCAACACTCTCAAATCTTTGTTATGTAATCAAAAGTAAGCATTGTTATCATTCCCTATTTAACCGAGAGATGATTTGAAAGGGGTAAGCGACCTCATGGTTGTTAATGACACTCATAGTTTGTTAATATTTACAAAAATTCCCGCATGCAAACTTTTTTTTTCCTAAATGATGATATTAATCTAGAAATAGATGTTTGTTGTCCCAATGCAACATCTCTTTACATTTATTCCTAGAGCATATATGACGGTTGTCAAGAATCAAGTAGACTGTTTTTCTTATGTAATCCGATTTGGAATGTTTCCTTTGTTGTTGTTGCAATCGTAAGTTTTCAAGAATTTGATAAAATGCTTAAGGTATTGTCAAGCCATTGAAGAAGCAAGAAAGAGTACAATTAATGATTTATATAAACACTTAAAGCCGGATGACCGAGTCAAATAACTATTCAAATAAAGTGTAACTTTTAGCAAATGTGATGTGTATTTATCTTGCTTGGGATAAGATACATTTGTTTAGCAACTCTGCCTGTAAGGTTGCTGCTTGGGAAGTGGACAAAGCACATTTGACATCATAACTAAAGGAGATTGAGAGAACTTTTTTTCATTTGGACTTTTATCATGAGTGTAGATAGTTTAGGACTTACTACAAAGGGTTAAGGAGGTCTTTTAGATAGATAGAGATAGATAGATAGATAGGTAGGTAGGTAGGTAGGTAGGCAGAGAGATAGATCAAATGAATGGTAAAAGACAAATGAGAGCTAATTGTGCAGAAAGTCGATTGTGCTTTCATTAATTAGCTCTGACCCTATGCCCACAACTGGGCACCGTGGCTAGTGTTTACTAATGTTACAGGCCCACCCGGCTTAGTGTTTGCAGTAATTGTAGAAATTTGAGACCAAGGATATCTAGCTTATCCACGCTCGCATCGATTATGAGATCCCAAGATACCTCCTAATTGTACCTAGAATTCACCCCATTTGATACTTCTAACGTCAATCAATACGACGACATGGAGACTCAAAGCAGAAATTTGGATAGTGAACTCAATGCGGTTGTATCAAGTAAGTACCGATGCCACATACATGATTTATTTTTTATATTTTTTTCGTGGTCTTCTCCTATTTCAATTATGTTACGAGATAAATGCTCATGCAAGAATCGAATCGCACTTAAGATTCCTAGTGTATCTATTTTAGGGGGAAAAATTAATTCCCTTGAGATTCATTCTCTTGACTCGGGGTCCTTCACCGAAAAAAGTTTTAGTCTTTAACATGAGCCAAATCACGAGATCATGCAGTGATGAAGTTGACAAAAGAAACCCCTATCCGGACAAGATCTGCATCTGCTCAATCTAGGTCCAATACAACCTCAACCAAGAAAAACCAAGAGGTTAAAACATTCTCCTTGATACGGATTTTAATGGGGTTTTAGGCAAGTTTTATGACTTGAAAGAGAGGATCCCCGTGACGGCCGAGCGTATGACCCTCGAAGTGAACCTTCAAAAGCAGGTTTCGGCCACGGATTTCTGAGGAGTTCTTAATAGTGTACATCAAAATTTGAAATCGCATTGTGGTCTCAAAGGCTAAGAATAATGTTGACTTGTTTGATGAGAAAGTTCTTTGCAGAATATAAAGTGATTTCTTTTATTTGAATGAGATGGCATCTGGCCACAAAATTAAAAGTGGTTAATAAGCCAATTTTCCTTAAGGATCTGGCCCAAAGTGTGTAAATTTTGGAGATACCGGTGACAAACACATTGTTGATAGATGATGCTAGATATATGGTTACGCCAAGCAGTATTACACAATGATATGTCAAAATAGTTTTGTTCTCGCAGGTTGGATTCCAATTTCCCTTTTGGAGCAATGTCGATCGCTAAAATGAAGGTAAAAATTGCAAACCACCTAAACAAGCATTTACCTTGGCAAAGTGCTAGCTTTGGAAAGAAAAGCTAGGCAATTATGGAATAGAGGCAAAAGTAGTGCAAGAGATGTGCTACATGAAGAATAACCCATGAAACCATGGGAAGAAAGGACACAGAATTGTCGTGAAGGAACATGGCAACGGGTTGTCATGAGAGAAGAGCCCCATAGATGAAAAATACCTATGGAGGAAAGATGAAGTGAGCCAATAAAAGGCCTCGATTAAAGAGAAGGGGTCAAGTCAACTTAAGATTTGAAGAAGAAAAGATGTCTAGAAAAAAGGAAAAGAACCCACGAGAAGAACACAGGCAATTACCCATGAAGAAAAACTTGAAAGAAATCTAACTATGATGATCTTGGCTACTATGAGCAATGAAGGTTAAGAAGATATCTAGGAATAAAGGTGCAAAGTTTGTGATTGTTCGCCGCTTGAAACCACAGTAACTCCTTGTCTGCAACAAAGCAACTAATTTGATAGAGAAATAAACTTGAGAATGAAAAGAGCGGGATAAAAGATCGCATAAAAGAGCAGGATGAAATTGAAAAGATAGAGAATCATGAAACTAAACTTGTGGAGCCAAAAATGAACGGGGAATAGAAAAGTGAGCTCAAGAGAACTTCATGATCAAAAAAAAAAAAGAAGGAGTTGATATAAAATAGGAGATGCGGCGGGGACGCCCCTATCAAGGAATGTCGGTTCTATTGCTATCGCCAATAGAACCGGCATTACATCTTGGGTGAACTAAAGATGGCCGTGATGTACTCTTAGCCGCTTTTTGCCACCGAATGATTCAGAGGTCCTTATTTCAAGTTTAAAACACGCTTGCATTTCTTTTTTACATGCATCCCAGTGGACTACAAAGTCGAGAAGAAGAGACTAAGTTTAGAAGGAATTGAAAGCAGCAAAAGAGACAACGCCCGGCCAACAAATGTCATGACGACTCCAACAAAGCGGGGTCTTGGGCCGACTGTTCTGGTTCTAGTGGAGCGAAGAAAAGAAAGACCATACCCCGGTGGCTCTCAATTTTGCCCGATTCATCTACGTTACGATTCATCTTTTGACTTGCAAGGCATTTACTTAATAGACACTAGTGATCTTTGGTAGAACTCCATTCTTCGTTATTGAAGGATTAGAGACAGAGCTACTAGAAACCCCCTCAATTCTTAAGGTGGTATGTCGGTCACATCCGGCCGAGGAAGGAGAAAGATCTCATTCCTTTGGATGAGGATAAAAAAAGTTCCAAGCAATAAGTACAAGAAAGAAGGTTCGTAGGTCCTCTCCATTCTGCCTCGGATACAAGACATCTTACTTTATATGTGGAAGATTGCTTGAAGGGTAAATCTTATCACACCAAGAAATTGTCTCTAATTATTCTTGCACATCAATGAGAAAGGCCAGGGGACCAACAAAAAGGCTCTGGCCTCTAAATTAAGCAAAAACCTTGGCTGGAAGGATCGAAAGGGATGAAGGATATGAATGCTCACATCAAGGAGCTCCGAATGGAGATTTCGAGGATGAGAGAGAGCTTTTCAACATGAGGGAACTTCATCCAATGTGCTTAAGACTTTAAAAACTCTGCTTACTAAGGATGTTGTTGTAAAGAGAAAACTCTCTAGAGGAGTGCGTGTGAAAGCGGAGCAACCCCAGAGGATTGGAATCTGAGAAACTGATGAAATGGTTGACTCTCAATTCTTGGATCGGATGACCATATAAAGTCGCAGAGAGGGGCCCAAAAGATGGAGCACCCGGCTCAATTTTATCCACTGGGAATTGGCCACAAGTTGCTGCTGCACATAAGACGGTTGAAGGTTTGCATTGGTGATGCGGTCATCTTCAACCCACGGGAATTTAATCCAGCTCACATGGTAGAGATTCCTAACCTCATGGTGCGTCATCCGTTGCGGATCAATACTGCGGATGTCATACCATTATCAACTCTTGGTGAGTTGTTCAAATTGGAGCACCGAGAAGAGCTGAAGGGCAAAAGATGTGAGTTCAGGTTGTGGATGGTCAATATTCAGTGAGGGCAGCACAAGTGTTGTAGACAGGAAAGAAGATCCTAGAGAGAATTAAGGATCGATATTCCAAATGAGAGTGCAGAGTTTTCTCAGTGGATACACCATCAACCGAAGCTTCAAAGCCCGGCCACCGGTCGAATACAATAGCAAAGAAGTGCGGCTACATAAGGTATTTTATCCTGCTCCATCGAGATTTCATTTCCTTGGTCGAGAAAGCCAGAATTTTATTTCGTCTACGCATACAGAGGCGCCCCCGCCCTGAGGACTTCTTTTTCGCGAGTCGAGAAAGCCCCAGATCCCCTTTTTGTCTTCCCTCGAGGGTATTCCGACCGCTGATATATATTCTCGACTCGTTTGGTCGAAAGCCAAGAATTTTTATTTCTTCGCTATATAGAGGCCTCCAAAATTACTGAGGACTTTCTCTAACTCCGCGAGTCGAAAAGCCCCCATCCCCTTTTTCTTCCTCTGGGCATTTCGACTCGTGGAGTCGAGAAACCCTCTCGATGTACTCTTCCCATGTTGACATAGTTCCATTTATTGATTGCAGCCCATATTTACTCGGATCATACACGCCTCAAGAACAATGGAAAGCATTGGGTTGTCCTCATTGGCCTAAAGGAAACGGGGCTCCCTCGGACAAGTGGAAGACCTTCGAGAAACTATCTGACTATGTTCTTCCGAAGGCCGGGAAGATGATGAGGGGATGATAAAGATGAGAAGAAGAAGAGAGAACACCAAGAAAGGGTAAGGTGGAATCTTATCACGGCCAATATGACCTCATTCGTGAATGGCGGTATGGGTAAAATGGATCGAGATCTCGGGCTCTCTGGGCCGAGAGTTAAGCTTAAGGATAACAATGGAGAATTGCGCGTGAAGGCCGGACCCAAAGTTGTTCACCAGCGGTTCGTGCAAGAATCTGGTCTCACGGACAAAGAAACGGCTTGACCTACAAGGCAAAAATCCCGGATGGACAATCCCGCTAAAGAAGACTAGAAGTTCAAAATCACGAGGAGACAAAGGATTATGCCACGAGTCTGGGCGAGGCGGCGTCGCGTTGAAAGAAGGCATCGCGCACTCGCAATGTTGCATCTTAACGCATGCTAAGTTTTGATTTCTTTAAGGATAGCGTCCCTACAAAGCGATGAGGGCGACATGGAAGGAGTTGAACGGACTATGCCAACTCTACATCAACACCTTAAACTAACGGGCCAAAACCGCACCCTTTCTGAAAGAGTGCTGGCACTTTTGAGCGGAAGCTTGGATTCTGGTGGTGCCATTTAAGGCGGATGATAGCTCCCCTCCTTCTTGGTAACTTTGGGTCCAAGGGGTTCGATAGTGCAGGCTGTAAGACTATTTGTCATGAATATGATTAAAGACTTACCCTATTTTATGAAAAAGCGACCTTTGAGCAATGGTATAAGGCGTTAAGACGGATATGACCGAAGTTATATGGAACCACCGAAGGGTGGCAGGTTCATGGCGGGGATATTGCCATGCGGCAGCGAAGTCAGCGATGATGGTCTGGTGTCCAATACGAGAATACCTCTTCGCCTAGGAGTTATCAAGTACTTCATTACAAGTTTAGTGGAGGGAGATCGACAGTCGAGTAGGTATATGAATGGTGCATTCTCTCAAGGGGCTATGCTCTATGGAATGAAATCAATATCGTGGTTGGGAATAAGGATACGGTTGAAACCATTACGCCATACTCAGACTGCTTCATGACTATTTTCAAGACAGAAGACCGCTGGAAGTAGTAGACCTAAGATGACGAGGATAAAGATGACACCCGCTCTAACCCTCCAATATCGGGCTTAGATGAACATGCAAAGCAGTAACAAATATTGGAGAATCTTCGAATCGAGGAATTTATTTTTCGAGGGTTTCTAGCCCAGAAACCCTCCCAGCCTAGTATCCCATTTTGTCACGGAATCTTTCTCGCACTCATGAGTCAGGTCCCCTTTCCTAACCTATGGCCTCGGCTATTCCGTAGACATCGAGAAAATTCAGTCGTGATCACGGTCAGCCATCATTGTGGACCGCATTCTAGGTATAGGAGGACATGATCCAAAAGATAGTCTAGTATAGCATAAGATAGTATGAGGATACCGTGATCTTTTATCGAGAAAGGAGTTGAAAGAATATGATCCCGACACCGGATCCCGCCAAGATATCTCGGGTCAGATTCAAATAACACCAGATTCCCAAGAGGCCTACCAAACTTGTTATTTTTGACGCCAATAGAGTATTGGCCATAGTATGCTCAATGGTGATGCCCCCGAAGCTAACACCTCATAAAAGCCGGCGAAGGTGACTAAGATCGTTTCATCCTCTACTTCGCTAAAGAGCTTATTCAATGGTGCCCGGATCAGATTCGGCGGCTATATGGTCTATGCAAAGAAAATATTGTCACGTCTCTGTACTGCCTTCCTGCTGAATTTCAAGTTGTTTTTGGGAGTGGAAAGGATTTAGCATGTCACTCGACCGCTATCATAAAGGGGAAGCCGGTCATGGTGAAAAGGCTAGAAAGAGTTTTATGAAGTATACTACATTTTAATAAATACAAATATTTTGATTGGAGTAGATGACTTCTTACAAGTGCTACTGGCACGGACAATACAATAATGTGTTATTTACTGTAAGAGTATGAAATGCATAAGTGGTTGTCCTACAATCTCATCCCACAAGGCGTAATCTTCGCTCTATTCCCGCCGATGTCATTAGGGAACTGGTCCAACCTCCTCAAGTAGGCTGGATCCCTGAGAGCCGCCGCCATCATGAGGGCTATGGATCTAGGCCACAGGGATTGGCCTGACCTTCACTTGTGATAAAGTTCAGAGACTTTAAAGAAATCTCAATACCAGGCTCATATTCTCGTGAATGAAAATACTTGTGCTGTGTTTCTACAGCCGGCAGCGCGCCGTCTCAAATGATGCATTTGCGTATGCTGATGTGCTTATGTTTTATAATGAAAATGTTGTGGTTATTGTGGTTTTTCACTCTCGGGCGAGTCGGTACCTGCTGTCCCAAAGTGAGAGACTATTCAGATGCTTTCTTTTGTATATTGGATGCGCTTCATATTTTATATAATGAAATAAAGGGATATTCATTTTCCGTGAGTTTTTGACTTCCGCGAAATGAAAGGCAATCGCTAAAAATTACTGATGATGACCATTGTGCCAGGTATTTTACGTTTTGAAACTAAATGCTTCCTAATCTTATTTTGAATTCGTGATTCTTTTTTCTAGATCTACGTGGCACCATACCCAGCATCATGGGCCCTTTTAAGTGGCACGTCCCGGCCAGTAATCCCATCCCGCTTTCAGCACTTCTTACTCGCCCAGCGCATGATCCTGCCAGCCCAGGCATGTGATCCCGCCAAAGCACACTCTTATTTAGGGGCTTGGGATAAGCTTGCTCGGGATTGCCGAACACGCATGGGACCTTAACCCATGCAGGCTGAAGAGATGAAGAACATTTCGAAGTCCGTAAAGCTCAAAGGATCTTGCAAGTATTGCATGACATCCACTTTTAACCATATTCGGACCCTGCTGACATAGTGATGCAGAGGAGTGGTGGAGAAATCTCCTGTGGATTGTGTCAATGTGGCTCACTTGCGGCACTGCGAGGTATCTCCACGCTTCTTCAAAGTTAACTCAAAAGCTTGTAGGACGGCAGAAGAAGCTCTCAGACGTTTTTCCTCTGCGGAGGGACTCACTCTACTATAATTATAAAATCAGGTATGCTTAAGACCGCTTATGGGCTTTTGGCGTCTGCTAAAAGGGCAAGACGTTGTAATCGGTGAATTTATTAATGAAAATTTTAACACATTACAATCTCTTTGTTTTAAAAGCGTAATGAAATTTCTTTTGTTTGGAGTTGTATTTTTTGTTTCTGGATTTCACTGAGAAAACAGGGAAAAGATAAGATGCTGACCTACCCTAACAATGTATGCACCCAAATTCTCGATAGTTATGGAGGCCGGGACACTTCCTCGCTCCTGTGCAATGGTTCTAAAAGTGGAGTGTGAATGGACACCCACCGCTATTTAATGCGACTTCTCGCAGATGTAGGTATCTTAGTTCCATTTTTCGTGCTCAAGGTGAGGGCTGATAGTATAGTGAAGAATATTTTGATATAGAAGAACTTCAATTTGCTTAATGCATGTCTTCTATAATCCTGTATCCTAAAAGTGAGCTTTTTATTTATTGCAATAGTAGACTTCTTGTGTGTATAATCAATATTTCCAATCTAATCAAGAAACAAAGAAATGAAACTAATAATTCAAAGAAGAAGACAAAAGGAGAAACTCTAAACAAGAAGTATATATTCATTATATTTCCTAAACTACATTGATTTCTTATATAAGCTTTTGACTGCCGTATTCCTGTACATTCTTTGTGATACTGAAACTAGATGTGTGCCGCTTAGGCACAATTATTGGCTGATCCAAGAACTGGCGTTTTGTCAAATTGTCACGCATAACTAAGATGTATAGGGGCACCCTGGCTGGTGCAAATTGAAAGCAGCAGGCGACAAAGCGGGGAGAACCGCCTCGTTTCGGCCGAAATCGGCATGGGCGCCAGCCACATGGAGCCGTGGATCCACTGCAGGTGGGAAATTCCGCGCCCTATTTTCTATTTTGTCCCGCGGGAGAAGCTTCGCAGGTTTGGGATGGCGGCTATCTTTAGATCGCAGGCGCTTTTGGAGTGCTTTTTTGAGTGTTTCTGTCCTTCAGTGCTAATGTATGCTTTAACTGAGTTTTGATTGCATGAACTTCTTTTCTATCATGTACTACTGCACTCTCGCAGTCAAGCATGCGTAAAGTACAGTGAATATGACGCCGATGTAGCGCTGATAATGATAGATACTTATCATCATTACTAATAGTGTATTATTTTTGATCTTATAAGTTTTATATACAAATCGATGCTTAGCGACATCTATAATCAGTATGGATTAAGGAATTGATTATGCGAATATGATAAATGAAGCATCGGTAGCACCAATTATATGCAGGTCGGATGCATTAGAAACAAGGACATTCACTCATTCACCAACTTTGGAAGGAGGTAAACTAATGGATAGTGCAGGAAGGGACTCATAAAAGAACACAAAAACCGGCCAATAGATAGGCTTGTCATTCATCACAGCAGCAATATGCAATGTGTGGAAAATCTGAATGAGGAACTGACCATAGGAACAATGTCTAGCTACCCCATAAATGAAATAAGAAAATATGCAAAATGCAAAGAGAGGGACAATGCCCGACAACTTCTCGATAAAAACCTGCGCCCTTCGGGTTTTAGGCGAAAACCCTAATGAAAATGGTCACTAAACTTTTCGAGGGGCCTAAAGAGCAAGGTAGGAAGTGGTGAAGCCGACCAGCGTCAAAAGCGCCATGATATGTGTGAAACCTGAAAAAGAAGAAATGCCTAGAAAGTGCACTGCTAAATATTAGGAAAAAATAGGTACACAACCATGGCGGCGAGCACCCCCAAGAAAATAGCCTCGAAAGGAAAAAACACCCATTAGACATTGGGAATGCGTAAACAAACATATATAAAAACAACAACGCCGAGAGGTGGAAAAAAAAAAATAGCATCACCAACGGTGGAAATCATCTAGCATCACCAGCGGATGGAAAATATAGATAGCATCACCGGTGGGTGGAAAATAATTTGCATCAACCATGGTTGGAAAAAAACATCACCAATGGTTGGTCATTACTGAGCAGAAACATATAAAAAATAGTCCGAACTCAAAACAACATATAAGAGCGGGTAGGGTGGGAAGCAATGGACAAGGAAAGAGGCGCTGTGTGAAGGCGCCGATAACTAGCCACAAGAATGATGAGCACATATATAGCTGCTCGTCCCGTCCCAAAATAATGATCAGGGGCTCGGTTGTTAGTTTGAGTTCTTGGCATGCACCACTGCGGCGATCCATGACTGCCGGATACTACAAAGGCTGCCATGCTCATGATCACAAAAAAACAAGAACAAAGAAAAGAAAAATGTACAAAGAATGAAGGAAGCGTGAGCTAATGAGGCTCTCAAATTTGAGATAAAACACGAGGTACAAATGAAGAGGCTCTGGGTCTAATATAGTGTAGACCACAAATCGAGCCGTACACTAACTAAATCTAATCCCTACACTTATGTTAACCTAATCATGCCAAGTGTGTCGGCACCTGCCTGACACACCTAACATGTCATGCACCTAACATGTGCATGCACCTAACATAATGCATGCACAATGTTAACCACACTAGGTGGTTAACACTTGCCTCCCCTAAAAGTTTTTAGCACAAAAACGTATGCAGAGACTTTTATAAGACAAGTCCAGACAATTACAATATGGTGCCAAAAATTTTAGGAAGAAAAATGATAGTCTTGGTAATGGTTGGTTTTGTAGGTGAAAAGATCTTCATAATTGCGTTGATGGCCGAAGAGGATCGAGAAGGAATGTCGATCTGAGAACATGGATCATAGGAACTTTGGGCCAAAAAAACATGAAGACTATCCCTTATATTATGGAGAAGTCCATAAGTAATAAAGATAGCCCAAAATTTGAGGGGTCTTTAAAAATGTAAACACCATAAAAGCATCCCGTGATCGACCATAGGAGGCGTGACTATCGTCACAATATTTGTACAAAGCGTGGATGTTGAGCAAAAGCGTGGCCATAAGCAAAGTGTGGCGTGGGACATAAAAGCGTGGCTTTGGCGTGGTCAATGTCGTGTGGTCAGCTTGGGCAAAATCTGAGGCGTGGCCACGGCGTAAGCGTAAGGGCCCAAGATGGTCAATGCGTGGTCAATGCGTCTTTGGGCTGTTTAATGGCGTGGCCTTGGGCGGTTATCGGCCGGCAATTATAGGCGTGGAGAAGTGCGGGGAAGCCGTGACCTAAGCGTGAAGCATAAAACCTAAGCGTGAGCCATAAAACAATATCGTCTGAACCTTAGATCTTAGGCCCAAATCATAGCGTTGGAAAAAACCCTAGCATGAGCTTCAACCCTAGCGAAAATGCTTTCGTCTTGCCGACCTTCAATTGTGCGAGGCAACGGGTGGCGTCTTGCTTACTTCCTGGATACAAAATTTGGAATTTCTGAGAATCTGGTAGAGCGGAAATGATGCGAAATGGGGAAAGCTGCTATGGATAGGAGCTGGCGGATGTCTTTGAGACGAGCCATTTGTTTGCTGGCTGATGCGCATCTTGCTATTTCAAGAAAAATAATTACAACGGAGACCGAGAGGGCAAAAGCGATTCTTCTGCTATAGATTAGGGCGGTTTTCTGTCTCTTAGAAGATGCGAGACGAGGAAACTACTGCTTTCTGAACAAATTCTTGCTTCTTTGAGCATTTGTTGGATAAAAAATCGACTACGCTCAACAAAGATGTTTGAATTGAATCTTCTAGCCTTGGCTGATGCAAAGATTTTTGTTTGTGTCGCGGTGTCCGAGACCAAGGGCGTAATAAATCCGACACGAGGCTGCGAAAATGGCTTCCGCGGATGGCTTACTTAAAAATGGCTCTCAGACTGGATATCGAGGCGGAGGGGTGGGGGCTAGCGAATCTCTGGTCCTCTTAAAAAATTCAATAAGAAAGACATGATTACTTGTTTGTCGCGGATGCGGATGGATGGAAAGTATTGAGGAAGAGGCTGCCACGAGGACTCAGATCCGTCTAGAGCCTGAAATGCTTGAATGATTTCGTTGTATCAAAATAAAAGCGATAAAGCTGTGATCACAGTGCGATAGCACTGGAGAAACATCTTTTATCTGATTTGAAGAAGAACTCTGATGCTTGCTTTTTGTGAATAGGCAGGAGCTAGTCTTTGGCAGATGAACTTCATGAAAAAACAAGGAATTCGCCCTTAAGAAATCTGTCTGATAACTGATTTCGACTCTTGTGTATTTGCAGGAACTTGTGTATTTGCAGGAACCAGGAAGAAATAAAGCTGGAATCGATAGGCTCCAGCCATGCCTTGCTTCTTAGTGGATTCATTTGCAGGTAATGTAAACTGAGGGGCTCAAAGGGGGCTAGTCAAGTGCTGGCCCTCGAAAAATAAACTGAAAAAGAATTGAAAGAGAATATTTTTGGTATGCCAGAGCACAATTCGATAAAGGCTGAGAAAAACAGGAGGATAATGAAAAAAGAGCATGATATTTTGACATTTTCCAGCGATGAGAAGAAAAAAGGATCAAACTTTGATTTTTTCTGAAAAGCTTGCGAGAGAGGAAGTCTTCACCACTCGAAAATCCCCTCTTGTAAAAGCGTGCTTCTGCGGCCGAAATCTGAGTTTTGAAAGCGATTTTCATAACAAACTAAGGGCTAAGGAATTGATTGACAAAGGGGCCTCCATGGACCATTTCAACAAGCTGGTTGGGCCAAATAAAGGGATTGAAGGGTTGAGAGTAGTGTGCAAAAGTATTCAGAAGCCCGATGATGATGAGGCGGCAAGAACAACGACAAAACAGCAAAGGCTGAAACAAGTGATCCGGCGGCGAACCGGCATACTTGGCGCCCGATGTTAGTTTTGAGTTCTTGGCATGCACCTGCGCGGCCCGATCCATGGCTACCGGATACTACAAAGCTGCCATGCTCATGATCACAAAACAAGAACAAGAGAAAAGAAAAATGTACAAAGAATGAAGGAAGCGTGAGCTAATGAGGCTCTCAAATTTGAGATAAAACACGAGTACAAATGAAGAGGCTCGGTCTAATATAGTGTAGACCGCAAATCTGAGCCATACACTAACTAAATCTAATCCCTACACTTATGTTAACCTAATCATGCCAAATGTGGTGCGCCTGTGACACCTAACATGTGCATGCACCTAACATGTGCATGCACAATGTTAACTTTCACTAGGTGGTTAACTGCGGATCGATACCAATGTTTATCTCGATCCTTATTTGGGTGGGTGGTTTAAAATATTCCACCTTATGAAGAAGGTCAATTTTGAGTTTGATAAATCCAAGGAGATCCTTGTTTCTCTGCAAATGACATGAAGCGGTATCATATATGATAGAATCTGCCTTGAAGATGGCGCATCAAAAAATTTATAGCCGAGCTCTTGAGGATGCTAATGGGATTGATCCACCAACATTTGAGAAACATGAGGAAAGCATTAAAGTACATGTAATGAAGGTCTACGGTGGTATATTGATTTGCCTATTTTAGACAATGATCTTCTTGATGAGGATCGGCGATTCACAATTACAATAAAGAAGTTATTGCGACACAATATCAATCGATGCGGTCTTGGAAGACAATGTCCACGAATTAAATCTTGCTAACTCTACTTGTTTTTTCGTTATCATTGGGCCCCAGGACGGTAGAGTGTTATCTTTGCTATCAAAGAACATGCAAACCCAAATTTTGGTGCCTTGGCCCCATTGATATGGCTACATGGATGAAATTAGCTGGAATATTCAAAGAGGAGGTCAGAGTAGCAAATTATACTGCTTACTTGAAAAAACATTTGCTACCTTGGCAGTTAACCTGCCCTTTAAAATGGATTTTTTCGATCAGCATTGCATCAAGAATTCCCCTATTGAAATTAGCCAAAAAGGCCACATGACATTCACAAATATCGAGAGAAATGATTATTATCTTAAAAGGATATCGAGATCTCACTGCCCATACTTTAATTGCCTTTATGAGAAGATTAAGTTTAACACACAACTACCATTAGCATTATTAACACAAACCATCGCATTTAACACATTTAAATTAAAATCCCCCTTAAACCCCTTTTGGTTTGGGTGCATATTCACCGCGAGGGGTTACTCAGAACCTTGAGCTATCGGATGGGCATATTTGCTCTTTATTCCTTGATCACGGACCATACATAGTGATCCTCGTTTGTGGGGTATGCATGTACAAGTTTTTTGTATCTTGTATATTGAGATTTGCAAAATACTATAAGGTTTGAGAGAATGTACTTAATGGTGTTAATTTTATACATGTATTGTATATATAGTTTTGAGGCTCTCATTGCCCCTCGTAACCCCAGTGTGAATATGCACCCAAACCAAAGGGGTTTAAGGGGATTTTAATTTAAATGTGTTAAATGCAATGGTTTGTGTTAATAATGCTAATGGTAGTTGTGTGTTTATTGTTATATTAAAAATTTTTTGGGCCCTTGGGCCTAACTAAAAAAAACATAGGAAAACTTTATGGGCCTAAATATTAATTACTAAAAGCATAATAACATCAAGACAAACAAATTATTTCCATTGCAAACAACTATGAGTACATTTTATAATCTCAATTCCACGCATCACAATGGATCACCTTAACATCACGATGAATATGTCCATGTCGATGAAGGTAGTCCAAAGCTTTTAAAGATTCTTTTAAAAATGTGGCAATAATAGTCTCCTCGAAATGATCTAGGTATACTGCCTTCATTATGTGCAGACATAAGCCTCCAGTCATATATGGCATAACCACCCAAAGGTTACAGTCTACAACAAATGAACAATACGACTTTACAACATTGGGATGATTAATGAGGCTCATTGTTTGAGCCTCCCTTGGATGTCATCCACGCAAATCAAGAAATGACTTACATAATTATTGGCCATCAATGCATCATCCATAAAAACTATATGCTGCAGATTTTAGTGCCTACTTTATAAATTAAGAAGAAAAAATCTTCCAACACCTATAAGTTACCATGTATTTTAAAACAAATGTTCTTACAAACCAAATGCAACGAACTTGGCAACGAACTTGTCATACATGGTGAACAACTATGACAATGGTTAGAAGATTATGAATGTGTAAGGAGATACTTTTGGTACGTGCATTTTCATTCCTTAACTATAAGGTTAATTAAAACATCCAAAGCAAACATTTTACATGTTTGATACCAAGAAGTGTGCTTAGAAGATAAGCCCCATCCATCGGGAAATTACAAGCGCAAAATTTAGCATCTTAGTTATTTATTATTATTAGAGGTAAGTTACAGTTGCTCTTGCATCTCTCTAGATCGAGACTTTTAAGCGCAACCACTTCATTGAATGGAATGCATAGTGCTATGTACACCCCACTTGCTTTGAAGCCTTGTCCTATTTCCTCTAGAATTTTACACTCAAGATGATCCCAATGGATGTTGTCTTGCCATACGAGTCAATTATAAAAGCTGATATCTAAAATATACCACAGTATAACATGCTCCACCTTTGAATGATGCCTTTAGCGGAATTTGTAACCCTTTCTAAGTTTCGGACACGGATGTGGAGCGTTTTCATAAAATTATCTAGAATAGGGCATCGCTCACATCCACAATCGGCTGATATACGGTCTTTAGACTTAGCGGATGTAGTTTGATCAACAAATGCATCATCGAGAGAAATTTGGGGATTTTTAGCATCTGAAAGCGAGTCACATTGGAAAAGGACTTCAATTTCCTCTGTATCATCTAGCGGCATCATGTTGATCACTTAGATGTAGGTCTTCAAAGCCGTCTTCACTAGTAATCAGCATTTTTAAGTAATGTAAAGAGATAAAGCAAAGAAAAATACCGATTGAAAGGCCACGGGTTTCGACCATCACCATTTCGAAATAATTTGTACAAAGGAAGACATGAACACAGAAGCTAGATAGGAAAAAGATATCTGAGGAGCGTTGCTTCATCCACAGCAAAGCAAAGAAGAATGATTAAATACTAGTGGAAATTGCGGACAAAGAAAACATTAGCCAAAAGCGACATCAGGTGTTTGTTATACATGTCAGCGAGCATTCTGAAACAAAATATCGCATCCAACGGCAATGTCTTTGGAACTCCCAGAAAATAAGCGTTACAAGAGGGGGAGACAAGAAGTTGGAATACGGGGGCAAAAAAAATAAAACCGTTTAATCTATAAAACATGCATTCTTGCACAAACATACTACTGAGGCCAAGGAGCGTTGGTAAATTCGCGAGTCTTGCATAGGCAATTCCCGCAAACAAAAGAAATATATCTTGCATTCGGGATGAATTATACGTGTTTGGACTGATTTTTGAGCCCGGCGGAATGGGTCATCGAGGGGAAAAACGTCTCCTTGCTAGCCTATCTGTGGCATCAGTTGTAAGAATCGACCATAAGCATAATAAGAAAGTTCAATAGATCATGGAAGCAGCCACCCCGAAGCCCTTTTAGAATTACTGCGAAGGCTGTCTTAAACACCACAAAATCCACCGCAAGTTCCGACCACAGTGTGCTCTGCAAAAACAATGGGAGACATTAACTTCCGGATCTGTTATAAGGATTTGCACGATGAAAACTCAAGCCCATCAAGAGGGATGAAATTGAAACTTGTTAGTGTTGCAAAAAAACGAGCTTTGGCGAGGGGTCTTTCGGTAGAACCCTAATTCGGAAGAACCCTAAAGTAACACCTCTCGAGCCTTGCATGCCATATTCCATTTTTTCTTTTTTCAATATATTACATTTTTTTTTTCAAGGGGTTAGACCATTGTCTAAGTGCCATAAAAAACAATGAAAGCGTATGCGCACTCTAGATATACGCATTAGTACGTCAATGGAAATACACCACAAAATCATAGCAAAACCTTAGTAAAAAACGTACAAAAATACAACAGTAACCCCCTGTTATAATGCTACATATTCTGGTACTTTATCAATTACATGGAAGATATTGATCCTACTGCTACACCTATGCTAAGGATGGTTATAGTCTCTAAGTTTCTCAACAAGACAATGAGGCTAACAGTTCTTGCTTATATCTCTTATCTGGAGGTGAGAAGAAATATGTTCAATATGATACTTGCCTATGCTAAGTACCCGGATACCAACCTAAAAGCAGCATTTGGAAATAATAAAATGGCAGATGTTACGGAAAAGATGATCAAGCCTATGTCATTTCTTAAAGACAACAATTCTGGCAACAAGAATAAGGCATGAAAAAAAATCATATTCTACCAATAACAGCAGCAAATCCAAGCAGAAAGGCTTTATTGTTCCTAGAATGCCCTCGAGGATCACTAATGAATCCAAAATTAAGAAAGGTGATGCTCATAATCTAGCACATGCTGTGGATACTATGGATGAGTATAATATCACAAAGGTGGCAACAAAATTATAAGTTTAGGCGAGAACTCACTTAAAAGTATTAAAATTGTGCGGGGAATACGTTTTAACTCATGCATAAGCTAGATAATTAGACTGTTATAAAGTCCAAAAAGAAAGAGGACTTTTCCTTTTTTACTAGTTACAAAACTCTATAATAGCCATTAGTTCTAAGATAATGTGGTTCTAAATATACATTGTGGAATGAATAAATTCATGAGCAAAGGAAAAATAGAAAATTGAATTACCAGCTAGTTAAAAACAAAAAAATGCATGTGCTAACATATGAGGGCTTAAAATTGGTTCAAGACAAAAATGTTTACATTCCTAGCTATTTACCACTATACATGTTTAAATAACTTTTTCTGATTGCCTACAAATATGTCATTACTGCAGCTAACATATGCTATTTCCATAGGTGGAAAATCTAAAGATCAGAACAATTATGAAGGATATCAACAATTGCAAACACTCGTGCACCAAAGGTAAAGATACAAAGTGTAAGATTATACACATGAAATTCCTATCTAAAACATTAGACTCCCTATGCATAAGGAAAATATTTCAAACTGTGTTCTTAGAAGTTTTCCAAGAAAAAGGTGCTGAGCTTATTGAAAATACCAAATTTGCATGGATATACAACGACCAAATCATGGATATTGTGTACAAACCTTATCTTGTCTTTGTTGATGCTCTAGCATGCAAATGCCCTTGCATGGATATTGTGTACAAACCTTATCTTGTCTTTGTTGATGCTCTAGCATGCAAATGCCCTTACAAGAACCCTAATCGTAGCAAATACATTGACAAGAAGATTGACCACATAAGAACTACAAACTTGAGCATTATTCATAACGAAGCTCGAAATGCTTTTGCAAAGAAGTTGAATTAGGAATTTACAAGGTTTGTCACCAATTTCTTACGGTGCATGGGTAAAAGGCGTGGTGTATCAAAAGCAGCGCATTTTGGCGCCACATTTTGGCACCACCTTTGTGGTAGAATCGAGTTGGTGCATCTACCGCGAGTTTGGGGAGTCGCGAATAATGGCGTCGGTTATTTTGAATTTTATGCCCGTCATTGTCCCTCATTTTGAATTAAAATAATCACCTCTTCTTACGTTTTTTTGCAACTTCTTGCCGATTGAACCCTAATGGAGTCAGAATTGAATGCCACGATTACCGCGATGAAATCTCTCCTCAAACAAGAGATTGTGCCCCATGAAGATCTAAAGAAGCTTTGGGGTGACAGAGTTCCAAATAAATCAGCTCTGGTATTTTTTCCCCAAATGTTTTTGTTCAAACTGAAAAATTAAGGCATATGTTTTCTTATGCAGGGTTGAAGAATCGAGCAATGAACAATACAAAGAGTTCATGCGAATTTACAAAAAATTCTGAGGGAAGCCACATACATGGGGTGGAATGGCTCACGGAACACAGGCGATGGCTTATTATACGCATATAAAGGGGAGGCTTTGTTAATAAGAGCTTCCGGGATTATTATAAAACTCAGATGAGAAAAGCATAAGGCCCAGTTCTTCTAGACCCAAGAGAAAGCATAGGCAAATCCAACGACCGGGAGGAAAATAGTAAAAGTAGCGAGGGATGATGAAGATGATAGGGGAAAAAACCAAATCGGGTTCCTCTAGACCACATATTCAATCTGAACTCACAATCAAAAGCGGAAAAGCGAGCAATGTTACGAGACCAAAACATGCCATTGCATGTATGTTCAATTATTAGTTGTGTTACAACGAGAAAAAAAATCTCAAGCTTGACCTAGATTGTTTCTATCAACCTGAGAAAATGTAACATCAAATCCACTTCAAGAATCGGGTATGTCTACTACCATTTTTGTATCATGTTGGCTATATTGTCATGTTGTGTCTCTATGATGCCATCGTGGGGCATTTCGTGCAATGGATGCGGAATGATAGATGAGGTATGTGTGGTGCGATGAGTGGTGAGTTGTTGGCATCCACCATGTCCCACACCACACCCCACCATCTCCCACCACTCTCCCATCTCTCCACTCCACCATGTCCCACCACATCCCTCCACCACCACCACCACCACCACCACCACCTCCACCACCACCACCCACCACCACCACCACCACGACACCACTGGACTCCACCATGTCCCACACCACAATCCACCACCACCACACTCCACCACCACCACCCACCCCACCACCACGCCCATCACCACACTCCACCGCGGCCCACACCACACTCCACCACCACCACCTCTGCCACCACCACCACCACCAAACCCCCACCACCACCACACACCACCACCACCACCACACTTCACCACCTTGCACAATGTCCCACCACTCCTTGCTACCACCACAGCGTGTTGTGTGGTGTGTACTTTTCTTGGCGTATGTTGTGTGGTGTGTGGTGTCGTGATGGTGTAGAAAGTACCTTGTGTTGTGTGGTGTGTGATTGTGGTTTTTCCATCAATACGTGGCTTACTATGTTGGGAGGCTGACATATCGTAGTGTTTTGTTTCTGGACTATGGCGGACTTGTGAAGGAATGGTTGGCTGCAACATCAGCTAGGTTTGATAGATGCAAGCAACGATTGCAAGCAAACGAGGATAGGAAAAATGATATGAAAAGAAAGATTGAGTTGATGGAGCATAAAGCATCAGAAATTAGAGCTGATTTGCACAGATGGCAATCAATCATGACAGCAAATCCGAAAGCACCAAAGGGTGTTCGGGTTGTAAACGAACTAAAGGATGAAGAGCTAAATGGTACAATGTTGCCTGGGCTGAATCAATTAAATAAGGAACTAGCAGAAACTGAAATTGAGCTAAAGGCATGTGAAGAATTGCTGGCGGGCGCAACCTCGAATGCAAAGATTTGAGATTTTTTCTGAGCGTAGTGGTCATGACACTCCTTTAGATCCTGCACTTCCAATGCTTCCTGAGGCAGAAGAAGAGGGTGATGAAGGTTGTCCATTTTGTGGACGTTGTCTAAAATGGGAGGGTAAAATGTTGCCAGTTGTGATAGCAGAATGCAGTCACCAGTATCACATTCCATGTCTATCACACCATTTGAGGTAAATATTATCATCTCTAACCCTCGTCTAAAGACTATTGATTTTGAATTTGTTTTGCAGACACTCTAGAACCTGCTGCAGCCCCAATTGTGCCCACATTATGACTAAGACATGGCTTTTGGCTTTTGGTGTTTGAGTGGTACCACAAGAACCAATAGACACAAGTAAGTGCCTTAACTAATCTATATTATAATGTTTTATTGTGTTATGCATGGGTGCATCGAGCCCTAGATCCCGGGTGGCCCGTTGATTGCCTCCTTGAACGAATGGCCGAGATCAGCCCAAAAGAAGAAAGGAAAAGAGGGCTTAAGGGTTTTACTCTGGATCGAATTCCGAGCTTATAGCAGCGGGTTTTGGCATCAGCTATGGTGATCAGAGCTTGTGTTTGGGATCCTTGTGATCTCTATGGGTCTTGGCATGCCAATAGCTTATGGGTCGGCATGTACGGAAGAAGCTAAAATGGCTAGAGATATTAGCAACGATTGTCATCTCGCTTTCTCATTTTCATTTGTCTCTGAAAACACATAGATGCAGGGTTAGAAGAACTGTTCTTTTGCAATATAAGGCAAGTCAAGAAGGAAAGAAGTTTTTCCACATATTTGTTCTCTAAAGATGTTTTTGCCTTCTTGAATCTTTCAATCTAGATTCGAATCTTCCTTCCATTCTGAACCATGGTTTTGGTGTTTGTAGCTTCCAACGTGGATGCCTGATGGTTGGAGCTTCTTAGTCTGAATCTTAAGGCAAATCTCTGATAAGATATTTGCAGATAGTGCTTTATACTCCGGAAGGTTATTGTATTAACGATTTCTCTTTTTCCAGCCTTGAATAGGAGTAAAAGGGTAAGAGATATTTCTCGGATCAAGAAGAAGTTATCAAATTATGGTTCTTGTCTTTCCTTAGCTGGCAGAACTATCATTGCCAACTCAGTCATTGCCAGCTCCCACATCTATTTTTCATCTGCCCTCCTTGCCCCAAAATCTATCTATCAACAACTTGAAAGGATTATCAGGAATTTTATCTGGGGCAAACATCATATGGTTAATTGGAAATCTGTTTCTAAAAGTAAAATTCATGGGGGGCTTGGTTGCAAAAATCTTCTTCTCCAAGGTTATGCATTAGCAGGAAAGTATGTATGGAGATCCTTGTTTCAATCAAATAACCTTGCTTCAATATTTATTAAACACTGGCTATCTTGTAGTTTTATAAAAGGGCATCCCTCTGTGTCTCATCAACTGCCTTCTTCTGCTTTCTTTAATCTTCAGTCTGGCTCCAACACATCTCCTCTGATGAGAAACATTATTCTAGCCTGGAACCTATCTCATAGAGCCTTTAAACATGTTGACCTTCAAGCTTGCCATCTTAGATCTTCTATTTTCTGGAATCCTGCATTATCCAATGATACTTCATCCCCTCTGGCTATAATTCATCCTAGAATTTACAAGAAATGGAGTGAATTCAATTTTCTCACTTTAGGGGATCTAAGAGTCAACAACAGATGGATCACTTGGACTGCCTTCAAGCAGAAAATTAGGGGAACAATTTCTGATAGGAATCTTTTCAAGCATATCTTTCTGAAAATTAATGGTCTCAATTTAGACTCTAATTCCATTTCCTCTCATGATTGGACCTTGAACAACAAACATACATACAAAGTTTCCCTGATATACAAATTTCTGAGTAAATCTGATTCAGCTTCCAAAGCTAAAAATTTCTGGAATATCTTTACTGACATCGAGCATAAACTGTTTCAAAGTGTTTGGAAATCCTTCTTATCTCCAAAGGTCAAATACTTTATTTGGCTCATTGCAAATGGTAGTGTTCCAAACCTTCAATCTCTTGCCAGACATCAGTCTAGAAATGCAGCTCCTATTGATTCTCATTGTCCCCTGCAATGTAATGAAATTGAAGATTTGAATCACATTTTCTCATGTCCCAAGTTAAATTCCTTTTGGCACTGGTTCCAGCAGAAATTTGCAATTCCCAAGCCCAATTGCCTTCTAAATTTCCTTCTAAATAATGATGCTTTTATTAACTCTTTAAATTTTACAGCATTATGGAACATTTGGAAACATAGGAATAGATGCTTACATGGCAAGCATTCAGTTTCATGTACCTGGATCAAATTGCATTTTATTTATGATCTAGAACTGTCAGCCACTTGTAACAAAAGGGAATCACACTTCGAGGAGAGATGGAATCATTTGGGAGTCTTCTATGGTCACTTTAACTTGTTTAGATTATATTGTCATGATGAATTTGCTAACAATGACATTTTATCTATCAGATTACATGATCAATCTCAGGAGGGATCTAGAACATGAATATCAGATTTATGTTGAACAGCTGATGGACAATGATATTGAATACACAGAAGGTCTTTGGACAGGTCTAGTTAGGGGCAGAACTGATGTGGACATCCTTGATATTCCTGATAGTGAGCTTGATTGGACCATTGAATTCTGCAGAGGCACTTATCTAATGCATGAGTTATGGTGGTTCTTAGATAGATTTGGCAGCAACATGACAGAGCAGCAGTTTAATTTCTACAGGGGATGCTACTATTATCATAGAGGAATGGCAGATGCTTATGGTTCTCTCATCCTTCTGAGGGCCACTATTAACTCTGATACTCTGATTCAGGTACTTAACTGGGGGAACAATCGAATCCTCATCATTAAGCCAGATTACCCAGCTCATTTCAACTACCTTGACATTTACCACTTTTAACTTAGCCTCCCCAATCCTATCTTCTACCACTTTCCTTTTGTCTACCTTTTGGCTCCATAATTTACTATCTAAGTATCCTGTCTATGGTTGAAATCCACTGGATCTCAGCTATCAGCAGGTCTATTGCAGGTCTTGCAGGTATTTTGGCAGGTTTTATCATGTTATACCTTCATATCACTACTTCACTCACTGTTGCTCCAGCAGACTCTTTGTGGATCCTCATTCCACATCTATTTTATATTTATTGTAATTACTGCTATTACCTACAGTTCTTTTGTCATGTCCCCACATTGACAATGAACTTTATTGTACTTTTCTCCTATAATTAATGGAAAAAACTTCATTCTCTCTCAAAAAAAAAAAAAGGTAAGAGATGTGATTGCATTAGGCAGGGTTGATTCAGGTAATTCTGAACGATTGCTACAGAGCGAGAACTCTTCTGTAGAGGTTAATCCATGGATGCCCATGCTCATGAGTATGGATGCAGTGCTCGGAATAGAGAGCACTAAACTGGTGAGTGTCCTTGCTCAGATCTCCATAACCGTTGTCTTTGTTTGAGAAGAACTAAAGGTTAATAGGGTTGTTTGTTTGCAGGAAAATTCCTTGAAAGAAGTGCAGAAAATGCAAGCGCATTGTTTTGAAGCAAATGCAAGTAAGACCGGAAAAATATAGAATCTGCCACCATTTTTCTTTTCTTCTGCTCATTTCCATCATAAACGACATCATGAAGGCAGGTTTGTCTGCTCTCAAAGTGTTCACGTTTCTTTTACACTATAGTACGGATCGATTTGAAGCATCTAAACAAATATTTATCTGCTTGAATCCTTAAGCTATTAAAGAAAGTGCCTATTTTTTCCTGCATTGCAGAAATCAAATTGAAAGCATTTAGAATATGTGCCTTTCCATGTGCCTAAGATTGATAGAAATTTGGTTTGTTTATATGTTGTCAGGGCAATGCCTTAAAATAAAGGACTGGCGATGGAGGCATTCACAGCGTCCATCTGTTCGACCAGCAAATTCGCGTTCAAAATAACAAGCTCGTGAGTAAAGCCAACGACAATTGCGTTTTAAATTTGAAATTGAATATCAAATACATGGGTAATTTGCCCACTCCATAACAATATATATATTTTTTTTGTTTGCAATAATAACGAATGTGGATCAAGAAGTTTGCACCTCAAGGGTTGATTGAATGCCTCTTTTTTTGCCTTTGCATATTCCAAACAGCTGTGATTATATGTGATTATGGGCAGTCCATGCTTGAAGCTGAAAGGACTGTTATGGATCACTTATTGAACAAAGACAGATGGTATATGGTACATTTAGCCCAAGAGCTTTACCTACATGTATAGCAGTTTGAGTATACAGAACATGATCACTATATGGCTAAGCATGTATAGCTACATAGCAACCTTGTGTTGCAATATAAAATATGGGGTCTACTTTCACCCCGAAGTATTCTGGGAACATGTTGACTGTCCTCTGTAGCACGATTGCCTAGAGCGGAAGGCATGAAGCCAAGATCAAAGAAAAGGCTATCCTTACACACCTTATTGATAAAAGATATTGGAGCAGTACGAAGAAACATTATGACAAGAAGTACGAGTGCATATGCAAACTCTGGAAGACGATTACATGGCCTTGAGATTGCATTCAACTAATGCTTGCACGGTATACATTTCCAAAGCGCTATAAAAGGAATTTTCCTTTATGTTGGACTCTGATGCTGTGCTTTGGCAGTTACAAAAGCTCCATGCGCGGTGCAACAGATTTGTGCTTTTAAGATAGATAGCATGCTCTTATGCTCTCAACACTCTCAAATCTTTGTTATGTAATCAAAAGTAAGCATTGTTATCATTCCCTATTTAACTGGAGAGAGATGATTTGAAAGGGTAAGCTGACACTCATGGTTGTTAATGACACTCATGGTTGTTAATATTTACATAAAATTCGCATGCAAACTTTTCTTTTCCTAAATGATGATATTAATCTAGAAATAGATGTTTGTTGTCCCAATGCAACATCTCTTTACATTTATTCCTAGAGCATATATGACAGTTGTCAAGAATCAAGTAGACTGTTTTTTGCTTATGTAATCCGTTGGAATGTTTCCTTTGTTGTTGTTGCACTGTAAGTTTTCAAGAATTTGGTAAAATGTTTTCTGCTTAAGGTAATGTCAAGCCATTGAAGAAGCAAGAAAGAGGCACAATTAATGATTTATATAAACACTTAAAGCGTATGACCGGAGTCAAATAACGATTCAAATAAAGTGTAACTTTTAGCAAATGTGATGTGTATTTATCTTGCTTGGGATAAGATACATTTGTTTAGCAACTCTGCAGAAGGTTGCTGCTTGGGAAGTGGACAAAGCACATTTGACATCATAACTAAGGAGATTGAGAACTTTTTTTTCATTTGGACTTTTATCATGAGTGTAGATAGTTTCAGGACTTACTACAAAGGGTTAAGGGTTCTTTTAGATAGATAGATAGATAGATAGATAGGTAGGTAGGTAGGTAGGTAGGTAGGTAGAGAGATAGATCGATAGATAGTAAAGACAAAATGAGAGAGCTAATTGTGCAGAAAGTCGATTGTGCTAGCTTTCATTAATAGCTTCCCAGCCTATGCCCAGCAACGCTGGGCACCGTAACTAGTGTTTACTAATGTTGTTACAGGTCTACTGACTTAGTGTTTGCAGAATTGTAGAAATTTGAGACCAAGGATATCTAACAGTTATCCACGCCTCGATCAGTTATGAGACTGCAAGATACCTCCCTATTGTACCTAGAATTCACCCCATTTGATACTTCTACGTCAATCCCAGCTGCTGACGACATGGAGACTCCAAAACGAAATTTGGATAGTGAACTCAATGCAGTTGTATCAAGTAAGTACCGATGCCACATACATGATTTATTTTTTTATATTTTTCTGTGGTCTTCCTCATTTCAATTATGTTCTGAGAGATAAATGCTCTTGCAAGCTGGCGAATCCGCGAAGAGATTCCTAGTGTATCTATTTTAGGGGAAAAATTAATTCCCTTGAGATTCATTACGCTTGCGGGGTCCTTCACGGAAAAAAGTTTTGGTCTTGAACATGAGCCAAATCACGGATCACGGTGATGAAGTTGACAAAGAAACCCGGATCTGGACAAGATCTTGTACTCCAGCGAGTCCAATACAACCTCAACCAAGAAAAACCAAGAGGTTAACTGAAATTCTCCTTGTTCTGGATTTTAATGGGGTTTTAGGCAAGTTTTATGACTTGAAAGAGGGATCCTGCATCGGTAGGAGCGAAGTGACCCTCGAGAAATTGAACCTTCAAAAGGCGGCCGGTTTCGGGCACGGATTACGAGGAGTTCTTAGAATAGTGTACATCAAAATTTGAGATTGCATTGTGGTCGGCATGGCTAAGAATAATGTTGACTTGTTGATGAGAAAGTTCTGCTTGGGAATATAAGGCAGATTTCTTTTTATTTGGAATCGGGATATGGTGCACCAACACAAAATTAAAAGTGGTTAATAAGCCAATTTTCCTTAAGGATCTGTCCAAAGTGTACCAGAAATTTTGGAGATACCAGGTGACAAACACATTGTTGATAGATGACAGCAGATATAAGGGTTCTGCCAACCAGCCGCACACAATGATATGTCCAAATAGTTTTGCTCCCGACAGGTTGGATTCCAATTTCCTTTTGGAGCAATGTCGTCTGCCAAATGAAGGTAAAAAATTGCAAACCACTGCTAAACAAGCATTTTACCTTGGCAAAGTGCTAGCTTTGAAAGAAAAGCTAGGCAATTATGGAAATAGAGCAAAAGTAGTGCAAGAGATGTGCTACATGAAGAATACCCATGAGAAACCATGGGAAGAAAGGACATGGCAGAATTGTCGTGAAGGAACATGGCAACCGGGTTGTCATGAGAAGAGCCCCATAGATGAAAAATACCTATGGAGGAAAGATGGAAGTGACGAAAATAAAGGCCTCAATTAAAGAAGGGGTCAAGTCACGAAGATTGAAGAAGAAAAGATGTCGAGAAAAAGGGAAAAGAACCCCTGAGAAGAACCCTGGAAGCGCAATTACCCATGAAAGAAAAAACCCGAAAAGAAATCTTAACGGTGATGCGGACGGCTATGAGCAATGAAGGTTGAAGAAGATATCTAAGGAATAAAGGTGCAAGCCGAGATTGTCTGCCGCTTGAACCACCAGAACCCTTGTCCTGCAACTAGCAACTAATTTGATAGAGAGAAAGTAAACTCGGATAGAACAAAGAGCCAGGATAAAGATCGTATAAAGAGCCCGGATGAAATTGAAAAGATAGAGAATCATGAAACTAAACTTGTGGAGCCAAAAAATGAGCAGAATAGAAAAGAGCTCAAGAGAACGCCTATGACTGAAAAAAAAGAAGGAGCTGATATAAATAGGAGATGCGAGGCAGGACGTCCCCATCCAAGGAATGTCGGTTCTATTGCTATCGCAATAGAACCGTGGCATTACTGTTTGGGTGGGCTAAAGATGGCCGTGATGTACTCTTAGCCCGCTTTTTTGCCTCGAATGATTGTATGTCCTTAATTTCAAGTTTAAAAACACGTCGGTACCTGTTTTTTACATGCAGTCCCAGAATCACAAAGTCCCCGAAGAGACTAAGTTTAGAAGGGAATTCGAGCAGCAAGAGACAACGCCAGCAACAAGTCATGACGACTCCAACAAAGAAGCGGGGTGCCGGATCGGAGCCTGGTTCTAGTGGAACGAAGAAAAGAAAGACCATACCTCCCGGTAAGCTCTCAATTTTGGTTCGATTCATCTACCTGTTCTGATTCATCTTTTTGACTTGCAGCATTTACGACAGAGACACTAGTGATCACTGGTAGAACTCCATTCTTCGTTATTGAAGGATTAGAGACAGAGCTACTAGAAACCCCTGCAGATTGCTGGTGGTATGTCGAAGTCACATCCTGTCGGAAGGAGAAAGATCTGTTCCTTTGACAGAGGATAAAAAAAGTTCCGGCAATAAGTACAAGAAGGTCGGTGTGGTCCTCTCCATTCCTGCTCCAGATACAAGACATCTTACTTTATATGTGGAAGATTGCTTGAAGGGTAAATCTTATCACACCAAGAAATTGTCTGTCTCTAATTATTCTTGCACATCAATGAGAAAGGCCAAGGGGACCAACAAAAGGCCGGCGCCTCTAAATTGCCAAAACCTTGGCTGGAAGGATCTGAAAGGGATGAAGGAGGCGGGAATGCTCACATCAAGGGAGCTCGGAATGGAGATTTCCAGGATGAGAGAGAAGCTTTTCAACATAGGGAACTTCACATCCAATGTGCTTAAGACTTTAAAGCACTCTACAGTTACTAAGGATGTTGTTCAGAAAGAGAAAACTCTAGAGAGGAGTGCACGTGTGAAAACGGAAAGCACTGCAGAGGATTCAGATGCAGAAGACGATGAAATGGTTGACTCTCAATTCTTGGATCCAGATGACCATATAAAAAAGTCGCAGAGAGGGGCCCAAAAGATGGAGCACCTGGCTCAATTTTATCCACTGGGAATTGGCCACAAGTTGCTGCTGCACATAAGACGGTTGAAGGTTTGCACTGGTGATGCGGTCATCTTCAACCACAGGGAATTTAATCCAGCTCACATGGTAGAGATTCTGAACCTCATGGTGCGTCATCCCGTTGCGGATCCAATGCCTGCGGATGTCATACCATTCAACAGAGCTACTGGTGAGTTGTTCAGGTGGAGCACTGAGGAAGAGCTGAAGGGCAAAGATGTGAGGTTCTGGGTTGTGGATGGTCAATATTCAGTGAGGGCAGCACAAGTGTTGTAGACAGGAAAGAAGATCCTACAGAGAATTAAGGATCGATATTCCAAATGAGAGTGCAGAGTTTTCTCAGTGGATACACCATCAACCGAGCTCGCCAGCATTAGCCACTGTCAGAATACAATAGCAGCAAGTGCCAGCTACATAAGGTATTTTACTGTCCCTGCTCCAACGAGATTCTCGACTCGCGAGTCGAGAAAGCCAAGAATTTTTATTTTGCTGCTACATAGAGGCGTCCTGCCACTTGAGGACTTTCTCGACTCGCGAGTCGAGAAAAGCCCCGTATCCCCTTTTTTTGTCTTCCTCGGGGTATTCTCGACTCGCGATGGGTATTCTCGACTCGCGAGTCGAGAAAGCCAAGAATTTTTATTTTACTGCTATATAGAGGCCTCCAGCCACTTGAGGACTTTCTCGACTCGCGAGTCGAGAAAAGCCCCCCATCCCCTTTTTTTGTCTTCCTCTGGGCATTCTCGACTCGTGAGTCGAGAAACCCTCTGGATGTACTCTTCCCATGTTCTGACATAGTTCCATTTATTGATTGCAGCCCATATCCTGACCAGATCATACACGCTCGGCAACAATGGAAAGCATTGGGTTGTCCTCATTGGCCTAAAGGAAACAGGGCTCCCTCAGACAAGTGGAAGACCTTCGAGAAACTATACAGCTATGTTCTTCTGGAAGGCCAGGAAGATGATGAGGGGGATGATAAAGATGAGAAGAAGAAGAGAACACCAAGAAAGGGCAGGGAATCTCTATCTGGCCAATATGACCTCATTCTCAGCAGTGAGGCGGTATGGGTAAAATGGACTGAGATCTGGGCTCTCTGGACGAGAGTTAAGCTTAAGGATAACAATGGAGAATTGCCAGCAAGGCCAGACCCAAAGTTGTTCGACAAGCAGTTCATTAAAAGAATACAGGGTCTCACGGACAAAGAAACGCTTGACCTACAAGGCAAAATCCTGGATGGGACAATCCTGCTAAAGAAGACTAGAAGTTCAAAAATGCAGGAGACAAAGGATTATGCCACAGTCCTGAAGAGACGACGTGCGTTGAAAGAAGGCATCACAGAATTCTGCAATGTTGCATCTAACGCATGCCATGATTTTGATTTCTTTAAGGAGAAGGCTCCGCTTGATGAGGACGACATGAAGGAGTTGAACCGACTATGCCAACTCTACATCAACACGAAGCTTAAACGGAACGTCAAAACCGCACCCTTTCCTGAACGTGCTATGGCACTTTTGAAGCGGAAGCTTGGATTCGGGGTGGTGCCATTTAAGACAGATGATAGCTCCCCTCCCTTCTTGGTAACTTTGGGTCACAAGGGGTTCGATGGTCTGGGCCTGTGGCACTATTTGTCATGAATATGATTAAAGACCCCACCCTATTTTATGAAAAAGCTGACACTGAACAGTGGTATAAGACGTTTCTGGATATGACCGAGTTATATGGAACCCTGGAAGGGTGGCAGGTTCATGCAGGATGTGCCATCGCTTGACGAAGTCAGCAGTGATGGTGCAACAGGTCCAATACACAGAATACCTCTTCGGCCTAGAGTTATCAAGTACTTCATTACAAGTTTAGTGGAGGGAGATCAGATTGTATGCGAGTGGTATATGAATGGTCTGTTCTCTCAAGGGGCTATGCTCTATGGAATGAAATCAATATCTGTGGTTGGGAATAAGGACATGGTTGAAACCATTACGTCATACCTGCATCTGTTTCATGACCATTTTCAAGACAGGAAGACTGTTGGAAGTAGTAAGGACGAAGATGACGAGGATAAAGATGACACCCAAGCTGAACCCTCCAATATCGAAGGCTTAGATGAACATGCAGCAGAACAAATATTGGAGAATCTTCGACTGAGGTGAATTTATTTTCCTTTCAGAGGGTTTCTCGAGTCGAGAAACCCTCCCAGTCTTAGTATCCGATTTGTCACGTGAATCTTTCTCGACTCATGAGTCGAGAACTTCCTTTCCTAACCTATGGCCTTCGTCATTCCAGAGACATCGAGCAAAATCAGTCAGGATCATTGTCACGATCACAGGGGTCTGCTGGCGATTCTAGGGCATAGGAGGACACTGCATCCAAAAAAGATAGTCTAGCATAGCATAAGATAGTACAGGAGGACACTGCATCTATCGAGAAAGGAGCTGAAAGAATAAGGATCCCGACACTGGATCCCGCTCAAGATATCTGGTCAGATCCAAACAACAACTAGGATCCGGCAGGGCCCACCAAACTTGTTATTTTTGACGTCAATAGAGTATTGGCCATAGTATACCACGATGGTGATGCCCCTGAGCTTAACACCTCATAAAAGCCGATGAAGGCAGGGACTAAGATCGTCTATCCTCGGCCTCAAGCAAAAGAGCTTATTCAATGGTGCCTGGACTGGGGATTCGAAGTGGCCATATGGTCTTGTATGGCAAAGAAAAATATTGTCAATGTCCTCGGTGTACTCGGCCTTCCTGTTTTGAATTTCAAGTTTGTTTGGGGGAGTGAAAGGATCGAGCATGTGTCAGACCTCGATCTGGCCATCATAAAGGGGAAGCCTATCATGGTGAAAAGGCTAGAAAGAGTTTATGAAGCATACCAAGATTTTAACAAACACAACACGCTGATCATAGATGACTCCGCCTACAAGTGCTATCATAACTCGGACAATACAATAATTGCAAAGAGCTATCGACCAGAAGAGTATGAAACAGATAAGTGGTTGTCCTACAATCTCATCCCGCTGTTGGCAGAATTCCTGTTTTCCATTCTCGTGGCCGATGTCATTAGGAACTATCCAAACCTCAAGTAGGTTGATCCGGAGAGCTGCGCCATCATGAGGGCTATGGACGGGAAATATTATGGTGATCAAGATCAGTGACCTCTGACTTCAGATAGCAAAGTTCTGTGAATTTTTGAAAGAAACTTGAACAATTGTACTATATTCTGTAATGAAAATACTTGTACATTGAGTTTCCAGGGCCTTTCTCGACGAGTCGAGAAAGGCAGCGCTTGTCCCAATGATGAGACTATATGTATGCTTCTTTGTGTGATTGGATGCAGCCATATTTTATAATGAAAATAGTTGTACATTGAGTTTCCAGGGCCTTTCTCGACTCGCGAGTCGAGAAAGGCACTGCTTGTCCCAAAGATGAGACTATCTGTATGCTTCTTTGTGCGATTGGATGCAGTCATATTTTATAATGAAAATAGTTGGACATTCACTTTCCAGAGCCTTTCTTGACTCGCGAGTCGAGAAAGGCACTGCTTGTACCATTGATGAGACCATTTGTACGCTTCTTTGTGTGATTTGATGCAGCTATATGGAATGAATGCTCTCCAATCTATTTTGAATTCTGCATTCTTTTCTTCGTTATGACTAATGGCACCATAATTGTTAATCATGGACTCTCTTTAAGTGGCACGGGTCCCGCTCAGGCACCGATCCCGCTCAGGCTACACTCTTACCGCTCCAGGCGGCACAGATCCCGCTCCAGGTGGCACAGATCCCGCTCAGGCTACACTCTTACTAGGGCTTTGGGATAAGCTTGCTCGTGATTGCCGACGCTATGGGACCTTAACTGATGAAGAAGAGATGAAGAACATTTCGAAAGTCCAGAAAGCTCAAAGGATCTTGCAAGTATTGCATGACATCCACGGAGGTTGGGGAACGAGCATATTCGACCCGGCGATTGATGAAAAGATGCGAGAGGAGGGTGGAGAAATCGGGTGGACAGGTCAGCGGGTGGCTCACGAGGCACTTCCTCGTGAGGCATTCCACGTTCTTCAGGTTGACCCCAAAGTTTATAGACGGCAAGAAGAAGCCCCGCACGTTCTTCCCGTGAGGTGGACCACCTACCATAATGATGTAACTGTAGTGACAGCAAGACCGCCATGGGCTTTGCGTCCGTTGTAAAAGACGTTGTAACTGTTAAATTTATTAATGAAAATTCTTTTTCAACTACAACTTTGTTTTCAACGTGTAATGAAATTCCTTTGTTTGAGTTGTATTCTTCTTGTTCTTGACTCGCGGTCTGAGAAAACAGGGGAAAAGATATAGTACGTTTGGACCCACCCTAACACAGAAAAACTCAAATTCTGGATAGTTATGGAGGCCGAATAATTTCCCCTCGTCCTTTTTGTGTAAAAGTAACAGGGTTCCAAAAAAAAAGTGGGAGTGGAATGAGACCCACGTTAGTTTAATGCGACTTCTCAGTTTTGGTATTTTAGGGTATCTTAAGTTCCATTTTTTCAGGTCATTAAGGTGAGGGCGATAGGTATAGTGAAGAATATTTGGATATAGAAGAACTTCAATTTCATATTAATGCATGTCTTCTATAATCCTTAAGACTCTAAAGTGGAGCTTATCATTGCAATAGTAGGACTCTATGTATAATCAACATTTCCAATCTAATCAAGAAACAAAAGAAAATGGAACTACACCAGCAAAGAAGACAAAAGGAGAAACTCAAATAAAGAAGTATATATTCATTATGTTTCAACCACATTGATTTCTATAAGCTTTGACTGGAGTTTTATGCTTGTGTATTCTAGACATTCTTGTATATTGAAACTAGAGGGAGGTGTCGCTTAGGTACAATATTGGCGGATTCAAGAATTGGCAAGGCTTTGTCAAATTGTCAGTTTAAGCAACTAAGATGTATAGGGCACCTCGGTGGTTGGTGTGTAAATTGAAAGGTGCTAAGGGTTTAATGTGCTAGAGAACCGCCTGGTTCTCGGGGTTTCCGGTCGGAAACCGGCAGCGGCGCCGCCGCACATGGAGCTGTGATCCACCAGTAGGTGGAAATTCCGTGCGTCCCATTTCTTTTCTATTTTTTTTGTCCGGCTATGGAGAAGCTTCAGAGGTTTGGCGATGGCGATCTCTTAGATCGTCGAGGCGCTTGAGCAGTTTTTGAGGTTTCTAAGGTCCTAAAGCATGGCGTTCTCTAATCTGGAGTCTTTTTTTGATTTGCATGAACTTTTTCTATCATATGCATTACCAGACCCTGTTGTGCTGCAGATATGGCAGAAAATAGAATATGACGTCAGATGTAGCGGAAATAGATGACGGATTACACATGCATCGGAGTTTCATGTTCTTAGCAAAAAGAAAGAAGGGTTATGTCCCTTTTGGGTCCTCATTATGGTTGTTTCTTCCGGAATGTGATGTTCTTGACAAAATAGGGAATCTTTTGTTTGTTCCGGAATGCTTTGTTCTTTTTTGCGACCCAGAATATGTTACCAAGAATGTGTTGCTTTCAGATGTGAGGAGTGGAGCTTGCAGACGTTTCAAGCTCGCTGCATTTATCTGAACTGTATTTCTTCACGCCATCGTCTTCAGGTAAAAGAGGAGCTGTTGCTGGAGTCCGGATCCGAACTGCCACAAGTTTCTTTTGGTTATTTTGCCTTGCCCTATCTTCAGTTATTCCATAGCTTCACCCTGCCTTCGGTTATTTTGCCTTCTGATCAGAAGACTCTGATCCTTCAGTGACAGATTTATGATCCTATTTTGCCTTCGGATCAACCCTTATGTAACAGTTTGATAAGAATATGACATGCACTGAGTTTCAAATCTTGAAATTCTCTTAAAATCTTGACGTTGCAAAATTTTTAGTAGAAGCTGTGGCGACGCCGCTAGAAACTTCGTGTCCCAAAAATACCTAAAATAACTAAATAGTGGAAACTCCAGGAATTTCCACCTACTGGTGGTTTACGGAAAACAAGTTTCTTAACCCCACATTAGTATATGTTATTTTGCTAAACTTTAAAACAATTGCCATGACTTCGTTCTATGCCTTGAGCTTAATATAGAAAGACCTTTATGTTTGCACAAAGATTTTCTTTTTGTTAAGAGCTTAATAATATTAGTATAATATTAGGAAAACTACTTAAATTCGAATAATGTTCTAATTATTTCGTTTGGTATTTGGGGAGGGTATCTCACGCATGGTCTTGCCTAGATTTGGGGTGTGTATTGTATGCAAAACCATAGTCCAACTGTATTTTTTGAGCAATTTGAGTTGCTTGTTGGGCAGTCAATGGAGCATACGAAGATCGGCTCTTGGATGTGTTTTTTTTTTTTCGGTCTCTAAGCATGGTTTGAGAAAAGAAGATAAGAATGCATTGTCCTTTCTTTTGTCGGCAGGGGCAGCAGGGGATCCAAGTTGGGCAGTCTTCTAGGCAGGGGTTTCGGCCGAAGCTGATTCCCCTCTTCAAATTAGAGAGGTTCTGCTCTGTTTTTGGGCGTTGCTTGTTTGAATGAAAAATCAGAGATTCAAAGTGGCATGGGGAGACGATTAAGCCGAGTAGCACAGGCGAGAAGCTTAGCCGAGTAGCAAAAGTGTGCTGATGCTGGTTCAAAAATATGGTGATGCTGTGCACAGGCCGAAAGCGTAGGCCGAGGTTGATTTCCGGAAACAGGAGGCCCGCTCTGAGATAAGGATCTTCAGATGTAGGAAGATGGGTCCTGGTGAGGCGGTTGAGAGCTGGTTGCAGGGCAGCTCTGCAGCATGGCTTCTCGGATTCGACAACACGGTTTTTTGGAGTTTCTGCTGCCCAAGTGCGATGCCTCAGAACCTGCAGGCAGGGTTGCGATGCTTCAGTTTGGCCTTTGGATTTGGCTGGCCTGGGCGTTTGGATTTGGCTGGGCCTAGGGCGATGGTTGGACAATGGTTGCAGGGCGAGATATGAAGCTGCGTCTGCACCATTGGAACTGGCAGACATATTTTCAATGGAAAACGTTCTGGCCGTTTATGTGGCACCAATGAGGGCATATTCCGCAGATCAATGGCCAGGAAGGAAAGATGAACATGAACGCGATAAGGAAAGAAAAATAATGAATAAGTTGGGTTAAGTTAGGTTATTTTGTATAACGAGAACTAGGTAAATCTTTACACCAGAAGTGATGAAATCACCTTACAGAGCAGACTCCTGCTTTCAATTCGCTCCTACTGCAGCCGAGCACCTGCCCAATTCTGGAATCTGCTCATCTGGCATGAAATGGGCAAGTGCCCAGACGCACGTCCGAGCATTGTATCCCACTAGGGCACCTGCCCAACTGCCACGTAGACCAAACTACGTTGCAGCCGAGAGCCCAAGCAGCTTCTCCAGAGGATCAATCTGCTGACACAGGTGGCTTCCGGGTAGTTTAATCCCTGCGAGGGCTTGGCGATGGCGATGGCCATGGCCGACGGAAAGAAAGAGCCCTGCTAATTTGGGGCAACAAATTGGATCCCTATCCCAATTTTCCCCAAATCGATCCCAAGGAGAGGAGCTGCTGGGCGCCCAGATTGCTTGAAGATGAAAATGCCACATGACAATGGATCCAGCAGGAATTCGGGTTAGTGGATAGATTAGCTTGACATTTCTAGGGTCAGCACCTCTGTCAGTCTTCTCTGCTTGTTTTTTATTATGGTTAACCCTTGTTTGATAGTTAGAACTGTTCTCAACTATGGATTATGCTCTATGATGGATGGATGGATGGATGTATCTTTATTAGTATCTCTGTTAGTTCTTCCAGAAAGCAGGGATTAAGGGGGGTAGAGACCTATGTGACCTATGTTCACTAGTATGCTCCTAGTAGCTCCCCTAGTACCCGATGGCGGCGGCACTGCACAAGATCCCCATTTAGCTGTGGAATCTATGGCATGATTGAAGCACCAGACAAGGGGCCGTAGTGATGAAGTGTGGGGTGGGGTCTGCTTTGAGCATAAAAAGGCTACGGGGACTCCTTGATGAGCTAGGCACGATGGTGACTAGTGAACCCGTAGGAGATATGGATCGACACTCCACGGAACGTTATTAGTGATCACCACATACTTTGAAGATAAAGTTAGGGGAGTAGGTGGATGCGGATCGCGGGGATCGCTGATGCGGTCACGTATTCTCTAGCTCACCCATGGAATCAACTGCGACTCACGGGAAGGGACACTTCTGACATGCCTCATCGGGCCCAGGGAGATGTAACCGGAGTAGTCCCAAGGGTGATGCCTTGGGATTGCGTCTCAGGAAGGCTACAATGGCGCCATAGCAGATTCAGCTCATCTGCAAAGTGTGCACAGGAGGGGCGGATGGAGTGGACAACCCTAGCCGATGTTCTATGCCAGCCAGCGCCATGTCAAGATTAAATGCGGTGATCTCTTGAGACCTAGCCGTCCGATCGACCCTCATCAGTCTGGCCGGGGGTGGAACCTTGGGTTTGGGGGAGTTTACTCTAGTATTAAATGCATCTTCTCTGTTATTATCAGTTGGATGGATGTGCCACCCTTCGTGGTGGATATTTATGATATGCTTATGCTGTATGCTAACCTTGTATGCACACTTCCACGATATAGGAGTCCCATTGAAGGCGTGGGCCGAATGACACCTCGGGTTCTTAAACGGGCATCTTTCTATAGATGGTCGAGTTAGTTAGGCGGAGGAGCGGCTCATGGCGAGTTGGTTGTCATGGGAGGGAAGTCCCGTATGTATATCGTCAGGCGCCCATATATGTTGAGGCGTCACAATTGGACGATATTTCAAAGGTCAGCAGTAGGAAAAAAAATAATACATGAGGATATCAAGCCTTATTGTCTTGTGGGGGATGCAACTTATCCACCACGCAACTACATGCTTAGCCCATTCAAAGGCCACAAGGATGGCTTGTCAAGAGAAGAATACTATTGGAACTACGTGCAATCTGCCGCGAGAATGCCTGTTGAACAAAGCGTTTGGTCGTTTGAAGGCAAGATTTGGATTTTCTTGAAAAGAAATGACATGGATCTTCAAAACCTGCAGCTGCGATTAATACGCTTGTTTAGTGTTGCATAACCTTTGTATCATTCCGCGGATGGATTTGATGGCAATTTGGGCACGGGGAGGCAACAAGAGAACTTGAACTCTCAATGGAACATGAGAAACACTTACAGATTAGAAAGAAAGCGCGTAACAATGATGGGCGTAAGCAATGTGGGTGCTTCATCACGAAAATATTGAACTATTGCCAATATGGTTTGTACAAGCTTCATGGAACATGTCTGACAGTGGAAGAGGCCATGTCCAGGACTTTGGAAGGACAAAACGAACAGTTTCATATTGCTGAAGACATAAATGTTGCAAAGGGCAATGCTGCTAGGAGGAATGCTATTGCATGCTCATTGTTCCAAAACAAGACCCAAGAACTAGTCAGGCAACAAACTTATGCTAATGATGCCACGAAGCGTGTGGCAGAACAATTTGGTGTGGAGATATCCAGCTCTGATAGCATTTAGAGTCTGGCAGCTTGAGAATGCCTTCATTGCTATGCTTCTGGCCCATGACTGATACAATGCCTCACTCCATGTATGTGATATTGTGTACGCATTCTTGAGTAAAGTAATGTTTTAAATTGGGTTTGAATTATAACATCACAATTGTGCAAGAAGAAAATTACTCCATGTTACAGTCTTCAAATAATGCATTTTGACCAAGGACATGTCTGTTAGGCAGCCCAATCAGATGTCATATGATTGTAATTTTCTCATTTCCTATGCTGCTGCTGCTGTATTTCAAGTTGCAAAGGTTTAGCACAGCAGTACTAGATTCTAGACAAAGTTTTGCATCAGATATTAACGTCTCACAAATTAGTTGGCTGTTAAACATAAAAAGGTCACGCATTTCTAACTATAAATTCCGGATTGTATCTACATTTGACGGACAAATATGGCTCTACTCCTGTTTTCATTCTTTTGTTCATCTTGCTGAACCATTTGTTAAGATTAGCTGACAGGTTATTTTGTTGACTTGGGACACATATAAGCTAATTCAGGTTATAAACAATTAGTTGGTTAGGATGCACAGATCGTAGCTTAGGATTGGGGTTGATTCTACTGTTTGAATCACAAAGTTAATAATTACATGCAAAATCAAGGGACAAAAACAGCGTGCAAAATGGCCACATTTATTATGCAAAATGGTTTAGATTCATTAGTGAAAAGTAGATGCAAAAAATGGTGCTCCTTAGCCATGTCCAGAAAATCAGGCTGCACTATCAGGGCCTGTACTCGACTTCTTTCATTACATCTTCTGAAGGGCTGTTCGTCACAGTTAAAAACATTCATCAAACAAAACTACTTCCACGTTCCTTTCTGCCAATACTAGGCTCGCAAATAAGCCAGCCAGCTGTAAGAATGTGGCGATGAAAGTTTGGCCATGCAACGGTCATTTAGAGATCTTTGACAATTTAGTACAATAAATGGCAAAGACAAGCATTCCCTGTTTACATGGTAGAATACACTGTGACAGCAGTAATATTGGAAGCTTAATAACTCTGCACCATGTGCCCAAACCATGTGCTTTTAGATCTTTTTTACCCCTGAAGTTTTTGCAAGCTTGTTAGAGTAATACAAGCTAGTTTTTGCAAGCTTGCTAGAGTAATTGAGAGAGGAGATGTGTAACCTGCTGACAGTAAGAAATCTGCACAGGTCATTTGCCAAAAATTGCAGTTTGCAGCCCAAAGATCCACGAGTTTGAACAGCTTATGATATCTCTTTTACACAAACGTAGAAAAACAAATATGAAATGCTTTCTCCATTTTGTTGATACAAGACGCCATGAACAAGATAAGCACTGCTTCAAGAAGTTACATGTTTTACATGAGCAGTCTTTACTAATGAAAAGTGCAGATTAATATTAATCAATGAAAACTGCAGATTACAATGAAAACAAAACAATGAATTAATCAAGTTCCATGACATCAAATTTTGTCAATGAGACGGTCAATGGAGGCACCAATGCCCTTCAGAACCAACAACTTTTCTGCTTCTGCTTGCTTCAAAGTCTCGTTCATTTGTTTTCCCTGTTCCAACAAGTCTTCCATTATATGTAGCCTTAGTTTCTTTTTGCTCCTTTTGGAGGAAGAAGAATTTGGAGTTTCCTTTTGACTTACCGCGTTCTCTCGTGTAACATCTTGAAGAGTTTCTTGTGTAGTGTCTCCTATCTCGATTCATTGTCTTCCTCGATTGCACCGGCATGAGCGTGTTTCGACATTGGCTCTTTCACCAAAATAGCTATCCATTAAAAGCGTAATATGGATGACTTTCTCTTCTATCATTTCGAAACACTATTCGGTGACATCACTTTGGCCCCATCTCAACACATCTTGAAATTTTTCCTGCGGGGCTTAAGCATCTTTCTTAAAATCAGGACACGTAGCGACAACCTTTGCATGCACCTGTCCCCACAAATTCATACCCTGCTTTGGTCTCTCAGAGAATTGTTTATTCATTTCACATCGGGCATGTAATAGAGCAACAACATGCTTCTCTTGCCATGGTTTACCTGCATCGTCATCATCTTCACTCGATTCTATTTCCACAGTAGAGGTTTTAGGGACAGCGGGCCTCTTGGTTTTCTTCTTCGCAGCATCTTTTTTTGGCTCAATATTTCTACTCTTTCTAGTCTTACCTGCAGTAGTGAAATCTGTAGAAGGTGGAGGCGCGGATGAATGTGCAACAATAGGAGGGCTGAAAAAATGAAGTGGGCTGCAGATCCGGGAGGTAGGAGAAAAAGTATCAGCATTAGCGGCGAGTGCATCCACATAGGAGGCGGGATATGTGGCAACACACGTTCTAGTAGGCGTGGCCTCAGCATTATTGGAAGTGCTTTGGTGAGGATTGAAGCAAGGGATAGGAGTCCGTCTGGCAATGAATTGATGCATGGAATTTGCAAATGGTGGCTGGCTAGGCTGGGAAGTGGCACTGAATGCAAGGGAAATCTTGGGTGGCTTGTATTTGAGAAAACCGATCATCACGAGTGCTAGGAACAACATCATCTTGGCCAAATCCATCGGGACAATGAGCGAGAAAAGAATGCAAGACAATGACTTGATGATTAAGTAATTATCATTCACCATGGAAAAAAAGCCCGACAAACCATACACAGTGAGAGAAATGTAGATCTTTGAAAATCCGCAGGCCCGATGAAGAAAGCCGCGAATTGGGCAGATGAAGAATTCTTGCCTCCACGGTTCCGCCAAGGCCACCACCCAGGGGCTGCTCCCAGATCAGCGGATCCGTTGATGATATGGCATGGTGCCCAAGCTTTGGGCACCAGCTTCTGATCTTGACAGAAAAATTCCGGTATATAGGAATGTTTGTGTGGAAAATTACGGCCTAGAAAATTGGCCGGCGTTAAGCGTTGGCCTTCCCCAGCCTCAAACCCACTACCTAAACATTGCTTTATAACGTGAAAATAGGGTGGGCGGTTTACGCAAAAAGTTCTTTGTTTATTCTCTCTCTCTTCCTGCCGACTCCAGCTATGGCGGGATTGGCCTTAAGGAGTTTGGCTAGAGGCGTCGGCTTGTTTTTTACGTCATTTGGAGGCGGTTTTGGTACGTGGAATCCACAGCTATTCGATTTTCAAGTGGAGCGCCACTCTTTTTTGCCGTTCTTGGAGCATTTAAGTCGATGGCTACTGTTTCTCGAGTTTCTTGAAGCTTTATAGGCGCAGCTCCTCTGTTTTCCCATAGTTTTGTGGTAAGTAGTTGATTTTTTCATGCTTTCTTGCTATTCTTGCTTTTATTGCTTCGATTTTTGATATATCAGGGTTTCTAGCATGCTAGGACGAGTTTCTTGCCCCGGTGGACAAGTTCTTGAAGCTTTCTTGGAGCAAAACAAGCTTATGGCTATGGAGGTAACAAATAGAGCACGAGGGATTTGCGCCAAGGTCGTAACTAGATCTACCACTGCAGCATTTACTGGGATCTGCTAATACGAGAGATCTGGAGCTTGAAGAGTGGATAGATTGGCTCAGATTTGAGACCGAAAATGAATTTATGCAGGATATTACAAGAAAGCAAGCAACAATGAGAGGGCTTTTGGACTTACGAAGCTCAAATAAGAAAAAAGGGGCACTGGGATGAAGAAATACAGTTACCGAGTAAGAAGTGGGCCTTAGATAGAAGGATTGTCTCTATTTCCACCTTGTGATTCTATGTAATTTCCTGATAGTTTTATGAATGCAACTGTTATGATTTTATTAATTTTATCTGTGTGGATCTATCTACGAATCTGATGAATATCTGGAATGAATTTATTGATTTCTGTCTGATCCAGAAATTTGAACTGGAAAACCACACGCTTAAAAAGAATAAATGATTCCTGAAAATTCAAGTTTAGGAATTAGGCCTAGATTCCACTAGTGGTAGCCAGTTAGGTTTTTTGTTGCGAAACTGCCATCCTATTTGACGCCATGTCAGACAGGTCGTCATTCCATTAAGCAATTTTTTTCACGGCATTTTTATGCCACGCCAGCGCTGAGTTAGCATTGAGCCATCGAAGAAGATTTGAATTACGGAGGCCAATCACAGTTTCGGATAGCCAATCACAGTTTCAAATAGAAGATTCGAGGTGCAGAACAGAGTGTTTTGACAAGGATGGATCCTCAGACAGGTAAATTTATGCCTTTGTTGAGTGTTGTTTTCTTTCTTGGTCGAATCTCCATAAGAAAGCTAAAGAGATTAGCCTCCATCTCAAGTTTCAAAGATTAGCTTCCCTATAGCCATTCACAGTTTGAAGACCGGTCTGACTTAGACTACAATTTGAAGACCGGTCTGACTTAGACTGCAGCAAATACAAAGTCTAAAAAACATTAGAAGCATTGTATTATAATTTTAAGTTACATCAAGGCCTTTTTCCTAACCTTGTTTTCGTCATTCCAGCATGTAACAGTGGACTGATAGTGGCTGGGCAGGAGAATTCTGATCAGAAGCAACGTATTCATTGGGCTGCCTTATTATTTTTTTTCATTCGAGCTTTAGATGAAGACATGTCATGCATGATGAAACAACATCTTCAAGCATGGATGGATTTTTCTACTCAAGCAATATGTGGTGCAGATTCAAGAGCAACAAGAGTACCCAATTTATGGAAGTATGACAGGGTTAGCATTATGGAAGTCAGCTTACTGCACTCTTATGACGATAGGATGTTCAAGAGCAGGGTAAGAATATCTAGAGCTACATTTAATTACATTTTTGAAATGCTTGTGCCACTCTTGAAACATGAAGATACACGGATGCGCAAGGCCATACCAGTAGAAACGAGGATTTTTTTGGCACTGTCTAGGTTAGCAACAGGCAATTGTCTTAAGGATATTGCTGATACATACGGTGTGGGATATACTACTGCACAAAGAGTTGTTTCAGAATTTTGCCACGCAATGAAAGTTAAGCTTCATGACTTATGTATAAAGTGGCCTTCGACGGGTCGAATGGATTCAATTGCAAGGGATTTTGAGAAATTGAAGGGGATTCCTTTCGTGGTTGGTGCTATTGATGGAAGCCATCTGCCAATCATTGCGCCAAGTGATCATCCTCAAGATTACTACAATCGGAAAGGATTCCACTCCATTCTTCTTCAAGTGATTGTTGATTCCAAAGGCTGCATATGGGATTATGATGTAGGTTGGGCTGGAAGTCTTCATGATTGGAATTTGTTTGAAAAATCAGCAGCAGGGAAGCGTATAAAGGCTGGGCATCTTGGACATTATTGTCTAATAGGTGATCTTTGCATATCCATACGACCATGGATCTTTGTCGCCATATAAAGGTCATAAAAATGGTCTAACTAAGGTTGAAGCAAATTGGAATTACATCAATCTAGTACAAGGATGATTTGTTGAATGTGCTTTTGGAATGTTAAAATCAAGCTTTTCGTATTTTGTTGAAAAGAAATGATACAAAATTGGATAATGTACACGAAATTGTGTCCACTTGCTTAGTTTTGCATAACTTGTGCCTACGGCATGGGGATGACTTTGATATGGAATGGAAGATTGAGGGCTGAAGTCGAACTGAAATGCTTTGGAGAGTGAGAATAGAAGAAAAAGTTTTGGCATCTCGAGTAAAAAGCGTATGAAAATTCGAGAAAAGTGAGGTTACTTGCGGGCTGCATCATATGGTTTTATATAGGGTCCAAGGAGTGTCATTGGATCCATTGGAAGCGCTTGTGAGAGCAGTTGATGATGATCCTAAGGAAATTCAATATTTGATTGAACATATGCCAAAGACTCACGCTAAGATTTCTGCAGCCAATCAAGAACGTAGAAATGCCTTGGCAAAAGTTCTTTATGAGAACCTTGGAAGAGAACCTCGTGGAGATACAAGGCAGTCGAGTGAATATGAATCTGAATAGAAGGGAGTTTCTCATAATCCTTGGCATCTTGTCTCGTAGTTAACTTTTGTTGTGTGTTTTGCTTGACAGACATGGATATTGAAATAAAAAGGTGTTTTTAAACACCACAATCCTTGGATATTTTTCAACGTCATATATATGCCCTATTTGATAATGCTGGACTTGATCAGTTTCTGGTTTCAGAGCTTGCAATAGCTATGGAGCATTTGGAGCAGTATGTGCATTTCCCATGAACAGTATGTGCAGTATGTGCATTTCCCATGATTTTTGCCTTGTCACTATCATGTTGTCTGTAACTTGATGGCGACAAAGATTCGTTTTGAAAAGGGTGCTTACATCAGTTGTTTGTTGTTGTCTATTTGTGTATCATAAAGAAACGGAACATGTTGTTACTATATTTTAATAGCTAGATGTAATGGTCCCTAAGTGGTCTCCTGATTTCTATTTTGACTGTGGCATAGATGATGATGTGATGATGATTTCTATTTTTCGATTTAAGTTGATTCTGGGTCCAAAAATTGCATTGTTTCATGCTTACCTTCAAGTACACACCATTTGTGAAATTTCTACACTTGGTGGCATCCCGACGGTAGCCAATTTTCTTCTTTGTTACCATGGCAAAGAGCAAAACTTACTAGAGCAAGCTTACGAAAAGAAGTAACTAGTGTGGAGGAGATGCAAAATACAAGGTAATGTGCAAAAGCGCTTGAAATTTGCGATCCTAAGCTCTCGACTTTTATCGGGGAGTAATTTATCATGGCTTATTTTGGCTGCTTAAGACACACATGAGTGATCAAATGTAAAGTCTGCTAAATTCTACAGCACCTATGGTTTTGTCTAAATTTCGTGTTTGCATATGGCATAGCTTTGTGTTAAAGCATACTTTGTTTTGGCTTTGAAAAAACTTAAATTGTCTTTGGATATGGCATCCTTTTGGGCCTTTTATATATCTTGGATGTGTTAAATTGAACTGGACATTACGAGCTGCTAATAAGACTAACTATCGTTGTTCAATGGTGAATAGGAAGGCGTCTTGCGGCACAAAAGTCTTGGATACTAGGGTTGATGCCCTTCATAAGCAAATCAAAGCCGAACTTGGGTAGGATGGCGGCATCAACAAGCTTTATCCGAGAAAGAAGTAACTAGTGTGGAGGAGATGTAACAAGTTTTTATCCGCGGAAAAAGTAACTAGTGAAACTAGCTCAAAACAAGTGGAGAATCGTTAGTGAAGCTAGCTTCAGGCGGGTTTAATCATAAGTTGTGGTCTCTAGAACGGGGTTTCTATGTGCTCGAGGTCTTTTGTGGAGTTTTGAATTGAAAAGAAAAAACTCAAGTTTACGACATAAAGACATTCAATTGGTAAAGGCATTAAATTTTCATTCAAGGCATGCATGCATCGAGAATAAATGCGACATGAGTTACATATCCGATTGGCTTTTTGAGAATCCAACTCAACAAGTTGATCAAAGCATTGTTTGCTTAGAGCTCCACAACGCCATATGTCTTGCTCCAACCCGATGATGTCGGTACAGTATAATTTCCGGTAAATTCCATGCTTCATTCGGTACCACCTTTCGCCCAAAGAGATCTACAATGCGATTTATAATGGCGGTTATCGATACAATGCCATAATCTTTTTCATAGCTTTGAAGTACTTAATGCCTTCACACACAAGGCCGGCGGCTATTTACTTGGCGGCAAGGATAGAAGCAAATATTATGTCATTTGGCTTTACACCCACTTCTTGCATACCACGAAGATATTGCCGCGACCAACTTTACATTGCCATCTTGAGCATACCGGTGACCATAGCACCCCATGCCACCACATTGTGACTTGGTAGTCTCTCAAACAAGCGGCGGGCATCATCCATGTTTCCACATTTAGCATACATGTCAGCGAGGGCATTTCCTATAGCGACATCGGACATGCCGTTAATTTGTTGATGGATATCTCTTCCCCACTCTATTGCACCTACACTTTGCCACAAGCTTTTAAGATGCTCAAAAATATGACTCTGGGGCTTTATGCCCCTCGGCTTGTAAATTCGCAAAAACAATCTAGGGCAAAGTTACCTTCCAAAGACCTTTGGACATATCCTGCAATCATTGCCCCCAAGTAAACACATTTTCGATCGGCAAGTTATCAAAGATTTTTGTGCCTTCCCAAGGCTGCCACATTTCCCATACATATCAACAAGTGAACTTCCTACAACAAGGTCCCATTGAAGGTCGTGCTCAATGACATTATCATGTATCAATCTGCCTTGCCCAATAGCATTGATGCTTCCACACGTATTTAAAACGTTTGAAAACACAAAGTTATCTGGAGGTATGCATTCATTTTTCATATTATCAAAACATTCTAACGCCAAGAGCTCTTCACCATTCTGTGCATAACTTGCAATCAGTGCACCCCATCATAGCTTTGACAAAGATTTTAGCTCTGAAGGACAAAGGTTTCAAGGAAATGGAAGAACAAATTGTACTTTTGCAAGCTGGTCTGGAAGAAAAATGTAGGGTGCAGAGAAATTAGTAGCTTCCCAGCAAGCTGCAGTCTTGGATTTGTCTAACACCATTGATCGTCTGAGGCTTCAGCTTAAGATTCAAAAGGACAGGGAGGTCAGCTTGGAGACATCAAATAGGAAGCTGGAAAATGAAATTTTAGTTGTCTTGAGAACATGGCATTGCAAGAAGGAAGAAGTTATTGCAAGTACTTGTTCAATTTGGAAAATACACAATTTGATAGCGGCATGCTTGAGAGCAACTTCAAAACTAAGGAAAACCAATAGGCACACATGAGATTTATCAAATTGATCTACTTTGGCATATGGCAACATAATCTATACAAGAATTAGCCAAAGACCTCAACTCTATCCTTATACACGGAAATGCATTCTAAATTCCTCATTATCTACATTATGAGGAATTTAACAACGCCCATTATGCAAAAGCGTGAAATTTGAAGTAAAAAATTTGAAATTTAAACCCGTAGAGAACTTGAATAACATTATCACTCTGGATAGAGAACTTATCACTCTGGATAGAGAACTTACCACTATCTGTAGATGGCGAGCAGCTCGAACTCCTAACACGTAAACCGTAACTCGAGGAACTCGGGTGATTCTTGGTCCGGCGTGGATACCACGTAAGCGATGAGTGGCGAACTCACGGGGACTTCCCCGTCAATTTCAGAGCCAGATGGCGCTCCACGTAATGGACACGTCAAAAATAGACACCCTTTAATGGAATCTCAAGCATGAGTAAAATTACGGACGTGGCATAATATTATTGGATATTTGAATAATTGACACCCAAGTGGAATCTGGGCCTTAGTAATTCTGGGAAAGAATATCTGCCACGTGGCAGACAGAGATTGGCGGATAGGGCAGAAACTGGCCCACCCTATTTTTACGTGTGCCCAACTCAAAGCCCCGTTTTGGGCACGTTGGTGTGATAGATGCATGTGCCCAATGTGTCCACGTATAAAAATTTAATAAGAGAGGGAAGATTTTATTGACATGGTGTGATTTGGGCCTAAATCTTCACACCAGAAGTGATGAAATCACCTTACAGAGCAGACTCCTGCTTTCAATTCGCTCCTACTGCAGCCGAGAGCCCAAGCAGCTTGGCGATGGCCATGGCCATGGCCGACGGAAAGAAAGAGCCCTGCGCCTACGAGGCACTCGCCCTTCTCAACTGCGTCGCTTCGCCGGATTATGATCGGAACAAATGCTTGGAGCTCCTTTCTGTCTTGAGAATTTGCATCAAGAAAGAGGTACGCCTCCTTCAAGGCCGCCGATCGCCATAGCTTCTGATGTCCATAGCTTTTGCGTCCAAAGCTTCCAACAGGGCTCAGACCAGACAAAATTTCCCCCCCGTTCCTTCACGAATAAAACTTTAGGGCTTGGCAGGACCGACTGAGCTCGACTCCTATGTTGACATGGAACATAATTTTATATGAAGAGTGATATCCGGAGGAAAAATTTGCCCTCCATTTCTGCCCCGAGCTTCGCCGTGCAAGATTGGTCGTGAAGAACGACCCTCCTATGCTAAAGGTATTGTCTGTTCTTTGAAGTTATTGGTGTGGTATGAGAAATTTGAGCTATTTAGACAAGAGCTCTGATTCGAGTTTAATTCTGTAGGTTTAGAAAATTTACCGAGTTTATGTCTTTGTGAGTAATCTGTCATCTAAAAGAATGGTTAGAAGAATTGGATCCGCCATGAAGAAAATTCTAATTATAGTTAAGAAATGCTCAAGCTTTTGGCTAATGTCGTGTCGTCTTAATTGTCTAGCAAGGATGGCAATTGTCTAGCAAGGATGGCAGTTATCCTGCTATAGAATCTGCAAAGGCTAATCTACTGTTTGAGGCCGATTTGGTTGGCGGCCCTGTTTCAACTCAATACTCAATTGATTTCGCATCAAAATCGGCACTGTTTCAACTCAATCAATAAAGCTTCCATATTTTTGTAACTAGTTTTTTGTAATGGATCTTGTTAGATGTCAAAATACCCTGGTAGCAATTTGAATCAACGGTCTGGTAGATTTATGCTTATGCTGAATTTTGCAGGTGATTCAATTTGTTTTAAAGCTTATCTTTGAGTTTTCTGGAACAAGTCCGAAAACATCAAATAAGCATTACATGCACGCTTCAATTCGTTTATTTATTTCGGATATCTTCTTGCTGTATTAGATACAAGAACTGGTTGTTAATAAATGCAGGTTTGAGGCTTAAGAATGGAAAGGAAATAGTGCCTTTTCAGATCCATGATCCGTAACATAAGTTATTTACCTTTCTGATGAAGATGAACAACAAGTAACAATCTGCTTTGTGAAGTCTCTAGTAGGATCAGAGTGTTAACTTACACATGTGGTGACCAAAGTACAAGTCAGCAGGTTTATCTATTAGGTCTTCTACAAGAGCACAATATTCTTGGACATAGTGGCAAAGACCATGGATATAGTGGCAAAGTGAGACTGGAAACGTGAGGGTGATTCTCAAGAGCTTTCAAGCTGGACCCTGCTTATCATGCACTTCTGTGATTCGGCATCTCATCTTAGTTATGCAACATAACTAAGTGGTCATAGTTCTTGCACTGCAAAAAGCTTTTCCATAGAAGTACCTTCATCAACTTCTTGCAAGAACTTCGTAGTGTATGCAGGGAGCCTTTTTAAAAGAATGAAGGTATATACTTGATGGATGGATATTTTTGGTTTCTTTACTTGAGCAGAATTTGAGAGCAAACCGTCTGCCTGCCAGCTCTATAAAACATGCACAAACTTCCTAAGCGAATGTTATGATGCTATATTTCAAGTTCTATTTATAGAACCAAAAAGAAAGAAAAAGGCCAAAAGGAAGAAAAAGGGCTGGTGTTATATATAGGAATAAAAAGCTACAATGTTCTTATGAAAAGCTGCAGATACCTACCGAGATCATAGAGATGCAGATGATGGAGTCCTTACCCAGCGAGATCATAGAGAAGGTTCTGCTAAAGTTGGAGAATATAGCAGATGTGGCCCGCTGCACGCTTGTCTGTTGGGAGTGGAACCGAATTATCCATTCAAAATCCTTCGACCAAGGGCAACCTGCAAGCTACAGGCCAATTGTGTGCAGTGTGAACGGTCGGGGAGATGTTGTATGGCAGTACATTGCGTTAGCAGGGGCTTCAAACTACCCAATTGCATGGAACAAATTCAAACTACCCAATTGGGAAGAAAGGGTGGGCATATTTGATCCGGCACATATCATGAGAAAGCGCATATTTGATCCGGCACATATCATGAGAAAGGTCTCCCAAGGCTTGCTCTGCTGCTATCTTAGCATCACACAAACTGAACGGGATGCACATGTATGCATCTCTAGTCTCTTCGGCTCCTCCGCTCGCTTTCAGGTGCCGGAAAAGTTTCTCGCTCCCGCCGTGTATGTTTCCGACATGTGTTTCCACTTCGACTCGTTGAGTCGGAGTTACGTTGTCATCCTCATTAATTGTCAGAGTTACGTTGTCTACACTTCTACCACCAAAAGATGGAGGCAGGTCATTCCATACTATCACCTGCCTGCCTCTTTCTTTCGTTCAAGGCCCAACCTCTTTCTCGGAGGAACATTCTATGTCTTCGAAACGTGCCTGTCTTCTCTTTCCTTCAACATATATGGTTATGGTTATAACATTGCTTCAGCGAAGATGTCCACCAAGCCATTCCTTTTACCCCAACTCGACAACCTTAGCTTCCGCTCCTTCGACTTCTCCTTTGCAGACAATAATGGAACCATGATGTTGGTTGCCACAACACTAGATAGAACCATCTTCATCATGGTCGCCTCTGAACAAAATGATGCATTTGTTTTCAGCACAATTTCCTCCATCAAGCTCAAAGCTATCTTGCCCCAACCATGTTGGCCACACGAGAGGGCACGATATGGGCGACGTTTTATAAAAGATATTATTTGTGGCCATGACCTTGTTCTCCTTTTGTTTAGAGACATGCCTCAAATATTGGCTCACAACCTTTCCACTAAGACATGGCAATGGTTGGAACATCCCCGAGTCAATGTTGGAGTCGAAGACATATGTTTTCTCCCTCGAATAAGTTTTTTGAAATAAGAGAGATGTTCCTTTCCATGTGATTATCTTCCTATATATATGATTAGTAGCAAAAAAAAAAAAGTGATTTTCCGGCTAAAAAAAAAATCCAAAAATAAATATTTCAGGGCAAAAAAACCTAAAAAAAAATTACATTTGGAATCCGGAAAGGGTTCCGGCGGGGAGGTCTGAGCATTACTTGGGAGCTTTGGACTGCGAGTTGTGCATGCCTGCGGGCAAACTCGGCCTAACATATGATGATTTAAAGGCTACGGACGTTCTGCGGCTATTTTGGCCGAAGTTTCTTGGCACAAAAACAAGCAGTGCTTAACAAAAATGACACAATTTCCTTTAGGAAGCTCGGTTTTACGTAGTGGTAAGTGAACAGATTATATGGTTAAAACTACAAGGACTATACAATTTGGTTTTCATTCTATACTGTGCACTTGCAGATGAAAATGGATGAAGGCATTACAAGTGGTATCTTTTATGGAATATCTAAACGACCAAGAGCAGGACTCCAGGATTAAACAACTGACAGCTTCCCTCAAGGTTTGTAGATGTTGCCTAAGACCCTCTTCTGCCTTCTCTGCTATGAGTTTGGGTCCTAAATTGCTCCATGTCATGGTATACAAACTGATTGTCTTCCTGCATTTTAGGTCCAAATTAGATAGATAAAGGGACCTCTGCTAATGAATGTGCCTTCCAAGACGGCTCACGCAACAAGGTTGGCAAAGGAGAAAGGACAATATGGCTGATAGTGAATGTTGTCTTTACATTCTTTCTTGTGTGTTTGAAGTCATATTTAACAATCTTACATTTTGCTATGTCTCTGCTACCTTAAAATAAGAGTTAATTAAAACTTTATGGCATGTAGCTCATCCTGGAGACCATTGTGAGGAGGAACATTCTTAGACTATAGGTTATCAAGTATCCACCAGAATATAGCCATAACCTCGCTGGCATGAATGAACTAAGGTACAGGATCTTACGGACATGCTGTTGGTGATCAAGGTAGATTAGATGATACAATTCAACAGCAGGAATTCATGAATTAGAATTTAAAAGATGAATATTGCACAAATTTGGATGCGAGACGAGGATCCTTCCTATGAGTTTCTCAAATAAGAATGCGAACCCACTGTCTTCTGAGATAAACAATTCGCCCTTTGTTTGACGAGCAGGATTGAAAAATACATGTTTATAAGCATGAGAACTAGCAACAGCCAATTTTTGGAATTCCGTGGAGGTCTGTATGGTAGAAATTGGGCGTGTTTGATGATTTGGCATGCAGCGCCCATAGGCAGTAAGCAGAAATAGGCTTCTATGATTTTTGAGTATGCCTACATAGACTGATATGCCCTACAATAAGATCTGAACTATATCCATGCTCTATAATCTCAATATAAATGAGCCTACTCTATTCTATCAAACTGATGCTGCTACATGCCCTTAATGAGCTCAGATATGTAACCTACTTGCCTTGAAGCCTAGCTCTTGCATCTTTTGAAAGTAGTTTCAAGCTTCACCAGGTTGTGCATATCTTTGATCAAGTAACCGATTACGATTTGTCAATATGCCAAAGACTCTTCGAAGCACTAAGGCTTCCCCGCTTTCGAAGAAGCCCTTGACTCCATCCATGAAAAGTCTTACACAAACTCTGAATTTGCTTAGGGGAAAAAATGGATCCCATGCAAGTACTACTCCACCTGATATTTGTTCCAAGATCAATTTGGCATATTCTGCACACATTCCACCTTCTCCATAATCACACCTTAGAAACTCCTTAGGAGAATTGGGTTGGCTATTAGATCAGCTTTGCATAACAAAGGAGCATTTTTCTGAGTTGAGAAGCAAAAAACCCCGAAATGGATTTGATTACTTCATTAATGAATGTGCTAATGAATGTGTTGTGGAATTTTTTGCAGCTAAAGAGAAATACAAAGCTTCAATAGCGAGATCTATCTCAGATTTGAAGAAACCTTGCTTACATGGTGTTCAATATACATATATGGAACTGCATGTTGCTTCCCTTTTAGCAATTGTAAGATTTGTGATTGCATTTGTCAATAATAACCGGAGTTTTTTTTATCCGGAGTCATTAGGCGGGCCATTGGATTCAACCGTCGATCTGGCGAGAACTATACAATGAGCAAAATCCAATAGTGGCCTTGGGAAACCTAGTGAATCTAATGTTGGTACACATGGTCTGACTGAACATATGGTCTGGCTGAGCAGCTTCTGGGTTTTGGGCAGGATGCTACCACCGAGAAAGGGAATGGATACATAACGCCGTTTCTTGATCCAACGAACAAATTCAAGCAAAATAAGATGTACTAAACCGGCTTTCAACCCAAAGCTCATCAATCTTTTTGCATGCAAGCACTATTAAATACGAATTATGAATTTAACATGCTTCAACCATGTCTCAAAGCATGTCCAGTCTGTGCAAATCTAAGGGGGAGTCTGTGTACACATGGCGGCTATTTATTCTAAATGATACTCATTTGCCATATGTAATAGTTTGTCCCATTTCCCTCTTTCGTTTGCAACTTTTCCCAATCGATCCTTAACACTAACACGGTTAAAAGAAGCCTCCTCAAATTTTAGAACCCTCCAAACTTTTGCTTTGTGAAAGAGGAAACATGCGTGATATTTTGATATCATGTATATGATATGATGGTTATTGATACGAATAAGGAGGTTTAACAAACTCAAGATAAAATCTTCTGGATAATCAGTATTTTAAACAAGGAGTAATTCCAGAAATAATTGCACTATCAATTCGGCCAACTACACAAAGCCGGTTTTAAAGCGACATTTAGCTTACGATATCTCCCGAAGAAGTTGGAAGGAGGGCAGCATATTGTGGTCTTCAAAAACTATAAGATTGTTTATCTTTCTTGCTTGGCTTCTCAATGCGCAAGCCTTCGATTTAACAAACCAAAGAACTTCATGTGTCAAACGAATGGCTTGCTATAAGGGGAAAATGTGATTCTCAATGGGGCAATTAGAATTGTCAACATAATGTCGAGACTGATGATTTGCCAAACAAATTTAGGAAAGTGGATTTTGGCCTTCCAAATAATACATGTCACTGAGAGCAAACAATCATCGCTTATTTAATTTAGATACAGTTTAATCCGAGGCTTACTCAATATCAAAACGGGAAGTTTTGCAACAATGAAGAAGTTGTATCATTATGTTCCAGGAAAGGAACCGAGAAACTCAATGGTCTAAGGCAAGCTCACATTATACCTAACGCATGTTTGCTATATTTTAAACAGTTCATTTGGTCTGATAGACCAAGCATCAAGACATGAAAGTATGGTGTGCATACCTAAATAGTGTTGCATGCTGTAAACATTTTAAGTCCCAACATTTCCCACGAGGCATTCTTGCATAACAATAGAAATAATCTAATTCCATATTTGGCGCGGAGGTTCCTCTTCAATAGAGAAAGAGGGCTTGGGCTATAAGGATCTTTCAGCTTCAACTTTTGATCGACCAAAAGGAAGTTAGAGTAAGCTGATTTTGTAGGCTATGTACGTACATATTTCCAATTTCGATCGTATTAAAGGCATTTGCAGAGTTTATTGATAGCCTTATTGGCAGCTTTAAGCTACTTTAACCTATTTTCTGCTATTATCTTCCATTACATGCGAGACAATTTAAGTACCATAGCCATTATTACGTCGCAATACATTTTTTATTTTTAAGGAAAAATGATAAAGCACATTATTGTATAATTATCCAGCTTTTAGTTTCTCTCAAATATTGCTTTGACGAAATTATAAGCAAACATGCACCTTTTTCATGAGGCCAATAGCAACATCTTTAAATTGCCAACCTAGAACAAACAAATGGTTGATTTCAACTTGCTTGGGAATTTGACCATAGGTTGACGATGAAGTTGATCTGGACTTTAATCAAACGTTCGACCATTGGTTTGACAACTAGAAATCCATAAATAAGCATCAACAGCTAAAATACAGGAATTGGGAGCCAACTTCCAGATGCATATGGCGCTGGCTCCGCCAGCGCTAAATTCTTGTGAATGCTATCTTTTCTAGCTTATAGTAAAACTTCTATTTATGTTTGGGGAGGGTGACCATGAAGTGCCCATTTAAGGAAACAAATTTTATTTTGATGAGCTCGCCCTTTTGACATACCATAGTGAAATTTGCGTATTTAGCTTTAATTGATACTATATACAAAATATATAGCACAATAACATGGGGTTACTTTTGTTGTTTTATACGTTTTTTCACATGGGTTTTCTATGATTTCGGTGTTGTATTCATAGAGGCATACTAAATAGTATTTCTAGAGTGCGCACTTTTTGTTTCGTTGATTTGGGTTGGGTTAAACAATCTGACGGTTGTTTTGAACACCATGCATATATACACCAAAGCTTATAATTTTTGCCTCCTCGATTTATTGCTGGGGAGCGGATTGTTGCTGGGAGCGGATTGTTGTGCTAGAATATTGGTGTGATGCTTGGTTAGCATAATGGTTTTTATTGTAACTTCAGTTTTGTAAGCAACAAATTTGAGCATGAATTTGCTGGAAAAGCAAATTTTGATGTCTCTGTCAGATGCCTCACCATGGCAGGGGAATCCTTCCGTTTTGTTGTGCACCTATAGGCCAGCTAGCTTCTGTCTTGTAGCTTCTGCTTTTCAAAGCAGGAGAGTCATTCACATATTCATGCCTTCTTTCTTTCTACATCTTATTTTGTACACCGTTTATGCCTTGCATGGCCTTCGTTTTATATATTCTGCCATAACCCTGCAATCGGATGCCCTAAACCAGAACAAAAACCCTTCCACCTTTGTGTATTGTGGTAACAACAAATGCCCTAAACTAGCACAAAAACCTTTCTGCCTCAGATCTATGTGACCCAAGTACAATTGAGTTGTAGTAAGCAAAGGATGCTGGGTTTTTTGTATTGGCTGAAAAAGGTTGGATCTGGTAGCATAAGGATGGCATGGTCTGGGATAAACTGGAAAACTCTATAATAAGAAACGGTGGCAAAACTCTGAAAATGACTTGAGATAGTGGAATGGCCTTCCTCGAGTGGCCGAAATTTGTCTAGAAGGGCCGATTTGTCGTTAGAGTGTATTTGCAAATCGTGTCTTGGCCGCCATATGGGAGCCGTAGGATGAGCTTAATCCGATGGGTCGCATAGGTTGTTGGGCGTATGAGTGCGAATATCAGGTAATCCAACTGCTTTAGATGAAGATGGGACGAATATAAATAATAATTCATGATGACTTTGCTAGCCAGCTATAAGTGTTCATGCTGCTCCACAAAGCCTCAAGAACATCTTGAGCTAGATTAGAGATAACACACATTTTTACAGTCTGCTTTTGTGGCAAGGCACAATGGCATGGCATATAAAAGCACCTGAATGGCGCAAGGAAGACGAAAAAGAGGATTGACTTTACAATGTTCAATACTAACGAGATGGTACAAATGAAGATATATGAGTTAAGCAATAAGACCCTACATTAAAAGTATCTCCCTAGTATAAGGTTTAACTATCTTCTCCAAGTAGTAAGCAAAGTAGTTCATGCACTGAGAAATTATTCCCCATAGAACTATTCAAAGTTGCCAATCATGGCTTTGGATCACTACATGCCAATATCTCAAGCAGCCTATACACAACAATCTGCCATCATATATATGCTGCTATATAAGGATAAACTAGGTTCCATTATAAAAATAGCCCATATGCTAGAACATATAGAGGGAATACTTGGAATCATATATCTAATTGAAGCAAGTGTAGGCATGTCAAAAATAAGGGGACTAAAAGAATACCAGTCCTTTGGAAAGGATTTGAACATGAAGAAGTAATGCAGTGCATCATAAGGTTAGTTTCTAATCCTGCATATAGATTAATGCTATAAAACCTCAATTGCAACTATATAGGAATATTGCAAGATTGGAGAAAAGAACAGAGCTCCAGCTCCTTCGACTTCTCCTTTGCACACAATAATGGAACCATGATGTTGGTTGCCACCCCACGAGTATGGATATGGTTACTAGAAATGGTATGTTGCTTGCTACAAATGATGGAACCATCTTCATCATGGTCGCCTCTGAACAAAAAGATGCATTTGTTTTCAGCACAATTTCCTCCATCAAGCTGAAAGCTATCTTGCCCCAGCCATGTTGCCCACATGGGTGGGCACGATATGGGCGATTTTTTATAAAAGATATTGTTTGTGGCCATGACCTTCTGGTCCTTTTGTTTAGAGACATGCCTCAAATATTGGCTCACAACCTTTCCACTAAGACATGGCAATGGTTGGAACATCCCCGAGTCAATGTTGGAGTCGAAGACATATGTTTTCTTCCTCGAATAAGTTTTTTGAAATAAGAAAGATGTTCATAATTCCATGTGATTATAAATGCTATCTTTTCTAGCTTATAGTAAAACTTCTATTTATGTTTGGGGAGGGTGACCATGAAGTGCCCATTTAAGGAAACAAATTTTATTTTGATGAGCTCGCCCTTTTAACATACCATAGTGAAATTTGCGTCTTTAGCTTTAATTGATACCATACACAAAATATATAGCACAATAACATGGGGTTACTTTTGTAGTTTTATACGTTTTTTCACATGGGTTTTCTATGATAGCATGAATTTGTTGGAAAAGCAAATTTTGATGTCTCTGTCTGATGCCTCACCATAGCAGAGGAATCCTTCTGTTTTGTTGTGCAGCTATAGGCCAGCTTTAGCTTCTGCCTTGTAGCTTCCTCTTTTCAAAGCAGTGGAATCATTCACAGATTCATGCCTTCTTTCTTTCTACATCTTATTTTGTACACGACCTTCGTTTTACATATTTAGCCATAACCCTGCAATCGGATGCCCTAAACTAGCACAAAAACCCTTCCAGCTCTTTGTATCTGTGGTAGCAACAGATGCCCTAAACTAGCACAAAAACCTTTCTGCCTCAGATCTATGTGACCCAAGTACAATTGAGCTGTAGTAAGCAAAGGATGCTGGGTTTTTTGTATTGGCTGAAGAAGGTTGAATCTGGTAGCATAAGGATGGCATGGTCTGGGATAAACCGAAAAATTCTATAATAAGAAACGGTGGCAAAACTCTGAAAATGACTTGAGACAGGTCGGAATGGCCTTATGAGTGGCCAAAATTTTTCTAGAAGGGCCGATTTACTGGTTAGAGTGTATTTGCACCGGGTGTGCATTGGCCATATGGGAGCCGTATGATAAGCGAATCCAATAGCCGCATAGGTTGTTGGGCGTAATGAGTGCGAAAATCCAACTGCTTTAGAATGAAGATGGGACGAATATAAATAATAATTCATGATGACTTTGCTAGCCAACTATAAGTGTTCATGCTGCTCCACAAAGCCTCAAGAACATCTTGAGCTAGATTAGAGACAACACACATTTTTACAGTCTGCTCTTGTGGCAAGGCACAATGGCATGGCTTATAAAAACACCTAAATGGCGCAAGGAAGACGAAAAAGAAGATTGACTTTACAATGTTCAATACTAACGAGATGGTATAAATGAAGATGAGTTCAATCCACCGAGTTGTCAACACGTCGTTTTATTTGTTTCGTGGCATAACACAATCCAGTGTCAGAATACCTGCGAAAGTATCTCCCTAGTATAAGGTTTAACTATCTTCTCCAAGTAGTAAGCAAAGTAGTTCACGCACTGAGAAATTATTCCCCATAGAACTATTCAAAGTTGCCAATCATGGCTTTGGATCACTACATGCCAATATCTCAAGCAGCCTATACACAACAATCTGCCATCGTATATATGCTGCTATATAAGGATAAACTAGGTTCCATTATAAAAATAGCCCATATGCTAGAACATATAGAGGGAATACTTGGAATCATATATCTAATTGAAGCAAGTGTAGGCATGTCAAAAATAAGGGGACTAAAAGAATACCAGTCCTTTGGAAAGGATTTGAACATGAAGAAGTAATGCAGTGCATCATAAGGTTAGTTTCTAATCCTGCATAATTGCAACTATATAGGAATATTGCAAGATTAGAGAAAAGAACAGAGCCTCGTACCTTTTCTTTGGTGATAAGATCCTGGAGGAGACAAAGAAGACAATCAACAACCCCCTTTTGAGAGAGAATGATGGTTTTTCCATTAATTATCGAAAAAAGGTACAATAAAGCTTATTGTCAATGCAAATGCATTGCAAGAGGACTAAAAATAGAAGAATAAAGTACACTTAAAATATTGGAAACAAAGTGACCAGTTGCAGAGTAATAAGCAACATTAAAATCCCAGCCAAGTGAAACTTTGGAAGTCAAGGAAGACCCAACGATCATGATCATCAATGCTGTAGCCTGCAAAAATGAACTGCTGATTTTCGAGAAGGAAGAACCTGAAAATATAGCAAACAACTTTAAGACGAAAATATGAAGCAAAATATTTAGAAAGGTGAAGGCAATATAGATATAGGGAGGTAGTTGAAGAAGATAAGGTGGAGGAAATTGCAGAAGTATGGTAACTAGAATTGATAGGAATCAATAAACGAGAATAGATTTTGGTAGTGAGGCTGTAGGATAAGTGTCTGATTGTTCCCCCAATTAAGTTCCAGAAGTAGAGTGTCAGAGTTTGTAGTAGCCATCAGTAAGATAAGAGAGCCATATGCATCAGCTATTCCTATGTGATAATAATAACTATCCCTATAAAACTCGAACTGCTGATCCGTCATATTAGTGCTATTTCTTTCCAGAAACCACCATAGTTGAGTCATTAAATAAGTGTCCCTACAAAATTCCATTGCCCAGTCTGTTTCTCTTTCTGGAATATCTAAGATATCAACATCAGTTCTGCCCCAAACTACCCCTATCCAAATCCTCTCTGAGTATACAATATCCTGATCAACCAAATGCTCCATATAGACCTGAAACTCAGTCCGGATATCAGCTCTGAGATTGATCATGTAATCTAATAGATAAAATATCACTGTCAGTAGATTCATCATGACAATTCAGTCTAAATAAATCATGAGGACCATCAAAATGATTGCCCTTATTGTGTTTATTACAAGTGGCAGAAAATTCTAAATCATAGATAACATGCAATTTAATCCAAGTACAAGAAGGAGAGTGCTGACCGTATAAACATTTGTTCCTATGTTTCCAAATATTCCACAAAGCAATATAAGATAAAGAATTAATGAAGGCATTATCATTTATAAGGAAATGCAACAAGGAGGTAGGTTTGGAAATATTGAAATAATGTTCAAACCAGCGCTAGAAGGAAGAGAGTTTAGGACAGGTAAAAATATGATCCATATCCTCAATGTTATTACAATGCAAAGGGCAGCGTGAATCAATTGGAGCAGCATTTCTAGCTTGATGCTTGGCATATGATGCAAGATTTGGAACACTTCTATTTGCAGCAAGCCAAATGAAGTATTCAACTTTAGGAGTTAAATAGGAGTTCCATACATTATTGAAGAGCTTAAATTCAATGTCATCCAAGATGTTCCAGTAAAGCTTGGCTTTAGAAGGATTGCATGGCCTATTCAGAAATTTATAGATGAGAGAAACTATATAAATCCCTTTGTTATGAAGAGTCCAATCATGAGTAGCATTAGGGTTAGCTTCTAACTTTAGGCCTCTAATCTTATACATAATATGCTTGAAAAGATGATTTAAAGCTAAAGGAGTGGAATTGTCTCTAGATAAATGAGGATTCTAGAAAATGCTTATTCTGTGGTGACACTTTTAAAATTCAATATGCTTTTAAAAGCCTTATGAGAGATGTTCTAGGAAGAGATGAGATTTCTCATTAAGGGAGAAGTGTTGGCACCAACCTGCAAATTAGAGAAAGCAGAAGAAGGAAAATGGTGCATAACTGAAGGATGACCTTTCCAATGCTTAATAAAAATAGAGGCAGGATTGTTAGCTTGATATAGAGCCCTTCTTGCCAGCTAGAGCATACCCTGGGAAGGAGATTTTGACTACCACCCCCAAGATTTGCTTGTAGTTATAGATTTCCAATTAACCATATGCTACTTGCCCCAAATGAAGTTTCTAATGATCCTCTCCAATTGCTGATATATAGATTTAGGAGCTAGAAGAGCAGAAGAAAAATAAATGTGAGAGCTAGCAATCACATTATTTGCAATAATAGATCTACCAGCCAAAGAGAGGCAGCTGCCATATTTGGTCAATTCTTTTTTATATGAGAAACTAGAAAAAGTGCCCAGCGTTGCTGGGCTTCTTGCTATTCTCGTCAAAATCATAGATAGCTGAACTTATGTTATATATTTGCATGCATTCTATATACTTCTAATGGTTTGTTTTGCAGGCTTCAAGATTTATATAAGAGGTTCGAGTACCTAATTAGATGCAAACAAGAAGTCTTTGAATATGGTTTTGATTTTCTGGATGATACAACTATAAAATGGAATGCAACTAAAAAAATTGAATGCAAGTGAGAAAGTGGATGTAGATTATATTGTTTACATCTATGAAAACAACTGAAAAAGGACAGGTGTTAGGATTAATATGAGGGAAATATGTCACCTAAGTGTTGTTTATATTTCATATCTAAATGCTACTAGTATATCTATGTGTTGCAATTAAAATATCAACCTTAGTGCGAAACTTTGCCATGTATGCATGGGCATATACAGTTTTACTTAAAAAAAGAAAAAAGCTAGAATGGATAAGAGTTGTCTTGAAATGTTGTTTGGTAGAGTTGAGATGGATGATAGGCTCGGCACATGCATGGAATTTTTGGGAGCCTTCCAATCCGGCATTGGAGGAGAGGCATTCCCACCTCCGTAATCAATCTGGCAGACAATGGAGGTCATGAGAGGAAAACTCCAAACCGGCCTCTGCTGCCAAATGGAGACCTATTCCAATCGCTAAATGGCATGTGGCCACCCTTGATGCCTTCTTACATACTTTTTTGCAAAGTGCATGGGCTCAGTCATGGACAAGAAAAGGTGGAAGAGAATCGAGAGATCATTCTATTTTGTTAGTCTTCCAATTTCGAGAGGAACAAACACGAAGTAATTTTAAGAGGCTTTTCGTAGCCGTTGGTACAATAATATGGCTTGAAATTTAGGAAATCGGCCACCAAGCCGGTTAACCAATAAAGGGAAGCCACGTCATGAATAAAAGAACCCTAATAAGATAAAGCCACGTCATAATTTAAGAGCGTTTTAAAAATGTCAATTCGCGAACCCCGTGATCAACCACGGCCGCTGCGCCGCAAAGCAGAGCTATGCTGCCACAGTGGCCCTTGACCTTTTTTGGCGTTGGGCTAGGCTAGTGCAAAATTTCAAAAAATTTGAGAAAACGCTTGCTTTGGTCGCCAGAACTAGGGAGAATGGCTATGGCAGCCATTCATTCATAGCTCTCTCTGTCTTATTCCCAGAAAACACAAGGGTCTTTTTCATTAACCCGTTCGCTGGTTAAATTCGAAGTTATGGCAAACGTATTGCTCGTTTCCGGTGGCCTCTGTTAGAATTTACAGCTTTTGCATGATGGGTCTCCTCCTTGTGGGTCCGAAATGTCGTTTTTTAACTTAATTATTTTAATCACCCATCATCTCCTTTTCTGAGGAACAGAGCGAATACTCCAGCACAAATCTTCTGCGCGAATAGCCTTATTCTTTCTTTTCTGCCACTTTATTCTATCTTTCTTGAACAGGGCAGCAGAGTAAGTGCCACTACTAGCCTTTACCTCAAATTCCTTTGCTAAACGGTCTGGTTTGACCAGCTGTTGCAGTTCTACGGCCGCCCTAATCTCTCCGGATTAGTTTTGGCTCGTCTAGATCTCAGCCTAAATGCTGATCTAGGCATAGAAACAGTGACTCTGTCTAACTTTGGAAGTGGGGCTCTCTTCTTTTCTGCATTTTCTGAAACAGGAGCCGTGCTTTCCCTTCCTAAGCCGCCTGCTTTCGAAGAACTGGTTTTGCGAACGAATGACTTTGGCAGATAAACTACTCGCCAGAGGGGAAGAAGATGCGCCAGGCAAGCTCTGTGCTCGTTTAGTGTTGAGTTATAGAAGTACATATTTTTCATCTCAGTCGACGCTGTCTTCTGCTGTGTCAACCTGTTTTTAGAGCCGGTAAGTTTACTTTTTCTCTGATATTTTTCTGTTCTGCGTTGGAAATGGCATTTGTTGAGATGGGAACGAATAGTTATTCTAGTCCCTTTTTTCTTCCTTCTTCGTAGTGTATGTTATCATGGCTGCGTTGTTTTGGGCTATGTTGGACGCTTTTTATGCCTGTTGTACCTGATTGTGTGACTATATGTCTTCTCAGATAGTCTGGGCCATGCCCTCAAATGAAATGAAGGCGACTCTATATTTTTAGCTCTGCCTATGTGATCATGGTTAGGAAAGAAGTGATGGGCATCAGATTGGTTGCCACCTTTTTCTTTATGATCTTGGTTTATCAAGTGGCAGCACAGAGTGATATAGAGTGCCTCAAGGAATTCAAGAACTCAGTCAGCGATCCTGAAGGAGCACTTTCGGATTGGGATTTTCACAACTCCTCTGCTGCTATCTGTAATTGGAATGGCGTAGAATGCTTGCATCCTTCAGAAAATAAAGCATATGCTCTTAGCCTCTCATCACGAAGCCTCGTCGGTTCTTTTCCTCAGGGTTTGGAGAAGTGCACCAGCCTAACAAGCTTGGATCTTTCTTCAAATTCTTTTACAGGGCCTATACCCTCTAATATATCTACAGTGCTACCATACCTGGTCAAGTTGGATCTTTCACATAACAGCTTACAGGGTAATATCCCAGGTAATTTAGGCAACTGTTCGTATCTTAATATCCTCCACCTGGATCATAATCAGTTAACAGGCTCCCTACCGGGAGAGATTGGACTCCTCAGCAGGCTCAGTGATTTTGACGTATCTTATAATAAACTTTCCGGTGAAATTCCATACACATTCACCAACAGGAATTTTGCTTACAAGAATGTGCCAGCATCATCATTTGCTGGTAATGATTTGTGTGGAGCACCTCTCAAAAGCTGTGGGTCATCAAAACCAAGCACTGGTTTAATTGTAGGTGTCGTCGTTGGTGGCACTGTGGCTCTGGTTGCTATTGCTGGCATCTTGGCATGGTATTTTACCAAGCAGCATCGCCAACAAAAAGGTCAGGTTCTTGGAGATGATAATACATGGGCTATGAAAATAAAAGCTCCTCGATCTATTACAGTTTCGATGTTTGAAAAGCCACTCGTGAAGATTAAGTTTTCAGACCTAATGGGAGCTACAAGTAACTTTTCAAAAGACAGTATTATTGGATCTGGAAGTACAGGAACCTTTTACAAGGCTACTCTTCGGGATGGTTCCATGTTGGCAATCAAGAGGCTTCGTATATCACTGAAGGGTGATCAGCACTTCAAATCTGAGATGGATGGCTTGGGGAAGGTAAGACATCAAAATCTTGTCCCACTTTTAGGCTACTGCGTTGCTGGCCCAGAAAGACTCCTTATATATAAACACATGATTAATGGTACCCTTTACCATTGGCTTTATGAAGTGGATGGTGAATCTAGGTTAGACTGGCCAACAAGGTTGAGGATTGCTCTTGGCGCTGCTCGTGGTCTTGCTTGGTTGCATCATAGTTGTAAGCCTCGCATTATTCACAGAAATTTCAGCCCTCATAGCATTCTTTTAGACGAGGACTTTGATGCCAGGATCATAGACTTTGGCATCTCCAGGATAGCCGATACATCCTCTACTCATGTGAATATTATTTCAAATGGTGTATTTGATGATGCTGGACATGTTCCACCTGAGTATTCTAGAACAGCAGTTTCCACCACTAAAGGAGATGTTTACAGCTTTGGAGTAGTACTTCTGGAGCTCGTGACAGGCCAAAAACCCCGGGATGTTAACGTAGGGAACTTTCGGGGCAATTTGGTAGAGTGGGCAGGATTGCTCTATAGTAGTAATCGAAGTTTGGATGCAGTGGAGAGAACTTTAGTGGGAGCAGGGGTGGATGATGAGTTACGTCAGTTTGTGAAGTTGGCCTGTTCATGTGTTGTAGTATTTCCAAAGGACCGCCCATCTATGTATGAAATATTCCAGGTTCTTAGGGCCCTTGGGGAGAAATATAATTTAACTGATTATGATGATGAACTCCCTGTAGAGCTTGGTGATGGCGATTCTGCAAATTCCTCCAGGCGAAATGGACAATCATGAAGAAAGTGGGTTTGATAAAATAGTGATATGCATGCACTGATTGTCCAGCCAGATTGTATTGATTGGATTAAAAGGCCAATTCTGTGCCTTTGTAGTGTCCTTTCTGCCTCTTGTGTATATCTTATCTCAGGGGCAAATTTTCTCATGTTTATATTCTGTCTTTCATTTGTTTTTTATGGAGGGCAAGGTCCGCTGCACCAAATAATTCCATGGCATATCTATGTTGCATATTAAACATGTTTGGGTTATGGTTTTTTAAATGGTATTGAACATATTTGTTTAACTTGGATATCTGTTTGCAAATGGTTTTCTGAGAATTGCAGGTGCTGAACAAATGTATTTGTACAAATAAGGTACTTTTCCACTGTTTTAGTTATTTTATGACACTTCATTTAATGGAGCTTCTGATATGTTTGTCATTGCTGCAAATGCATTAGGTAGGATCTTTTCTTTTTTCGTTGCTCTGGGAATCTTTCTGACCCTTATGTAATATTTTGGACGTATTCTAAAGTATAGCATGTGACAAACGCATGTTGGAAGATTGGAAGTTTTAAGCTTTAACCATAAAATATTCATTGTTTGAGTTTCCTGCCATTTCAAGCATTACGTGTAAATTGGCATTTTTTGAGTTCTTGGGCGGTAGCAGGTCCCTGAAAATAAGATATCATTGTGGCACTGACTTTTAAGTGTCCATGGCATAAATTGGAAGATTGACGGTTGAAATGTTTGCACTTCCTAGTTTTTCCAATCTGAAACAGTGTGGTTTACTCCTTGTAGAATTATTAAGAAACAAGAACAGGAGTTGGCACCTGAACAAAAGAAGGCGGTGTTTTTTATCTTGAAGTCTTCAATTTTGCTTGAGGTCAAATGGCAAGAAATCGAAGGTGCATATAATTTTGCAAGGGTTTAAAATTAAATAGTTATATGGGTTGTCACTTTCTAATTTCTAGGTTGTGGGCAATTTGTCATTTCCAAGCTTTTCTTTTGATAGTGACAAAGACGCTGGTTGAAAAATCATAATGGGGTGAAATGATATTCGTGCAACAATAATAATGTACACTTAAGAAATAAGCAACTTAGGAATGCATCAGTACTCCAAACTGAAATATGACAAGAGAGCATATTATGGCTCCGAAGTGATATAGTGTGCTAATTTCGTTTTGGGTTGGGGGAGGGTTTTCAGGCAGTGGTTTGGACTATGATTTTCGTATAGTATTGTATGAAAAACGGTATAATTTGCCATGTGAGAGGAGCTTTGATGGTTATTGCTATTTTGGGTGCTTGGCAATTGCCTATTTTCATGGTCTTTCTTGGTTTCCTTGGCATGGTTGGAAAAAGGGAAGAAGCGAATTTCATGGGCGTGGATAAGAAGTGACGGTGGTTTCTATTTGGAGCCACGGTTTTTAGATTACGGCGGGGAGCTCTGTGCATGCAACGAGTTAGGCTTGAATCTGCCGGTTCGCCATGGATATGCTAGCGTTCGCCTAAACTACGGAAGCAGTTGAAGTGAAAGGGATCTTAGAGCAGATACGGTTGCTATGGATAATAAAGATCCTCTGTTTGACCGAAAGGGATCTTGAAATGATCATGCATACGTTTTATGGATTCGCCAAGAATTTCAGCTACATCTTGGCCGAATTGTCCAATGGACGGTTTCTGAATAATCCAAGTGGCGGGGCGCCAAAGATTGGAAAAAAAAGAGCCAGAGAATGAAGAAAGCCGCCTACAACTGTCCTTGAAGCGGATAGTGCAAATTTTAGATCCATGGTACAGCATCTGACCGGAATTCCTGCCCCCCCTCTTCTTTCCCATGGGCTAGAATATTTTGGTACATCAGGGTCGTTTGGGGGAGTACTTGCTCCATCTTATGGCAGATCAAACGTGGGTTTTAGCCGAACGATGAACGCTTCTTCAAATTTTGGCCTATTTTCCGCCCAGATGGAAGATTCATTACCCAGCTCTTTCTCTGATGGAAATTTAGGTGCAAAAAACAGAGTTTCAGGTTTTCAGGATTTGGGCATGGGATCCATTCGTCGATCTTCTTTAGATGATCTAGAATACTCCGATCTAGCAACTCTTTTGTCTAACAAATCAGATTTCTGGGACAAATTGGAAGATTTAAGAGCTGATGATATTTGCAAGCTCAAAATTTCTAAGCATAATCATAGATTTGATGCAGACGAAGTAGAACAGGAGAATCAGAACAGCATGGCAGGGATTGTTGATTCATGGCTGAGTCACAGTGATCAATCCACATAAAGTGTTGGTACAAGTGAAAACATGTGATCTGAAATCCCCTTTTTTTATTGTTCTATTCAAATATATTCCTATATACTTTGCCCAATTCGTTTTGGGTTGGCAGAAGGCATACTATGGCAAGAGTTATTTTGCTTCTTTTTTTTTTTTTTTTTGATCATAGGTTCGTTCTGCACCATTGACATTGGCATCCATTTTTCTCTCAAAATTCTAATGGCCATTGATCTGGCACAATGCCAGGAATATTCTTCACATCGATGGCTTGCAATGAAAGATGAACCAAACGCTATAATACATGGAAAAAACGAATATTAAACAAGGAAAAATATGTTCATATACATGGCAGCTTCATGTCTTGATGAGCTTTGCATGTCGATGGATCAAGCATTATTCTATAGCACGTCTTATGTCTTGATGTTAGAAATGAATCAACAAAGATACTTTGAAGCATGTATTTTCTTCTCACTTTGCGACAGAATTACATATCATATTCTAGATAGAAGATCTTTATAAAGCATGAATTCTTTAATTGGAGAGAACAACACAATTTTGAGAAATTTGAGGATAGCTAACTTGCTCAGGCTGTAGTTTTTTCGACTATTTCTTAAGCTCAAGTGTCTTCATCGCCTTTTGTTGCCAATCTAGCCAATAATTCTGGCAGTTAGACCCCTACACTCGTAGGGATCATTACCACAAATGGCTTGTTCTCAACTGGCCAACCATAGTCTACGGTTTTGAGAGGCTGGTAGCGTGGTCTGTCATTAGGATTCGGCCTCCACTTTTTTATGCCAGCAATCTCGATATTGTTAAGCGTATGCAGTACCTTCCTTGCTATAGGCTCCCACCAAGACACAAGAACCTCTTCATAATGTGGAAGAGTAGGATCTTGTATAGGGTCCTCTTTTGCATAAGCTACCCATGCTAGACATGCATCTGCCGGCCTGATAAGCAAGAACATACCTTTCTGGACATCCCAATATGGGTCGAATATTTCCATCACATTTTTAGGTTTATCCTTTGCAGGTCCCACATAAGGTGGGGGAGCATTGTATTCTCAACCAATACGGATTCTGGCTCGTCAACCACATCTTGCCTCGTCTGAGGCCACAAGTTCCCGATTTCTGCATTGTCTACGGGAACTCCTCCAAGCGCACGCATTGGATCAGACCAATACGTGGTATGTCCAATACCGGAGTCTCCAGCTTTAGATGAAATTTCGGAAGGAAAAACTTTCCTGAAGGTGCAGCCAGGATATGTTGGTCGATTTGAATGTAAGCAAAGGGCAATAGACATCAGAACGTTCACGCTTATGCGTTGAGAAACATTGTCTTATGTAATAGTATTATAGACATGTATTTTGCCAATTTCGGTGAGCTTGTCAGCACATTTCCTGAATTGTCAGAGCAGCGGCTTCTTGATATCACAGATTTCGACTTTGAATACATCAAGGCTAATTATAACAAGGACCAAGTTTAGAGTAATCTCCTAGGTCTTTTCTTGAAGCAATTAGGTCTATTCTTAAGCCTGAAGAAGCCAAGAAGTTGAAAGAGAAAAGAAACACCATCCTCAGAGTGATTAAGCACGGAATCCCTGTATCAGTACCTATAGTTAAAAATGCTACTACGGTGCTCATTGACATGAGGAGCTTCACTAAAGTCTGGGAGGTGAAGAAACGTCTAGACCTGTTTAGCAGGATTGCTATCATGACAACTGCTAAGGTGTATCATATCGTTATGTCTTTGAGGTCACCGCAATTACCTAATTGTTTATGCAGCCAAAGTCAGGTGCAAGGTAGTTCACATATTTCAGTTGGGGCTTATGAAAAAAAAGCTTGGGTAAGCAAAAAGATGATTAAGGAGTTCCAGTACTATGTTACATATGTGCTTGTTAGCAGAAGCGAGGTTTGCGTTAATCCGTTGCAGCCTAACTCCGATTGAGGCAGGTGACCAACGCCCCAAAAAGCACTCCCATCCCAAAGCATGTAATTGCAGGCAACGAGGAACATGATAATAAATCCAAAAAAAATATATATATGATGTACTTCACTGGCAAGCCTAAGTTTTCTTGGGCTAACATCGATGGAGATTTTGTTCTAAGGAATTGGACAAAGACACCTTATACCTACCATATGGTAAAGAAGATAGTTCCTATTGATGGAATAGTTCTTGATTTTTTTCCCGTAGGCACGGTCTCTCAGGTGGCTTTGATGCAAGGAAAACAGAGTGTGGGGATTGGCTTCTGCAACAGGACCGTTTTGCCACAATAAAGCTTTAAAAATCTAGTTAGCTGCCCAGCCTTGATTTGTAACATAGATAGATAGATAGATAGATAGATAGATAGATAGGTAGGTAGGTAGGTAGGTAGGTAGGTAGGTAGATTTTTAACATTCACGAAGACCAATTAACCATGGGACCCAAACAACAGACGGGCAGGAAAACCCAAACTCGAAACTAATAACATATGGAAGTAAAGATAATGGAATAGAATAGAATAGATTTTTTAGCGTCCACGGAGACCGATTGGCCTATGGGACCCAAACAAAAGAGAGCGACAAGCGTATTCTTGTGGGATTAACCCCGTAGAAGGGTTTTTGAGGAAAAACCTTAGCGATAATAAGTATCTTTGGCACAACTTGTACAATTGTATAGGATAGTTCGGAGGACACAACCGGTCCGTGCATCCATAACCTCACGGGGTATGACCCCAACAAACCCAGCGCCTTGGTATTCAATAACTCATGCAGCGGTTGACCGGGCACTAGTAATCGAACATCTTTGCTCTCGGATATGGACAAAGCGCCGGGCGGATCGGAGGGCATGACATTCATCCTCAATGGCACCACGGGTAGCAACAGCAAAGCCTTTGCTCCCGTGCTTCCCGAGGCCAACCTCCCCGTCTCAATGCGGAGGCGATGTGCACCATCATGAATGGAAGCTATAAGTCTGGCAGCTTACACGCATGGGCAGCTGGGTATACAAATCTTGGTGTGGGCCTCTCGTGAGCCTAGGATTGACTTCTTTTCTTGATAGTGTGCCGCCCGACTTAACGCATCCGAGCATCTGCATAAGGAAAGTAACATCTAGGTACCGCTTAAGTGCCTTGTGATCTTTCTTTGTCCTTACATGCACGCATCTGTTTGCCTGTACACCCCAGCGTGAGAATCACTGAGCTTGCTTGTCCTTCCAGCAGCCCATCACCATGACCAAAGCAAGGTTGGGCAAACGTGCATCACCCATAGCGACCACCTTCTGGAAGTAAATGATATGGCGTTCCAATGCAGCCCGTTAAAGGGATAGAAAACCTGTCTCCTGGAGTAGGATCTGGTATGCAACTGTGGACTTTACCCCAAGGGCTCGTGCCAAGAAGGCTTTCTGAATGCTAGTAATGGAGCAGTGGTAGGACTTGTGTTAATATGTTAGCTGTAAGACTTGTGTTAATATTTGGACAACCAGGAGGAGTGGCCTGTAAAATTTCATGTCCACGGAATTGGCTTCCCACTTTCCATTCTGGATTGTAATGATATGCCACGTGGCAACACTAATGAAGCCTCAAGAGAATATGTTGTCCTTTTCGGGTTGCCCTTTTTGGAAATCCCTTGTTTGTGTATTGGATGGGGGTATATTTTAGGAATACTTTTTATTGGCCAATGAGATGCTTTCTTTTGAGACATTCAATGTCAAAATACTCAACAACATGTGATTGAACAAACATATATAGTGAGAATATTTGATGTCAAAATACTCGACAATAGGATGATTGGATACCTCTTACTCATTCTCTAGCAAACCCTGGATGGGAGCATGAACAATCATTTGCAATTGGTCGTTCGTCTGCAACTGGCAATTTTTGTTTCGCGGTGGCTACTGGAAGCTAGTGAGAGCTGTGCTGCTGCTACTTCTTGGCGGAATACTCCATGTCCTCCAAGTGCAGTCTAGTTATAATGTTCTTGCCCTTTTCAATATAATAATTATAACATTGGTACCAGGAAGATGTCAACCAAGGCAAGCTTACTACCCCAACTCAAGAACCTTATCTTCTTTAACTTCTTCTTCTTTGCACGTAATAATGGAACCATGACCCTGGATGGACACATGTTTGCAGTGACTGGTTGCACTGACCTCCTGTTTGCTTTTAGATTGATATGCTTTGTTTTTTATGGTGCCATAGATTATGGTAGACTAGAGCTTGCTCTATGCACTGTCTACCGTTATGAAGATGGTGTAAAGGTGATGGTGGCATCATGTTTTGTTTTGTTTTGTTTGTTCCTTTTTTTGTGATCATATTGTATGGTGTTGGTAAGGCGAAGGCACCAACACCACTTCATGTTGCTGTGGGTGGATCCTGGTATGTGTTATTCATTGTGTATGATCCTTGATTCTTAGATGGTGACTTGTTTGTTTTTTGCATTGTATAATATAGAATAGTCCAAATTCAAATTTTGGAGTCGATTTAAATATATTTTGTACTAGTAACAGTGCCCATCGTTGCTGGGCATATGTTGAGGATTTGTAAATGATAAGATAGCAATGATACTGAGGTGCCGCTCATCACTCTGTACATTATCCTTTCATTCAGTCTCTTCCAATTTGCCCCTCTCTTAGAAGCCTCTGCATTCATGTTCCTGAGCCTAGAACAGCTTGATGCATTGACAAAGTTTCTTAATGTCTTCCATCCTCACTTTGTGGATGTCTTCTTCCTTGATTATGATTTGGTGATAACTGGATCTCGAATCGATTTTGGAGAAGACTTTAACACCTTGGAGCTGATCCATCAAATCATCTGCTCTGGGTAAGATATGCTTATTCTTAATGGTATGCTTGTTTAATTGACGATGGTCAATACACATTCTCAAGCTTCCATCCTTTCACTTGACAAATAAGATATGTGCCCCAAACAAAGAGACACTAAGTCTTATGAACCCTAGGTCCAATAGCTCCTGCAATAGTTGCTTCTTCAGCTCCATTAGTTCGTGGCCTGTCATTTTATACGATGCCTTACTTGTGGGCTTTGTACCTGGCTATACTGCTATCTCACATTCTACTCCTCTATAAGAAGGAAGTTCCTTGATCTTGTAAATAATAGATCGTGAAACTCCTTTATTAGCTTGGCCACTTGCTTGGGTAGCTTGCTCAAAGTTTTCTTTTTTTTATCTTCCGGTGCCTCTTCCTCCGAGAGTTCCAACTTGAAGATATACGATACCTCTTCTCCCTTGATACTTACGTAATTTCTTACTAGACATGCATTGCATTATTAGAATGACCTTTTTACCTGCTATCTCAATGATCTTTCCGTTTGGTACTGCCAATGTTACTTTTTTGTTTCGCACAATCGATCATTGCCTTTGTTGGGATGAGGTACTCCGTACAAATGATGAGGTCGTATTTGCCTATATTCATTATTTTTGCGCCCGTCCCAGCATTGACCCTAGCAAGTCTATGTTGAAGTTCACCCTCTCGCACGCAGTGTGTCTGATTGCCCCACTTGCTAGCACAACTGATCTGGGCTTTGACTTCAATGTTTTTAACTTGAGCATTTCTGGCATTCTCGGAGAAGCAAAGTTATGGGTGCTTCCCGTGTCTATGAGAACTATGAAGGACTTGGCCGCTATTTTGCCAATGGTGGATATCACCTGGTACTGGCTTTCCATATTTTCTGGTGTCAATTGCAGCAAGGATATGACACTCACCATGGATATAATCAGGGGTTTCGTCATCGTCGTCGTTCTCGAGTGGGGGTTTCCATCCTCCCATCTCTGTGAGGGCCGCGTTCATTACAAAGAGATAAGTGTGTGTTCAATGTCTGGGCTGGAAACATTGGAAGCACAATTGTTTTTCAAAATATTCTTGCTGCTTCTCTTTTGGGATTAAGTTGAGGAATTGCTTCACTGCTTTGGAGTAATTGGAACCTCCTCCCTGTGCTTTGTCTTTGAAGCTCACATGTTTTTTATTATATTGCTTTCCATAGTTGGTATTATATGGACTTCTGGCAAGTGCCGGATTGGTTGCTTTGGGATTATACCCTCCCGAACTCTTTCCTTTGTTATTTTGGTACTGCTTTTAATCACTATCCTAATCACCTCATTAAGGCCTTCAATATAGCCTTTTACTGCATGCCTCTCACTCAACTTCGACACATATAGCATCAGCCTCATCAATTCCTCCGTGTATTTTTGCATGGGCTTATTTCCCTGCTCCAACTTGTAAAGGCCTGCATCATGTGGCACTTATGCTCCCTTGGCACATAGTGGCATTTGAATGCCTTAGCGAACTTGCTCTGCTTAGCCCATGGGGCCTTCCACCAAATTCCTGCTGCACCTTTCAAGTTAGTTGTTGCTACTCTGCCCTTATCCTTGTCATTCATATTCTCTCATTTCATCTAACCATGCTTCGGTTTCCATTCCGGACCTGCTGTGGCCCAAAAACTGCTCAAGTTATCGGGCTTCTCAAACATTGCTTAGGGCAGAGTCCATCTTTTTTTGATAGTCGGACCCTTTTTATTCCGTGTTGGCGTTCATGTTCCCTTTCTACTTCCTCCTTGGATTCTGTATCCGAGTCCGAGCTTTCCAAAGAGTCAGAGCTTGGAGATCTGCATCTCCTCCTCTTCTCCCCCTTCCCTTTATGTTGAGGGGGTGTTTGAGGCAGTTGGACATTTTGATCCTGCCCATTCGCCGCCCTTCTGCCAGGATGACTTCTATTTCTTGGAGGTCCGACCTCATTTGGGACATTTTCTCCTCTGCTGACATCATTTCAAACTCTTCGTATAGGTCCCTTGGCAAGTGTTGCCTTGGCGGGGTTTCTTCGGCATGTCGGTGCCTATGGGGTTTCGTAGTCATTGCTACTCTTGCTGCGCGCATTTCATATTATCACATATGTTATTAGTTTCTTGGTTCTTGTGCTTGTGATATGTTGAGACATTAGATAAGACAAGGAAAACAAAAGAACAAATAAAATATGCAAAAAGTCCATACATTTATATATATCAGAAGAAATACAAAATATAATTTTTCTTTTCAGTAGAAATGGTAATCCGGGTTGTCCTGCAAGTACTTCTGTATCTCCTCCGATCTGATTCCCGAACCGAGGCAAAGAAGGGTGCTTCTTGATGTTCCTTACTCATATTGCGGCTCTACATCTTCAGGATCTCTACTTGATATATGAGCAGCTGCGACCACTAAATGACGCGGTCGAAGTTGGGGTATTGCAAAATCAAAGATACTGAGTGCAATCGATCTCTTCACCAAGATCACATAGTCGATGTTGTCGGCTAGTTTGGTGTGCCTCCCAAATTTTGATAGTGCAATTAATAGCAAAAAAGAATGAATTGGACTGTAAAGGCCTTATAAGGGTGTAACTAATGGATCTCGTGAAGAAGGCTGGGATTGATCTGGCTATACAATGCAGGATGCATGGTGAGGTTCTAGCTCAGCCATTCAAGCCGTTTCTTAAGGATCTAGTAAACAAGTATAATCTGATCGCCAAACTAGTGACAAAGAAGGATGGGGGAATTACCAAGTATATACCTCAAGCTATGAAAGCAAGTTCTAGAGATAATCTAAATGTAAGCATCACTAATATTATGAGGACGTCCAACCTAACTAGATTCTTATTGCAAAAATAGGGCTAATTTGAAAGCACTTCACTGGTATTATGTTTTGATAGTTAGCAATAAACCCTTGTAGGAGGGGTTCTTGAGTTCAATCATTCATTCTTGTAATCTTGAATATGTTAAATCCCCATCATCTAGAAGGATGTCAGGTCTGCCTGGATATTTAGAGATAGATCTTTTTTAGTTGCTCTTAATTATAGAATGGATTCAAGGCTGGATTTTATTTTATTTTTTTGAAGGTACGAATTTTTTTTTTTATATTATATAAACAAAGAAGTACAATGTTTGATGTTAGTAGAGAATTACTACAGGAGTAATCTCAACATCTTCATTCTTTACTAACAAAAAACTTATTATGGATTACTCTTGAAGCTGATACGCTTGAAGTTCTCACGAATCTTCCCACATGGTGACCAAATAGTGCCTGATGATGCTAAAGACAAGCCCTGAAAGGCCCCTGAAGGTTCATAACATTTGACAGAGTCATAAGAGTCCTCAAAAATGATGAAAAGGGCAAAAAAGTGTAAGGCTTCATATCTGTAAGGCTGCAGCAAGATAATATGAAATCCAAGAAGCCCTCACTCAAACATATCAGTATTTGAGCATAATCGACCAAGCATATCAGTACTTGTGAAGATTGTGAGGTTCTTGGCATAAAATACCAAAGCCAATGAGGAATCTCTCAAGCATAGCGCGATTTTTGAAAGTTCTTGGCATAAAATACCAAAGCCAATTAATATCAGTAATCTCTCAAGCATATCAGTACTTGAGAGTTCTTGGCATAAAATACCAAAGCATAGCAGAATTGGCAACCACTCAAGCATAGCAGTACTTGAAATAGGAATCGAGTGCTAAAAGGAAAACAATTCACTTGCTATCTGCTTTTCAGCCTATAACCTTGCATTTTCCAACCAGAATCCAGCAAAACTGAAGACCCATATGAAGGTACTGCTAAGAAAAGAATCTTCCTAACCATCTAATGCACAATTTGAACCCTTCTGCTAGAAAGAAGGAGTAGGAAACGGAAAGAAATAGCCAAATCTTGAAAAGAACACGGATGATAAGAAAATGAAGTTGCAAGAAATTGAAACTGCACCACTTGATAGATCTGCCAGCAAATCTTTACTCCATCTTATAGGCATCCACGCCATTTTGATGCGTTCTTGTCTTAGAAAAGGATCAAGATTCAAAGAATCCAATCCGGAGCCCAGACAAGAATCATACTGCCACGAAGAGCAGAAGAGCAAAAATGGCCACGTTAGTGGCTTACCAGCAAAAATCTAGGAAGGACCGCCTGATACTGCTTCAAATTCTTGATACTAAGAAATTCCAGAATTTCCTCCGCCAGATTGGACGATTCCCTGCTAGCAACTGGATTTAGCTTTGAAAAGGTCAAGATATCGAGGGTAGTGCTTGGGAAATGGAGGGCGGCGGCTCCCCTCCCCTCCCTGATCGCCTTTGCCCATTTAGCCCTCATGAAGAACCGCCGGTTTTTTTCGGTTTGGATATTATCGCTACTCTTATCTTAATCTTAAAGTTCGAGTGGCAAGAACGTAAAGAACGCTGGCTTGCAATTCCAACTACTAGAAAATTTTGGCACTATGTGTAGTATGCGGCATGCAAAAGCAGCTTGATATTATTCATGCTTGCAATGAATCAACAGCTGCTAATACACTGCCTTTAATTCTTATGACTCCCTAATATATGACAGATCTTTGGGATAGAATATCCTATGAATTGACCACTAATATATTGCTTTGTGGAGCTCCTGTTTCATGTGCGTACAGTAGCTGGGGTTATAAAGTGGCGCAGGACATTCCAGAGAAAGATTTATTGAGCATTGTCTTTAGAACAGGTATAGATAACGGGCTTGACCCGTATACAAGGGTGCAAAAAATATTCACCATTCGCACTCAATTTCTGCCATATCCAAGGTTTACGCGAGATCAGATGAAATGCAACAGCAGTAACACTCAATTAATCAGGAGAATGGGCAAGAACTTCAATTCAATCAAGTTTTTAAGTTCTCTAAGTGTTATAAATAAGTGTTGAATGTTAAAACTCGTTAATATATATATCAATAAATGGTTCTTGTAGATTTTGGCCTAGTATCTCAAGAGCGAGATATGCTAAAATGTTTCTAAGTGGTTAATTTGGTGAAAGGCATTGAGCATGCATGACTACTGCTTACGTACTAATCCCTATCATTGTTACCCATTTTTGGCTAATATTTGGTTGATTGGATTGCAAGCAACATGTCGTGCATCTCCAGATTCTATATTCTAGGATGTTTTGGAGCTCTGTTTAATGGATATAAATGTTCTGAAGACATTGCAACATTGTTGCTAGTTCTTAAAATGTTTCTTTTAGTATTTAGCTCATGCTAAGGTAACAATTTCAAGTATTTTATCTCTCTATATGGTTCCTTTATATTTTCTACGCATAAGACTGGTCTGGCACTTGGAAACAAGAACATGGGCTGGAAGTTGTAGTACAGATTGTCACAATGGTTTTTTTGGGATGTCCCAATTACATTACCAACTGAATTTCCATATTGTGTTCTCCTTACACATTGAACATGACATCCCACTATCAGAAAATTGAACCATTGAATTAAAAACCCTCAGACCTCCCTCCCCCCAGTTGTTTTTGTTGATATTCATGCAAAGCATCCACTGGTGGCGAGGAATTCCAAAGATGTACGCTCATACATATGTATTGTACATGTGTACAATGTGCTTCACAACCTTTGATTTAACAGTTAACTAAAACTTGCTAAAAATGAATCGCGCTTACCGATGGTCAAGATCGCCCCAAATCGACATCCAACAGTCCGAGTCTACTGATGGATGCCCTATACGGATATGAACAAAAACAACTGGGGGTGCTTGGGGGGGTTTTAATTCAATGGTTCAATGGTTTTAAACATTTGGTTTCTCATCTCCTTGTTCTTCATGTTCTTGCGTAACCACTTCAACTATCTCTTCTCACATGCCAAATGCAAAGATGCACGCGTATGCTAGGGTAAACCTATGGTGGTAAAGATGACACATGGTCAAAATGGATCCTAAACAAATGAACTTTACTAGGGAAACATTGTTACCTTTTTATTGCATGTATTTTGGCATCACAAGAATTGGTGATAAAACATGAGGGCTTCTATGTTGGGTCATGGGGTTCAACCCAGACTTTCATGGCTTCTAACCACCTTCCTATTGGCTCTTTCTTCTGGGTATTTGTAACAATCCAAGCCAAAGGCATCCCATTAAAGTAGTCATCAAATCCAATGAGAGTGAAAAGGTAGTACCTTCAATGTAAATAGAAACACACCTCAATAATATTAGCTATCAAGGAACTTGAAAATTCACTATGAACTACAAGAGCAACCCTACCTCTTCTTGTTTGTCTTGTAGGTGGAGTTGAGGCACATAACTCTATCCTTCCCAAATCTTAATAAGGCTTCCCTTTGGATTCGAGTCATGACCCCAAGTTGAAAGACATTACCATGCTCATAGTGGAAGACACTGTCTTGGTATTGTTGCACCCACATATGAATGCTTGTTGGTTGGTCTTCATGCAACTTCCAAACACTTGGGGCCACTAATTTATCAGTGTTGTAAATTTCATGCATCTTTAACATGTCATTTCTTTAAAGCCCATCCAACCCAACAAGCTTCTTCAGGTTCACCCTCTTGATGGATGTTCATAACCATTCTTGGCTTCAAGTAATGCACTAGCTTCTATTTGATCCATTTCTTCTTTTCGGCTATGAGCCATGGGGCCAACATATACCTCAGTCCTTCTGCAACCGCTCGTGCTTTACCGTGGCATATTTTAAACGAGGTGCACCCTGGACTACCACAGTCGTCGGATCCATCGATTCTACGGCTCAGATTGTATGTTGGAACCTCTAGGCACCTCTCGTTTCGCTTATGGTCATTTATGATTGGGGGCGCCTAATGTCAAATACGAGTTTGCCTAAGGTTTTGATGGAATATCGAGCGTTTATATTGGAATAAGGGGCTCGAAGCTCTACCAAAATAACTTAATGTCCTAATAAGACTACTTTAACCAATCTAACCAGTGGGCTAACGTGATTTTCTTTTATCTTAAAGCTATGTCTTTTTTATAACAACCCATTCAATTATTTTAGGGATATGGTCTATGGTTTTAGGAATTATATCCATATCAAATCCCCCTGGAACCCCCTGTTATTGTGCTACATATTGCACCTTGCTGGTTCACATGATCCCATTTGTGGTAGGTAATTTGAGTGCATTCAGGAAGAAGGTAGAGCTGCTTTAAAGTAAAATGACATTGGCAACCCCTTCGAATACCCTCCCCCCCTTTCAATCCATTTCCTTCTTTGACCTGGACGGGGACGTCAATCCTCCACAACATGGGTGTCTCATATTCGCCCTCGGGGCCATAGGTACAACGGTACCTTCGTTGCACAATGCAAACCAAATCAGCCATGCTTTAAATTTCAATTGTAATCCTTTTCAAAGTCAGATGTGAACCTTTGCCTGGTTTGGATAGCTCTTTATTCCTTTGAGAGCTTCTTATATAGAAATTGCATGGTGCTTCCCCAAATTTTTCCTCCCCGGTTATGAAATCCTCAACCCATGAAGTGGGAATGTGGCATATCCAAATTAGTTGAATGCCTCCCCTTTCTAGACTAGAACCCTCATGCTTTAACACCGTCCAAGTAGTCGACTATGGTCAAAAAGCCCTTCTGCAGGCTCTTTTTGCCAAATGCCTGCTTGCAACTGCTAGAAAAAATGAAAATAGAGCTCCCGTCACTGAAAAGAGATGGAATTGGGTTGTTATTGGCACTTCTCTCTTCAATCTTCTCATCTAGGTCCATGCCAAACTCTACATAGAGACCTCATGGCAGCCTTCCCTGTAGCCCAGGTTCAAAATGACACGTCTGCGTCTTCGAACTGAGGTAGGGCCAAACAAAAGCTGGTGATTCCGTGGGACAGTTTGGACTTCCAGGTGTCAATGTGGCATTCACTGAACCATATGTGGGCTGAGAATTTCAAATACAGAGGCTGGACAAGCTTAGGCTGATCCCATGGCTGTCGATCTGGTGGTCTTGCCTCTCGACCGAATTTCACCACAGAGTTGTGGTTTCCATCTTTTGGGCATTCCTTCTAATGGAATTGTGCGTGGGTGATTCTTGTCCATTGGAATCACCATGAGGTGATTCCGTCAAATGGAATTTTATGGAGGTGATTCCTTCCCGTGGAATACAACCGAGGAGTGATTCCTTTCCAGAAAAATTTACCTGGTGATTCCACTGGTAGAAATAACTATTTCAACAACTGCGATTACCCCGGCTAGCGAAGGGGCAGATGAGGTTCTCAGGAGCTGTGAGATGTCAGGGCAGCACCTGGATTACCATCTTTTGGGGTGATTCCATTGGATGGAATTACGGGTTTGTGATTCCTTCACGAGGAATGTTGTACCTAGTGATTCCATCTGGGGTGATATCGAGAGAGTTCTATACCATTCGGTGGAACATGCCACCAGATATTCCACACGAAGGAATATTACTATATGTGATTCCATCCAACGGGATCAATGCAGAGTGATTCCTTCGTGTGGAATAAAGGAGTGGTGATTCCGTCCAACAGGGTTCTACGTGGGCTTCTAGAAGAATTTAGAATGTTCTACAACATTTTATTTTGAGTAGAGCACCCTCTTTGCAACATTCTTGACACTTTTTAATTTTTGAATTGAGTTGCTTATCTGTGGCTTGTCCAACATTCTATTTTGATGCGAGAACTTGTTTTCAAAGCTTTCTTATTTTGGTATTGAGGTGCTTGCCTATTGGCTTCTAGAACATTATAGAACATCTATTTTCATTAGAGTTTGAACTTTCTATTTGCTTACTCATGTGTACCTACAACATTCTAGAAAAACGTTGTGAAAACTTTCTGTTTTATACTTGAGATGCTTATTTATGGGCCTATAGGATATTCTAAAATGTTCTAGAACACCCTAGAATATGTGGATGTAGATGGACCATTCCAGGACATTCTAGAACCGTCTAGAATGCTCTATTTTGATTAGAGCCCAAACTTTCTATTTTGGATCGAGATGCTCTCTCATGGGCATGTAGAACACTGTAAAAACATTGTAGAACATTCTATTTTAACTGGAATACCCTCTTTGAGAGACTTTTTTTAACTGTCTATTTTTGGATTGATGTGCTTATTCATAGGCATCTAAATATTCTAGAACATTAAACATTCCTTCTTCATTATAGTCGAGACTTTCTATTTTAGGTTTGAGGTGCTTATCATGTTGTATTTTAGGCCTGAGTTGTTTACACGTATGTGTCTAATACATTCTAGAAGACACTTTGAAAACATTTTATTTTAGATCTTAGGTTCTTATTCATAGGCCTCTAGAACATTCTAAAACACCCTAGCATATCTTGATATACACGGGCTATTCTCGAACATTCTAGAATGCCATAGAGATATAGGTGAATCTAAAACATTCTAGAATGTCCTATTCTGTGGGGGTCCAATATTTCTATTTTTTGCTTGTAGAATTGTTGAAAACTTTTTATTTTTGAATGAGATATTTGCGGACTTTTAGAACATTCTCCAATATTTAATTTTGATGTGAAACCATTTATGCAGATTTTTTATAACTTTCTATTTCTGAATTGAGGTGTTTGCTACTGGGCTTCTAGAATATTCCTCAGCGTCCTATTTAGATTAGAGCATTCTTTTCGCAAATTTTTTAGAGACTTTCTATTTTTAAATGAGGTGCTTACCTGCGGACTTCTAGAACATTCTAGACCATCATAGAATACTCTTAACTTCATTAGAGTCTAAACTTTCTATTTTGGGCTTGAATGCTCATGGGCATTTAGCTATTCTAGATTCTTTTGCATTTTGATTAGAGGTCAAAGTTTCTATTTTGGTTGAGGTGCTTGCTCAAGGGCATCTATAAAATGCCTGGGGAGATGCAGTTGATGAACCATCTCAGCTACGGCCTAAAAACTCATCCGACAAGAGTCAATCTGGGTCGTTAGCTCCACAAAGATGCATTCAGGTAGATATTCCGGGAGCTTAATCTTTTTAATAAAAGGCTCCTATTATTCCCTAAATGCCCAAAAATTGCTGGATATTTAGCCTTTAATAGATTATCAGAATCATGCATGCCTACCAGAATATACCATCTGGAAAATTTTATTGGGTTTCAAAGTGTTGCTTGAAACAAGAACAAGGCAGCTCATTAATTAAGATCAAAGCATCATAGAGGATGCAGTCATTCAGAAGAAAAAGGCTTCTCATTCTAGGCATGATAGGGCAAAGGAAAAATAGAAATCCAATGCATGAATTTTGGATCTAGAGGCCGAATCTGCTAAAAATGATCTAAGGCTAAACATAGCAGAGAAAAAATAGAAACCAACAGACGACTTTCTAAAAGACTAGAGCTAAAGGCGAAATCCGTTACCGTACCACAGGGCTCAACAAAGGACATTTGACAGAATAACTAAACTAAGCATGCATTAAGCAAGGCTGATCATAACAAAGAATTTCTGGTAATAGTTTGAGATTTCCATTCTGATGTAAAATCCAAAAATATTAACTCAGAAGAAGACACAGATATAGAAAAAAATTCTGAACGATTATGCAGCAAAATAGCTACAAGATCAGGCAAGACATCATGTTTTTAGGATTTAGAATGCACAGGAAAATACAATGTTCATGAAACTACTCACAAACTCCATTAGCATCACAATGGATCAACGGATCCAAGAAAAGTTTCTCGATGCTTATGCAAAAAATCTCGTATTAAATATAAGCTGCAGATGACTATAATAAGGAACAATTGGCCCTAAACTTTGCAGTCACCCATTAACTGCACAGTTAACGGCGGGATCCCAAAGGAGGGGATCCCATGTGAGGATCTCGAGGACTGAATTCAATCCAGGGTAAGATTATCTCACGCCACTATGGTGAGGTCTGATATTTTAACTATCACATAAGCAAATTAAAGGAAAAAAAAAAATTACTAGTAAAGACAAGATATGTTCCATTTAAGTTTGGGTAGATTCAGTTCCTTCTTTTAAGGGGAATAAAGTCTTATTTTATACCATGGATTCCACCGCCACCAATATAAAATAAGGGTGATTTTCCACTAGACTGATGTCTCATATTTTAGCCATTTCTATTGGGCCACATAAGCAAATAAGAAAGAAATGATTTTCTACTTTTAAAAATAAGACATGTCCCATTAGGTTTGGATAGGTTCGGTTCCTCCTTTTAAGGAAGGAAGGAAGGTTCTTTTATCATCCGCGGAGGCCAATCGGCTTATGGGACCCAAATTACATGGGTGCAGCAAGCCCGTTGCTACCCGGATTAAAAAACCCCCCCTTACGAGGGAAAAACCGTCGCAACAACAAGCCTGCTGGCAGCTGTACAAATATACATATACACATGAATTCCCGGCACCTCAGGTAGGCGCCCGGGGGCAGAGGTGAGTCCGCAGATCCAAAACCTCCTGGAGGTAGGAGCCAAGGGATCGAACTGACGGCGTAATGAGTAGCTCGTGCAGGGGCAGACCAGGTCGCACCAAGAGAACGTAGCGAGCCCGAATCTGACTATAGGCTGGACAGCTCTGGAAGGCATGGCCTTCATCCTCAACAACCCCCAGCGGGCAACACTGACAAAGCCTGTCCTGGCGCGACTCTCCAACCGACCCGTCTCAAGCCGAAGATGGTGGGCCCCTGTTCGAATGGACGCGATGATCCTGCGCTTCTTCATGGGCAACTGGGAACGCAGGTAGAGCTGTGGGCCTCGAACCAGGGTGGAGCTTATGTGCTGTTTGTAGTGTGTCATCTTTACCTATTCCAGAGCATGGTGGTCCCAGAGCTTCCCCAGGAAACAAGAGTCCAAGTACCCCCTCAGCCTATCCCGGCCGGCGTCTGTGTGCACCTGGACGCACCTATGTGCGTCTACGTTCCAGCGTGTCAGCCACTGGGCTCTCTTGTCCTTCCAACAAGCCCTGAGTCGTTGCGGGCTCATCGCCACAGCGTAAGCCAAGTGCGGGAGCCGAGTGTCGCCCATGCTGGCCACCTTCTGGAAATAAACAATATGTCTATCGAGGGCCGCATGCTGCAGGGGCATAAATCCTGTCTCTTGCAACAAGATCTGATATGGAACTGAGGGCTTGACCCCCAAGTGCCCGCGTCAAAAATGCCTTCTGGACCTGCTAGAATCTTATTTTATACCTGGGGATTTCTCCCGGTATAAAATAAGACAGTCTCATATGTTAAAAATATCATTAAAATAAGGCAGTCTTATTTTTTGTGGGTTTTCCACTAACATTTTGATGGTGTCTTATTTTATAACACCTTATAGTGGAAAACCAACTTCAATTTTATGTGCCGTATTTTTTGATTTGGAGTCGTAAACGGTGTCATATCTTTATGTGACACTCTTATTTTATGACTATAGTAGAAAATCACCCTAAGATAGTGTTACATATATTAATTTTATTATCAAAATAACATAAAAAAAATAATTTTACTATTAAAATAACACGTCTTATCTTAAATAGTTTTCCACTAGCATTTTGTTGATGTCGCATTTTATAACTACAATTCTATGTGTTTGTTTTTGCGTTTGGAGTCATAAATCGTGTCATATGTATGAATGTATACGAGTCTTATTTTCTGACTCAAAGTACAGTATGCCAGAATTTTATGCCTCTGCATCATAATTTCATGCAAACCCAAAATTGCTCCAGTCTGTGATGGATTCGCAGGCCCTTTTCAATCCAATTCCAGCCAAACTCTGAGCAGTTAACGAGGCTTCATTCGCAACAGAAGGTCAAAAAGCTTGAACAGCAAAAAGCATTCACAGGCCCTCTGGCCAAGCTCTGAGCAGTTTAGGGCAGTTTAGGTACAATAATATAAGACAAAGGTAAGAAGATGAAGGGCTTAACTATCCGTGCAAGGCCGTTCTAGCAAGTGTTGATTGTTGAAATGTCCAAGCAGGGCACGACAGGCCCAAATCAATTTTTCTGAGCCTCCACCCGTGTAAAATCCAATCACATTGAGAACATTGACTCTCATCATCACTTATAAGCACGATTTTGGGTTCCTGGCCATTTTGCAGAAAAGAGATGGAATAACCACATCATTCCTCCCCTTAATATCCTCAAAAGAGCAGCTGCCTTTCAGTTGTCATGTGAAGAATAAGAAGGACTAGCTTCATCCCTTCGGTCTTCCTCATCCTCTTTTTCCTCAATATCTTCAAGATCTTCAACATCAAAAGTCCATCCAAAGGTTGACTCAACATGGGAGCATTTCCCACTTTCGGTTGGCTGTTTTGCAGCTAAGGCAGCAGCATCCTGAATCTTAAGATCCCTTACACGCTCCCAAAGAGGAGGGAGTCCCCTCAGCAAGTGCTCTACAAGATAGTCAGATGTCTTTGCATTCTTAAAAAAAGGATGCTTTAAAAGCTTTTCTGCTGTGTGTCGTTTCAATGGATCCTTACATAAGCAATGTGCTATCATATTCCTGAAAGACTTTGAGAAACGTTTATCATTTTCATACTGAAGCCCAGGAGTAGGATTTTGCAATTGAATCTGTAGAACCTTGAGAGGAGGGTACTTAGCAAAAGGTGCATGCCCTTGCGCAAGTTCCAAAGCAGTGATCCCAAATGACCATATGTCAGCTCTCATATCATATCCAGATATGGGGTCCAATACCTCAGGGGCCATCCAACCTGGAGTCCCAACAAATGTACATCTTCTTAATAGCTGTCTCTCTGGCCTATCCATATCAAACATGCAAGCTGAAACTCCAAAATCTCCAATTTTTACATTTCCATTTTCAGCAACTAAAATGTTCCCGGCCTTAATATCCCTGTGTATATGCCCATGAAAATGTAAATACTCCAAAGCTTTTAAAGTTTCTTTCAATAAAGTAGCTATTAATGGTTCTTCTAGACCGTTGGGATGAGCGGCTCTCATGATGTTCAAGCATGAACCTCCTGCCATGTAGGGCATCACAAACCAAAGGTTTTGGTTGACGATGAAAGTACAATGAACAGACATGATATTTGGATGGTTGGTCAAACACATTGTTTGCGTCTCTCGACGGACCACATCAAGATCATTTTTACATTTCTCAAGATCAAGACTCTTTATTGCAACTACCTCATTGAAAGGGATGCACATAGCTCGATACACGGTTGCAGTTCCCCCTTCTCCAATCTCTTCCAATAATTCATAGTCAGATACCTCAATAGGATATACTTTAGTGTCCCTCTTCCTTTCCTCCATTTCACTTTAATCGTACAACAGGTTCTGTCATTTACATAATAATGATTTTGACAAACAGAAGATGCATTTCCCAAACCGTGGTTTGCATTGTCCATAAACATTTTTGACCTTAAGCCAATCGCAGAAGCATGCGTTGTTGTGGAATTGCTCAAACATGAGAAAACAACACCAAAGCAGCGGTAACATATTGTGCAACAGCATTATTGTTTTTCCTTCAAAATATCCTTTGCTGTGGTACCAGAGAACACACCAGAATGGAGATCCTGAATTCCTGTCAGTTGAACAGATACATTAGGATTGGATGTTCACTTTCTGCTTCTGCTTAAACTATATCCACCACGCAGGATAAATTGACAATGTCGAGCAGAAAATATACTAGAATGCCAAAATGCCTAGGTGATCTTTGTACATCAGTTAGCATTATCCATTTGTAAAAGCATCATGGGGTTGTCCTAGAGTTTACTTACTGATGCATCATCTCTTACTGACTGGATGTCTGCAACTCTGGCAAGGAAGTATAGCAATATTTGTCTAAGGTGGGAAGTATAGCAATATTTGTCTAATCCAACTTATGTCTGCATATGGTGCGTTTAAGAAAATGTTAGAAATAACGATTAAGAAAGAAGTTAATCTAAAATTGACATAATCTTTGACTAAATGAGACTGGAAGAATACTAAAATCACCGGTGTGTGGGCAAGTCTTTGAGAGTTTGGCTGCAACTTGTTAGATGGCTACAAATCACTACTGTGTGGGCAAGTACTTTAGTAAGTAATGACCTCCTAAAACAAGAACCAAGTAGGCAAACAAACATCTTCCAGTATGAAAGTGGATGGCAAAAGGATAGTCTTACCTGTTGTAGAAACCTCTACCACATACAATATTAAAATCAGTCCGCATTACATTTTTTTTTTTTTTTTGCCTGCCATCCGGACGTGACAAAGAAAAGAAATGCACAACACAATATCGCACCCATTTGTGCATATCCAGCTTTTACATTCTGCCCCATACTTTCAACTCTTCTGGATGCTTGTTGCATCTTGAACATCATTCCATATCATAGGTACCATGACTATAATGTTACCATTGAAGTAATTTGGCATTACTTTCAGACCTAGACTCCTATCAGTTGTATAGGTTTCATAAAGGCTTTGTAATAAATGATTTTCTCGCATGTGCCCCTAAGGCGAGATATATAAGGTCCTTCTCAAATGCATTTGGAAAAGAAAGGGTGAAGACAATATTCTAGTTGCTGATTGAAAATGCAATTTATACTTGGCATTTGAAAGTGCATATTAGGAAAGCTCGGATTCCATAAACATAAAATTTACTATGAAGAAGTGACATTCATTATGTATGCTGTTCGTGAAAGTTAGATTAAACAGCTGCAGTAAGGCACCTAAAAAAAGGGATTGGAGAATTGAACCCCACACCCCAGAAGACATATTTTTTCCACTGTCTAGGAAGTAAATAAATTTCCCTTCAAAAAGTGGCTTGTTTAAAATAAAACTTTCAAGCTCTAGATCGACCTATACAAGCATTAAAGTCTCCAACAAGACTCTTGTATGACTTCATGAAATGATTTGACACCCCAAACATGAAATGATTTGACACCGCAAAATTTAAATATCAAACCGTAATGCGCAGGTTATTATGAGAGATCAAACAGAATACTTGACGAAGAATTCTAGAAAGAAAGAAGGTTCTTATTTGCCACAGTTGGCAGTTCGAAACACAGAGAATATGCAATCTTATTTCTGGATAATCCTTGAGCTGGAAACACAGCCACTAAACCAATAGCACAGCCTAATATCATTCATGATCTTAATTTATTGAAACAAGCCTGACTTCCATAAGCAGCAAGCAACTTGCCTTCCTGAAGATGATCGTTAATTGACTGAATCCTTTTTTTATTTGCTTATCATAGAACTCCCAACTAATTCATAAGAATTGTTTCTTACCTGCCCAGAATTCATCAAACATATGATCTAAGGTGCATTTTTCTCGTGACACTCAGAACAACCCAAGAATTCAGCCCAACTCACCAAATCAGGCTCTATTGGTATTTTATTAAAAAGTCCTCATCTTCATCTATTTGCCATGCTCTGCTTAAAAGTGAAAGCATGCATCTGCAATGATCTGCTAGTGATCTAAATAGATAATCTTGTCACATAGAATAAAAACAATGATAACCTTCATCAATTAAACCCCTACAACACGGAACTCTATCAATCAATTAAACCCCTACAACACGGAATTCTTACTTCTTACTCTTAAGTTTTCGTAAACTTTTAGCAATAACAGGTCGCTCCATGCTCAAGTTCTGCAAAAAAGCAATATGCATTGTCATAACTCCCAACAAGACAAGCTAAAGTTAAATGTAAATAATCTTTCGACATCTCCCTCACAAAGCATTGGTGTTCTCATTGCATTGTTTGACCGTATGGCTGAGAGGCCGTTTCTGTCGACCATTTCTGTACTACTGAGTAGCAGCTTAACCTCTCTGCCAACGAGAAACCAGCACCTCAGTCTCATCTACATAAATCTGTACCATTGCTCGTAGTAAACAGTGTGTGCAAGCATATCACCATATCTGGGACTGTATGTAGTTGTACTATGCACTTATACTGGGCCCTCGACTTTTGTTGTTTTCATCATATATCATGATTTTTTAAAAGCAGGAATTTTTAAAGGCTGCTAGTAGATGTGGTTTCTTTTCTTACTAGAATTTCAATTTAAGTCATGTATTGGTTTCAATGGCCAGTTTTATCAAGTAAGAACAACCATGGGCTAAACTATGTAACGACAGGAAAACACGAGATGTTCAAACCAGCAATTGAACTAAAATTCTCTGGAAATATTTTGAGTAGCTTCTGCTTGACAGGTTCGTACACACCCGATTAGTTAGTCAAGTTCAATTGCCTCCAGGCATAGGATCGAAGGCCCCTCTGAACCCCTGATAGAATAGCATTACTTCCTACGAAGTTCTGAAGGGCATAAATAACTTCATTAAGGGTCCTCCTTCTCTGTGCCTCCTTCCCTTGCGTTCATGCTTAAACATTCGAGCAAAATATGATGCATTCACAAGCCTGCTTGTCATAAGCACCAAAAATTCAAGCGGATGTGGATGTTCTTAGCAGTTCTAATAATTGTTTGCTTTGTTTCATAAGTTGTCTAAAATATTATGATTCTTCATGCAGTCTTGCCTTTAATACACAGTAAAATAGAGCTTTTTATGGAAATTTATAACCTGTAAATAAACAAGAAAGCACTTACGGTTTATTTGAACCAGAATAAAGACCCTTAAGAGATAATCCTTCCACCCAATTGAGCTGCCTGCAACCTACATATGCGTAACACGATATCGTCTATAACCGTAATAAGAAATCCTCAAACAAGTATCTTAAAAATAGAAGTTACAATAAGAAAGAACTAGATAGTTAGGCATTACCCACCAAACAAAATACGAAGAAAGTTAGCAGACAAGACTGCAGTAGGTTACGGCAGAGTGAGGGTCCACTACAGGACTTTCTTGAAGTTGGAAGCGACAAGACTTTCTTGAAAGGACACAAGCAACTAATTTTCAACATAATTCAGCTAAATCATGCTAAGCCTAAACCGAGAAAATAATTTCAAACAAACAAATTAAATAACGCCAAATGGATAGTTAACTGTTCCAAAGAGGAATTGTCAATTCTATTGCATCCATACTCCTTGGAAAGGCTTAGTCAACAGTTTAGAGGATCCCTATGCAGAGGTATCCTATTATACTGAGCATATGCACAGCTCTAAACATGACAAATATATTCTGATGCAATTGCCTGGAATTGGGAAGCTGCCAAACTATAATACTCCACCTAGCCACTAGTTTAGAGGATGCCTATGTCTAGCCACTGGTTTAGAGGATGCCTATGCAGAGGTACCCTATTATACTGAGTATGAGTATAATCACAGACCCTATAATCCAAGAGAAGATAGGAGGCTTACAAAGCAATATGCAGAGTCATAAACCTCAAAAACGAACCAAGAAACCTTGTGCCAGCACATATACGTTCTTTACCAGTTTGCAACATTATGTGCTGATAATAATTGATTAAGATAAACCTAGGAAAGAAATGGCAGGCTGAAGGAGCGATGAGTGGCCACATTAGAGATACAGAATGCTGCATTTTCCTATAGAATTTTTGGTTCTGCAACACATCAGCAGGTTACGGCAGGGTGAGGGTCCACTACAGGACTTTCTTGAAGTTGGAAGCAACAAGCCTTTCTTGAAAGGACACAAGCAACTAATTTTCAACATAATTCAGCTAAATCGTGCTAAGCCTAAACCAAGAAAATAATTTCAAACAAACAAATTAAATAATAATGTCAAATGGATAGTTAACTGTTCCAAAGAGGAATTGTCAATTCTATTGCATCCATACTCCTTGGGAAAGCTTAGTCAACAGCTTAGAGGATCCCTATGCAGAGGTATCCTATTATACTGAGCATATGCACAGCCCTAAACATGACAAATATATTCTGATGCAATTGCCTGGAATTGGGAAGCTGCCAAACTATAATACTCCTCCTAGCCACTAGTTTAGAGGATGCCTATGTCTAACCACTAGTTTAGAGGATGCCTATGCAGAGGTACCCTATTATACTGAGTTTAATCACAGACCCTATAATCCAAGAGAAGATAGGAGGCTTACAAAGCAATATGCAGAGTCATAACCTAAAAAACGAACCAAGAATTGACCTTGTGCCAGCACATATACGTTCTTTACCAGTTTGCAACATTATGTGCTGATAATAATTAATTAAGATAAACCTAGGAAAGAAATGGCAGGCTGAAGGAGCGATGAGTGGCCATATTAGAGATACAGAATGCTGCATTTTCATATAGAATTTTTGGTTCTGCAACACATCAACAGCAAGGTATGTGGATTGACTACCATTATTGTCCTACATATAGCAAAGGGGGATGTTTTGGTCTTTCAAATTCGAATAGTTAATGTAAAAGAGTCATAGCCATATGCTGATGCATTGAGTTCAAATCGCCCCTTCTTATTTGATGCATTGAAGGCAGCCGGCAACTTAGGAGACATACAGACTGGCATATCTTTGTGTTGACGAATTAAAAACCATAGACTGCATAATTGCCATATAAAGGCTAGCACCAGAGAAATTATCACTCAGGCCCTGTTCATCAGAGAAAACTTGTAATCATGTCATGCAGAGGTTTTTACTAAAGAATGCATTGCACATGCCTTTGCAGCTAGAACTGACCCCACCACATCTAAACATCAACTTGCACAGATTACAGAGCACACTCTGGCAAATAGACATGTTGGTCGATACCAAAGTGACAACCCGAAATGCAAATGGCATGGCATAGTAACTCACGTCTCAAATGCCAGGTCGTCATTATTCTGTGATGGCGGGAACTATAATGTTGAATATTATCTTAATTAAGGCTGGGTAAAGCTACGATAAACAGGAGCTATAAAAACCCTAATTTGCCTTTGTGGAGCAACTTCTGACCTAACCATAGACGACGATCCATACCTTTGTGGAGCATCTTCTGATCTAACCTAGGCGACGGTCCAAAACGGCCAATGAATTTTGAAAAGAGTCTATTCTAGGTCATGATCAAATGGCTTAAGCCACATCCAACTAAAATTATCCTGTGATGCCGGGAACTATGATCTTGAATATGATCTAAATTAAGGCTGAAATAGAGTTACGATAAATAGCTAACAAAACCCTGATTTATTTTTGTGGAGCATCATAAGGCGTGGATCCATACCTTTGTGGAGCATCATCTTCTGCTCTAACGTAGGCGAAAGTCCAGAGCGGCCATCGAATTTTGAAGGACCGCTTAAGCCATAACCACTCAGATTTTTTGGCACATGGTCAGATTTTTTGGCACGTGGATAGAGATAAAGGCACTTGTGGTGGTTAAAGGGCGAAACAAAGGCAAAAGGCAAAAAGCTCTAAAATAGACTATATATACGACGGTGGCATTCATGGGTGGCATTCATGTTTGAGAGCAGAAAAAAATCATGGAACAAAGAAGACGGTCTTCAAAGTTGCTCAAATCTAGATCTGATCTGGGTACAAGCAGCCTCCATGGAGAGGGTTATGAAGAGGTATGGAAAAAGAGAAGGGCACTACGAAGGTTGAGATCCTCAGTTTCCACTTCAGATCTTTTGAAGCTAAACGTGAAGCTAAATGAAGACGATTTTACAGAACTTGAGGGATGTATTGATTTGGGTTTTGGGTTTGAGCACGGTCATCCTGCACTTTGGGATGTCCTTCCTGCACTAAGAATGTGTTATGTGACGTCTCCATCGTCATCAAAAAGTGTAGAAGAGGGAGAAAAGGAAAGAGGATGTGATGCACAATTCATTACAAAAGAAGCTCTACTTGAATCTCTCCTTAAATCCCCTACTCCTTTGGATGTAAAACAAGTGAGCGTTGAATGTAGCCCTGATGGAAGTCCTTATCATGGTAAGTCCAATCTAAGACGTGTTGTTAGTGGCTCTAAACTGTATTCTCCTAAAAAGCTTGATCCCCACAAGCTTGAAATGATTAAGTGGTGGGCCAAGGGCGTTGGTTGCAATGTTCGACAATCACAACATGTCAAACTCTGCAAAGAAGAGCAAAATGCATATGGTGAAGAAGAGAAAGAAGCATGTGAAATCGGTAAAGAAATAGGTGCATCTTCAACTAAGGCTTTACAGCACTACAAGAGATTTATTGCAGCAGCCAAGGCCGCCGCAAACATTTCTCTCTATCGATTTTCATGTATTAAGGGAAGTGATTTACCTCTACTGGTTCACTTACTGGCTGGAATTATGTTTGCCAATTTATGTGTATCAATATAGAGGAAGAGGAGGACGAGGAAGTGTATTTTAGGTTCATTTATCCCAACTAATTGGTGTGGTATACAAGCTCGACTTCTAGCACGCCAAAATTTCTAAGGTGAATTTCTAATGTAAATTTCTAATGTATAGACCACTATTAAATAATTATTTAGGAACTTTGTACATGTTATGATGTTATTTATCAAAAATATGTTATTATATCTCCAAGTAGAGTTTTATTTTGTAAAGATTCTAAACCCCATTATAGTAGTTCCTAACCTTGCTATGGAAAAGCCCTTTCATATTAAACTCGAACCTGATTACATTTTTATATCAGAGACAAAAGTAGTGGGTTAAAAAAACTCCACTCACCTGACATAAAATCCACTCCCAGTGATAGATAGATGGAGTCTACACCATCGCACGCTCTAAATTTAACACACACACACAAAAAAAAAAGGAAATTGCAATCGCACACTCTAAATTTAACACAAAAAAAGGGAAGAAGAGGAAATTACAATCACAATCTGCACGACAAATTACACACCTCCTGAAGCTTGCAAAAAGGCCTTAGTGTGGCACCGAATAAGTACTATTTGCTCCATCACAAAATATATATATATTTTATATGAAATAAATTTCACTCCCTGCCGCCATCTGTGCTTACCTCCCCAATCACTCTTACTATCATCTATTTTCGATTTGTAATAGACTGTGTTGTGTCTAATTGGACGAAAGGTGTACAGATCATCCATCCTATACCCCATTCCAGCTGATCCAAAGGATGATGAATCCACACACACATATAATAGTGGACCTTGAAGCAATAGGCGCATGCCTTTTGTCTTTCGCTAAAGCAGCCGCACTCCATAGTGAAGTTACAGTAGGTTGTTTCTTTCACCCCAATGGGTCCTAATTTCCCTCTTCTTTTGTGTCGTTTCTTTCACCCCAATGCGTCCTAATTTCCCTCTTCTTTTGTGTCGAGGCCTTGCTGCTTCTTTTTCCTATGACATTCCCCTAGAATATACAATATAAATAAGTATATTCTATGAGCATTATCATACAAGTCAAGCCATTAGACTTCTTATCGATATAGGCCATACTTGAAAAAGGGTGGCCTAATTATTATCATAACTTAACCATATTTGATCTTGACTATCACTTATTCTACTGTGGAAATTGTTGTTGTGAGATCTTCCAAGCATATTAGGTTCCCCAATTTATATCAATTGGTATCAAAGCTCAGCTACGGTCTATATCAGTGGAGCTTTGGGTGATGGAAGCAAGGAAAAAATTTTGCGGCACAGAATCAACAATATATCATAAGCAGATGTAAAAAGGCAAAGTAGATATTTGTCTTCCTGAGATTATATGTCTCCCTGAGATTACATGAAGCAAAATTAACTAGCAGGATACTTGACGAACCAAAGGCCTTTTGGAACATAACTAAAAGCCCTCTTCCATGTTCCGATTTTACAGCAGAAGAGATGATTTCCTGGCTCAAAGAGCTCTACATGATCCCTGCTCAGAAAACAATGATCCAAAAGCTCCCCATAACTGAATCTATTTTTTCTCCCTTGGATGTACAGGAAACACTGGCCCGTATGAAAAATGGCAAGTCCCCTGATAATCTAGGTATGGTGGCAGAATTATGTAAATGGGGAGGCGATCTTCTTCTTGAAAAACTCACTCATAGTGCTCAAACATGGCAGCCTTCCTGATGCATGGTATGTTAGCAGAGTTGTCCCAGTATATAAATGTGGCAACGTACATGACTTACGCAATTACAGAACAATTCTAGTTGGAAATGTTATGGCTAAAACTTTTGCTTCCTTGATTGAGCAGAAATTAGTGGATTGGGCTACAAATGCAGACGTTATAGCAGCATGTTAGGCTTTTTCAGGGCTGGTTACTCAACTGTAGATCATTTAGTGACACTCAAAGTGCTCACGGAAAATGCCAAGGGTCGAGGAACCAATTGTATCTTGCATTCATAGACCTTACGAAGGCATTCGATCGTGTTGATTGGGGTAAACTTCATGACAGATTGGAGGCAATTAGGGTCCCTCAAGCTCTCCAAGAGACAGTTGCTTGCTTGTATCAAAAGGTATTGGTGGAACTCTCATTTTCCCTATGCTCTGATACACAGATCCACAGTACTGTCGGGGTTAAACAGGGCTGCCCCTGCTCCCCTGCTCTCTTTGGGTTGTTTATCGATGAAGTTGAAGCTTGGCTTAATGACATAAGTGGAGTTGGTGCTGATTTAGGTGACCATGTCATAAAGTTGCTACTCTTTGCAAAAAAAAAAAAAAATATATATATATATATATATATATATATATATATATATATATATATATATATATATATATACAAGTTTTTGTACTATGAGGGGTTGTACTGTAAGAGGTTGTACTACGAGGAATTTTGCAAAGTCAATAGGTTGCAAAGACTTTATTAACCAATTACTGTTTTTTTGAATGAGAAATTATACCATGTGAAACCCAAATAACATAAATTCCAAAGACTAAACCTGACAGTAACCTCTAAAATCTTAAACCCTTAAACCTAAACAAATGCTAGTAGTCAATAGTTACTCTGACACTAAATCTTAAGCCCCTTAACTTAAAACCCATGTATCAAGGGACATTACAGACCTTGGGAACCATAGGTATGTACCTTTAAGGATACTTAGTTCCAACCAATCAACATATATTGAACATGTAGATGGTCAAATTCTTGGTCAACAACCATAGCCAAGTTGGATCAACCTCTCAAGTCAATCTCGCTAAGAACAATTCTCTCTATGCAAGGATATTTGTTGAATGCCCTTACAAAAAGTAGGCTACTAAAATAGCATACAGAAAGTGTATGTACAAAATGGAATAAAATAGAATGCACAGATAGTTTGAAGTGATTGTCGAGGAAACTTTAACTTGCATCCTTCCTTTTTTACATCAAGCATCCCAAGATTACACTATGGCAATAAAAATCGGTAGGAAGTTAAAGCCCAAGCAATGAACTAGTAATTTTGCATTGCTACCAAAGATGCGACGTGCGACAGAAGGTCTATCATGCCAACTATTAGTGTTCTAAAGGATGAAAGAGCTTGTCTATCCTTTAATCAAGACTTTGTTAGGAATGTTTTATAATGTGAGGGGAGAACCTATGAATTGGCAATAATTATAATGGTAGTTAAATGGCAGCCTCTTAACTCCTTATGTGAAATCTAGCTCTAAATAGAATGGATTGTGTAGAGTTTAGGATATTATTGCATTAAGACGGTGGTAGTTTATCTATTTATTAGACTTTGGCTTTGTCGACGTGTGTAAATGTAATGGGTAGTTAACACGAATGTACTTAAAAGCGAGATTAAATAGATATGTGAAGATCTTGCAAATGTTTACACGTTTATAAATATGGTCAAAGATCCAAGTAAACGGTGGGCATAATATTAGACTATACTTGGGCTAATGGCCTTGCAAGATTTAATAGCCAAATCTTTTTACCATGCTTAAGAAGGTCTAAAGTTGAGTGTCAAAATTAAGTTAGCGAAGTCATCCTTTAGAGCTAGTAAATTGGTTCAAAGCATTGTGTCGCATAGTTAAAAACCTCATTGAATGAATTGTTGCTCACACTGCGGTTAACGAATGAATGCAACTTGCCGAAAGTTGCCGCAAGCAGTCAAATAGGGCAACTATTTTGCCCGCTCCATCGGCTTACAAGCACAAAATCATTAATACAATTGAAGGCTAAGCAAGTAATCTGCAAAGCAATGACAAAAAAGAAATGTGATTCACAAGCCAAAAAACATGCCTAGATAAAGGATATTACTAGTAACATCGCATCATACCTTAGATTTGTGTGGCTTTTCAAGATCAGTATGTCCCAACTCCCAAATGACTAGATTGCCATCATCTCCAACCCCCATCCTAAAAGATTTTCATGCCTTAAATGCCAAATGCGCTTATCGCGATATATCTCCGGATGACTAGATTGCCATCATCTCCAACCGATCCGAAAGATTCTCATGCCTTAAATGCCAAGGCACGCCTTCAACAACTCCCTCATGGGCCGGCACAATATATCTCCCGACGATTAAGAGATACAACGTGACTAGAAAAAGCATCGTATTAAATGTACAATGATCAATAAATCATCTCACTAAATTGATATGCCTTTTATAAAATATATAAGGCACAAAATGAAAACATAAAATAAGAACCAGTAGAAACATGCACAACCACTTTCATGTCAATCTCGGTACATTTTATGAAATGGGCATGTAAACGCCTTGTCTCCAGTGGAAAAACCATTTGAAAGACATACAAAAATTGGCATTTAAAAGACAAATAGCAAACATCATAATGTGCACTACAAATCCACAAATCCATAATCTACTCCAGTTAAGAAAAAGTTCATCTAGGCTTGAAATTTCACTGGAAACCTCTTGTAGATACATCAACTCCAAATACAACCTTTGATCAGCATCATAGCACTTGCAAGCATAAGTTTGAAGAACACATTCAGTAGCTATTTCTGAAGCACCATAAGCATTTAAAATGTACCTCCCTTTATTAATGAGATATATGTGCTAAGGAAATACAATTGATTATCTACGAGGATACAAAAAATCCCACTTTAGAATCTACTCAAGCGCATCAAATAAGCATGAGTGCCAAACTTTCTTTGCCTCCATTTCTAGTGGGAACAACAGTCAGATAAACAATAAGCGATTGGGCCCATTTCTAATGATACACGCACATTGCACATTATATATAGAATGTGCATACTCATCTAGAACATTATCAATAGCGAATCTAATTTTCTTTCACCTATAGATTGTGGCGGATCCTCGCATTGCGAGGCAAATCCTACAATAGTCCAAATAAAATGCACGGGATGTCTTGACATGTTGCTGATGTCTTGCTATAATGGAACAATAGCTCAAAGAAAATCCCCCGCGTGTCATCCACAACATGTTATTGGAGTATAAAGCGGGGTTTTGAAATGAAAAAATGACGAGGGGAACTAGTTATGCCATTCCGGAACAAAAACACCTTTGGATGTTGCGCCTCACCCTAGTTTATCCAACATGGAAGGACTCAGTTGAAGACAAAGCACTAGGTTGCATTTAAAATGGACCTAGCAAAACAAATGTAAAAAGCTCCCTTGATAATGTTCATACCTTTAATATAATGCCCGACTGCATTATATGGCAAAATATAGGGAAGTTTCAGGACATAATCCATTGACAAAACTATGTTTGAGACTTTTATGTAAATATGTAGGCCAACTTACTCCCTTCCCATCACGGAAGCATCGGTGAAAGAAATCTGGGCGTGGGTGTCGACCGCAATCTTCATAGCTTTAGTGATAGCTCGCATGCTTATGAAAGCATAAAGCAAATCCGAAATGGCCAATTTAACAACTTTCAAGTTACACACATGTTAGATCGAAAGCAAGCTTTCTTACCAAGTGCACCTTGATGTAAATCGGGAATTTGCCTTCGAACGCATAAAAAATCAGTTCTGAGACAAACAAAGAACATGGAGTCATTTAAAATCCGAGCAAGATCATAAACTAGAGAAACTAAAGGCTGGATTTGATGAATACCATAGAAACGAATAACTAAGCAAATGATAATGATCCAATCGTACAAAATAAAATCTCAAAACTATGAAGAAGTGGCGGATCTGGATTGCTTGCAACATAGGCACGATGAAATATACACCGCAGCTAGTTATAACAGCTCTTGAAGGCCCACAAGCCATATTCTCAAGGACATATTTGTTTGCCATGTTCCTTGAGAAGAACATGTGCTTGGTGTAATGCGGGTTATTTTAAGATGATGTTATGATATCTAGAAAGCGAAGCATTCAACCGGCCAAGTAACAAAATTTGTTGCAAATGTAAAAACCAAGCTCAAGAGTGCATACTTGGTGGTTTGACTCATTCATGCTAAGCATTTGAAAAATGTATGCCAAGCAACATTTGTGGACTGACCAATGATCTTCCAATACATGTTCTTGCCGCGGACAATAGAGCTTTCATTTAGGAGTTATGGCCATAACTCAACTGTAAAACTGTGGCAAGCAAAGACATTAGACCATTTGGCACTGTTTTAGCCCATTTATGTTAAGAATTTGGAAAATGGATGCCTAGCATCAATTGTGGAACTTCCAGTGACCTTTCCAACGGATGTTCTTGTGCATAAAAAAGAGCTTAAATTTTGGAGTTATGGCCAAATTTCTACCCGACTGTAAAACTGTGGCAGCAAAGACATTTGATGATTTGGCACTGTTTTTGCCCATTTATGCTATGAATTTGGAAAATGGACGCCTAGCATCAATTGTGGACCTTCCAGTGACCTTTCCAACGGATGTTCTTGTGCATAAAACAGAGCTTCAATTTGGGAGTTATGGCCACGTTTCTAGAAAATCTGACTGACATCCATACCGTTCAAGAAATCTACAGCAGCAGCAGCTTTTTACAAATCAAAAAACTAAGATTTATCATGACATTTCCTCATTGGCACTTTAGTTAAGGTTGCAATTATGGATCTAACTGAGTGATCGCCCGTAGTTCCATAGTTGTCACAGACAAATAGAGACCACAATAGCCCGCTTATTTCTTCCCAAAAAAGGAATGAGTTTTAACATTTGTTTTAGTGAATCACAGAGCAATTGCTGATGAACATTGGAAAAGGCAAGAACTAAATACTTAAGGCACTTACTTTTGTAATGGATTTGGCATCATCAAGTTTTGGAAAGTATCCGCTTTCCTTCATTTGTGTACTTAGACGTTCAATGTGGCATAGATCTCTTCACTTCTTCGATGGCTTCTATCTTTCACAAAGAACTCATGCACGTTGTTATCAATCTCAAATCCATGCCATTGCGGGTTTTTTTCCATGCACCGCACCTTTGCCTAAGCTCATCTATTCCGCCACGACATCGACCACATACATGCCTCGGAATAGATGTCGACACATAAGCATATAGGCGAGAGCCATCACATGGACATAGTTGAACAATTCTTACATAGCAATGTCTTCCCATCTATTAGACCAGCTGGCATTTTTGCCATTATGTATTGCACCTTCGGTGCAGCCATCCTTAAGCTTCTTTCATAAATTTCTCCTCGTGTGAATGCCCCATCAAGAACCATAAAGGACACATTTCCTGCATCCCATAACAAGTGTTTGAGCTCTTCTTGTAGACCCGACTTCCTTTGCCCGGACTTATGTTCTCGCATCTAATGATAAGCAAGAATCTCAAGCATGCATCGTGGTGTTATCTCTTCCAAAGTCTCATCTATTTGTTTCCGTAAGCACGGGGCCGATTATCACCCCTTCTTCCCCGCAATAACGGGAAGACCAAATTAGACCGGATAAAATTCATCTATCATACGGATAAAATTCATCTATCATACAAGAGCTTTTCTAAAATGGCAACATCATTTTGCTATAACCATGTACATATCCTTGCAAGACCAATATGTTAGGAACCTCAAAGAATCATAGCTCTCTATGCTCTTTCAAATCACAAAAACCAAAAAGAGTTGCGGGCTATCACATGCCTTGCAGAGGCAGAAATATTTGAAGAACCGAAGATCTATGTTGTTCTTTCCCATTACGCCAACAATCGGTAGCTCTGCCATAGCCAAAAGGTACGTGAGTGAAAATCAGCATGCCAAGAAGGTGGACATTTAACAAGATTTTGCGGGGAACCAACTTTCCCAAAGCAAATCCGTCATAGGCACCATAGCTCCGACGGAGAAAAACTGGATTTGCACTTCCAAAATACAAACATGGCGCATCCATAGCTGCCTTTTAAATGAGCGGTTTAGGCAAGAGAATATGGAGACGTTCATCGGACAGTTCTTTCGGATGAAGCCGGGCGCAACGGACATTAGACCGCACGTAAAATCGCCATTATAAGTCGCCAAAAGCGAGACCCAAGCCTACAGCGGCCCATCAAATTCAAGATGATGCACCTCAATGTTTGAATCTCTTACCCGGATCATGAACCCGCCATATCTTTCCTCGATTTGAGCATAGGCCATCCAAATTCGAAGCACCCCATTTCGACAAATATCTGCGTAATTTTTTGTACCAATCTGCAAAAGACGTTTGAGGAATTTGCATCTTGGCGCATTAATTGGAACAAAATGGAACACCGTAATGCTGGCGCGCATACAATTGGGTGGTCGGGTCGTTACATTTGTTCACACCGGCAAACTAGGATTGATACCTTATATGAGAAAGAAAGCCAAAATGAATGTGCAATTCTAATGAACAACGAAATACCAAAACAATGGCGTGCAACACCGCGGCAAAATCCCAACGCTAAATAAAAAATGGAGTCATTTTAAAAGAGAAGTGACAAGCGTGTCATCATTCTAGATGCTAACCCCGCTAGGAGGCATAACGCGAATGGCGGATCCAAATTTCTTTTTCAAGATTTGAAGTCGGGAGCAAAATCAAAAAAAGGCCTCCGAAAACGTAGAAAGCAATAAGCACAAAACCCCGAAATTGGCAATGGATACCATATCTAAATCGTTCTTTGCGGGACATTTGTCATTTCATAGAAACGTAACCATTCTTAAAAGGCGGGATAACTTGACCTCAATATGCCTCAAATAATTAGAGCAACTTCCGTGAGAATAACCGTTAACTACTGAACCTCATTTATTCTTTGAAAAAGCTTCAAGCCCGCAAAGCATTCGTGAGAAGCCGCTATAGCCACTCGAGAATGCATCGAAGGAAAACACATGCAAACGTAAGTTCGAGCTCGCGATTAAAGCTCGGACATGTCCGATAAAAATGGGCTTAACTCCCACTGTCTTTTGATCTCTCCTCTTTATATGTAGAAAATAGAAAATGGCGTAAATTTCAATAAGTTTCGGGAAGGTTTTGGCAATCTTGAATGCACTCGCACCGATAAGGAACAAAAAATCCTTTCCAATCGAAAGAATGCTTTACTCGCCATAGCAAAGATGATGCCACCGAAAGAATCAAACTCGCAAAGAAACCATCGGCTAAGGAATTCGAAGAACTATAAGAACCCTAATCGTTAGAAGAACAAAGGGGAGGTAACGAGATTGTAAAGGATAATCGGAAGGCTCGGCCTTCCCTTTACTTGCAAAGGTCGCCATAGCTACCTCACGATATTCTGAAGAAAGCGGGACTGAAAACTTGCCACCTAACAATGTAATTAATGATGCTTAATTGCTGCCAGTGCCACCTCACCCATATTAAATATTAAATGTAATACAATTTCCTTTCACACCCAATATTTAATAAACATTAAATATAAAAGCCCTAATTTCAAGGATGGACGGTCTACATAAAATGCCCCAATTGAAGCCCTAGATCTAACGGGCCACATCAAAACCCCCAAATAAAGGGGGCTGCTTGGGGTTGATTGAAGTGTCACCGTCTGGACCATCCATCTCAGAGATGGACGGCCGAGATCAAGCTTTACCAACAATTTCCTTGCACCTTCCTTAACCTTAAAATCAAGGGCCACGATTTCTCACGTGCCCGATCGACGGCCTAGGGATGGGGTGCATGCCCCATCCATGCCCCATGCATGCCCCCCATCAAATCCAAGGGCCATTGTCGCGACACCTCAGAAAATCGACGGCCAGGATGAATCTCTACAAACTTTCACCCCCCCATAGGACCCATAATATATATATCACCTATATATATACAATTATATTGAATGTAGATAATCTGATCCCAGCCGTCCATCTCAGATCTGGACGGCCCACGTTGCGCCACCCAGAAAGCCCCTTTATTTGGGGCTTTTGTTTTCGACCGTTAGATTTGGGGATTTAATCTGAACCGTCGATGTATAGAACTGCATTTAATGCCACATTATGAGGTTGAGTTGGGGCTTTTGATTTAGGCTGTCGGATTAGAGGAATTAATCTAGACCATTGATAAAGAGAATGAAATTAAATGCCATTGTGAGGTGGCGCCATGCCATATGTCTTTTTGTTTTCCATTTTTTTAAAAGCTTTTAATGATGACGATTTCTAATGGCCTCCTATGACGTGGCATAGAGATTTTTTCTTCTGCATTTTTTTTAGACTCTCTGTATTTCAGGTTTCTGTTCACGATTTTTTTTCTGGCGATAGTATAGCCGCCTGTATGATTTGTTGGCGCTCATGTCGGCTGTTTGTATGATCGTGGCCGATCCGTTCCTCTTTGAGCTATTCTTCCGGCCGAGATATTCTGTGGAGATGGCAAACCTACTATTGGCCCATGCGCTGGCCTTTTTCTTTCTTATGAAGATCTTGGCTTCATCAACCAGCCGTCTGAATCTCAACTATCAGCTTGCCGACTGGGTAAAACTTTGAGCAGAGCTTTTGCTTTCTTGGTATTGTCTTTGGCTGTATTTCTTTGCATGATGCTTGAATGTGGGCGCTTATTTACGCTCAGGCATTGTAATCCAGGATTTGGGAACCAGAACAAAATGTTGTCTTTATGCACAAAATGGGTGGAGTTCTGCAAACCGGCAAGGGCCAACGAGTTCCATGGGTTCTTGCAGTGTCCTTTGTTTCAAGAAGTGGGGATTCAGGTTTGTTTGTGAGCTACAAGATTTGCAACCGATAATTTTCCCCCTCCCCTTTGTTTATTTCGGCCCTAGTCGCACCAGAGCAGCCTGCAACATAGAGAAGGCATGTTTTTTTTATCGGCGGCTTAACATGGTTTTCTTATGTGCTTTGTTCTCTCGAATCTTCGCCCAAAAAGCGTGGCTCCACAGCAAAGGAACAATGTCTGATGCCGGATTTGCTCTACATTGTCTTATCATTGTCTGTAATTCCGCTGTTTCTATTTGGCTCTGTAAATAATGCTGCAGAGGGGCAATCAAGGGCCAGATTTTGCCCTGGGTACTATACAAGCTCTGCTATTTGCCACAGATTTGGGCGACTGCAAACCGCTTGCTTTTCCAGGTAACAAGTTCTTTTGTTCTTTAGTTCCTTACAGTGAATCTCAGAAGCCTCACTGAAAGGTCTGATGTACAGGATTTTGTTGGCAGAAATGTTTCTTGGGATACACGATTTGTCTGATGACCCCTTTACAACTAAGGAATGATTCTATCACTAGGTTTCGATCCCTAATATGAAGGCAGGCAGGTCGATTTGATAGTTCTTGGTGAACTGGTATCCGAACATAGAAGTGACTTTTGAGATTGATCTTCAGCGGAGGAAGATACGCGTGCTTTTTAGGCATGATGCTGCATTCTGCACAAGATCGTCTCCAGATGGGGAAGCGTGGACACATTGCGAGTTTAAGCTGGAGTTTTTTGCAAGAGATCTGAAACATGTCTTAGAAACCAAGTGTGGCCGTGGTGAAGCTTCCTCATTGTCCTTTCTCATTGACTTGCATATGGATTTCACATTGAGCAGGTGTCTTGGCAGGTTCTGCCTCTGGGATAATGCATCAAGTATACAGTGTTATTTATTATGCCTCATCTCAAATATAATGGATGCCACAAGCAGAGATTTGAATTACACGACTAGCTGTAAAAGCCTGTGACAGATACTTAAGTCTATTGAAAACAAATGTTCCGTCTATAGCATTTTCTACAGTGTTATTTATTATGCCTCATCTCAAATATAATGGATGCCACAAGCAGAGATTTGAATTACACGACTAGCTGTAAAAGCCTGTGACGGATACTTAAGTCTATTGAAAACAAATGTTCCGTCTATAGCATTTTCACAAGAAGGTAAAAATCATGTTTCTGCTATTTTTCCTGCTATTCTTTGCAGATGCCATTTTTTATTAATGGTTCAAGTGGATTGTGCAATTTAACAGGAAATGGCGGATACAGATTGATGCATTTTCAACCCATATGTTAATTAGATGACAAAGGTGATGCCATAACTTATGGAACCATGCAGCGTGTCTGAAGGGCATCAATAAAGGTACCCATTGCTAAGATATCACAAAGATATCACATCGATAAGTTGTACGCGTTTGACTTCAGGCAAGATTCTGAGATTGCACCGACTTTTGTGATGGTGCATGGTTATGCTGCAGTTCAGGAGTTATTCTTTAGGAATTTTGGTGCGCTTGATCCTCATTTCTGAATCATTTCCATTGATCAACTTGGGTAAGCACTTGACTTGAGATTAGACCATTATAATTACTGACTGACAAAGGGGCTTTGACTGGCCCTTTCCGACTTCTTGAATCAAACCATCTTGGTGTAGTTCTCAGATTTACTGTGTACAACTCTGATCTTTGCTTGGAGGCTACGCCCGAAGAAGGAGTACAAGCAACAGCAGGGTCAGTAATATGTTGAATTTGTTTCAGTATTAATTGCAAGAGACTTGGGATACCCCTATAAAGGAAGCAGATCACCAAGTGTTAATCTTCTTCCAAGAAGAGGAGCTGGTCTGGGACCTGTATCTGCCGGAAGTGGTGAAAGAATTGTGCTGGTAATATTGTCCATTCCATTATTTGATGAAGTTGTGTGTCACCAGTCTCCTTCTGTATTTATTTCCTTAGGCAATCCTGTTTCAAATGCTTGAAGATTGTTTTTTCTTTTGTCTTCGTATGGAAATATTGGACCTTATATTATATCAATCTGTGCTTCTAATAGGACCTTTGCTTGATCTCCAAGATCCATGGTATACTTTATGATAATATCAGCTATTATTGACGCAGTTCATATCTCATGAAAATGAGGATCTAGACAGATCTGAAGTATTGTAGCCCTTATTATTACCCCCAGGACTAGGTGTCACCAGGAATGTCCCTATTGCTGGAAAGCTGAAAACATTGCCAGATGTCCATAGATTTGATGCCATGACAAGCTAGTCGGCCTAGCCATATTTTTAATGTAATGTTGTGCAGGTTATAACCAACCTTTTGTGCACCGTAACATAATCAGAAACTAGAGTGCGTAGGGAGTGTTTTCCATTTTAAGATCCTCGTGAAGAATTTATAGTGTGAATTGACCTGGTTTGGATTGCTGTGGTGTCCATGTATAGGTGCTCAAATTAAGTTCATTATGTGTTTCAGATTTCTGAGTCATAATCGTGTGAAAGAATGAGATTGAAAAAATCATGCATGCAGGCATGGCAAATGTTATCTAGCCAACATTATAGTGGATCAGATGGTTTTTTCAGTGGCTTTGAATATAATCATGTAGAATACATGTTGCTAAGCTTGAAAGATGGAAATTTGTCTCATGAGAGGTTGATCAGACTTCTACATCATAATTGACTTCTTGCTAATTTTTTTTGTGTACACTTTCAGGGCGCTAACAATGTAAGGAAACATTCAGTTTCCCTTCCTGATGGCTCTACGGTTGAAGGGCAGGCTTGTCAACCCAATTCTCTTCAGAACTCTGCCGTATCGAGCTCCAAAGATGTCTCCACTTCAAACATTCCCACCAAAGTGGATGGATGAGTATCATCAGTTAACAATTTCCCCAATCTAGGCACCCACTCCTGGAATATCAAGCTCAAGTGATTTTCAACGTCAAATTGATCTCTCATCCAGATCAGGAGTGTAACAAAAGTATTCTCATGTTACTCCACAACAGCAAATCCAACATCCCCAAGCTTTGCAGCATGCACAACCACAACAGATGCAATATTCACAACATATGCAACATCCCCACCTATAACAAGTGCAGCAAGTACAGCTCCCTGTGCCGTTGCAACCTCAGGCAACTCCTACTCACTCAGGATTGCAGGAGGCTCCGGTAAGATATCTATTTTCTTCTTTTGTCCCCTATGACGCCCAAATGTAGTCAGTTGAGAACACGTAGACAGTGTACATTCCTATGTTGTTAAAAGTAGGTTAGCAAGTATTGTTGTGGAAAGAACTCCATTTAGGATGGCCATCTAACGTGGTACATTAATTGTGGAACATTGGAAGCTGCAAGGAGTACCAAAAAAAGCATTATTTCTTTTAGCACTGTTCTAGATGCATGAGCAAACATAGAATTCAAATGTATGCAGGCTTAATTTATTAGGCCCACGTTGTTGCATTAAGGGTTAATGGCCCGTCCACAACGCGCTATTCATCTTTAATATCTTTAATGTACATCACGTTGGCAACATTTCATAACCATGTTATATGCTCAAACTTGCGAACACATATCCACTCTTTGACAAACATCTATAGAAACACGACATTTTCCACTTTATATGGAATCCCTGCTTTTTAAAACCCAATAACAATATGTTTCATGTCTTCCAATACTTTTTCATGCTCAACAAAAATGTATTTTTCTTCTTCCTTCAAGATCTACCCCCCCTTCCTTTCTACAAACTCAATAACAATGTGTTTTGCCATCTTTCTTCACAAATACTACCTTTTAGAATTCAACAAGAACGTGTATTCTTTTGTCCCTTCGATATGTGTGTGCTTCCCTCACCTACAAGAGAGCAATAATCACCTCGGGCCTAAATCAATTTAACATCACGGTACCACTTTTTGTGCAACTTTGCATTGTCCCACCATCACCTTGAGGAAGATAAAATAGGCGATGAATAATAGGACCACCACTTCTACATCCGTTTTGCCAAAAGACCAAGCTTGCCACATTCAGTTTGAACTTCTGTGTGTGTTAAAAATTAGATATTTCTTATTCATGGCGGAAACTATTGCAATACAATCTCAACGAAAAGTAGATGTCTGTCTTTTTTATTTTGGGTAAGATGAGTAGTGCAATCTACGTATATAATGATGTTGATGCTTCATAGTTCTGTGTTAGCAGTAAATATGCATAAACAACAAACTTAAGGAGCTCTTTGTATGATGTGCATTGTTAATTTGACATTAGAGTTGGCAATCCCCCTTTCAATCTAAAGACAACAACAACAGTAAGACATTTCATTTCTTTTATTCAAGACAATCATATTCCTGTGCATAGCCAATATCTAGATTGGATAATAAACAAAAGATTCATCCTTGCTAACAAGACAAAGAAAGCCAACCGTGTTTTCTTCCTACATGATAATATTTGCTACAAGCCTATGGCATAGTTATTGTCTGTCCATTCCACACATGAATTCGAAATGGCTTCTTCTCCTGTTGTAAACTGTGCCCACGTTATTGCATTAAAGTGTTAATGCCCCAACAACGCACTATCCATCCACAGCGCACATCACCTTGGCAGCAATTTACAACCATGATATATATTCTAACTTGCCAAGCACAGATGCACTCTTGGAAAAACACCTTCAGAAAGATGTCATTTTCCAATTTATATGGAATTGCTACAAAATCTTAGTTTCCGGGGTGACTTTAGTCACACATCAGATGCTACTTTCTAAAACCCGAATATATTTTATGTTTTCAACAAATGCTACTTTTCAATACTCAACAAAAATGTATTCTCCTTCTTCCTTCTTCAACATGTGCTTGCACATCTCATCTACCCCCCTTCCCTTCTACAAACTCAATAACAATGTGTTGTCCCATCTTTCTTCACAAATGCTACTTTTCAGAATTCAACAAGAACAGTGTACTCTTTTCTTCCTTCAACATGTGTGTGCTTCCCTCAGCTACCCCTCTACACTTGACCTATCACCACTCTAAGAGCGCAATAATCACCTCGGGCCTAAACCAATTTAACATCACGGTAACTTCATTTGCCACACTCGATTTGAACTTTTGTGTGTGTTCTAATGAAGAGATGCTTTCCCAACTTCACATTCAGTAATTTGAAAGACGAAGCTCTAGAATAACAAGTTCTTCCAAAATAACATGGTACGCTTAAGCTGAACTTACATGGTACCATGTTATCATTGTTGTGAATGTCTAGAAGGATGTTAACTCAGACAACAAATATAAAACAAAATTTTAGTTTGGCATTCTCGGTTCAAACTTTAAATTAGACTTTGAGGTAATTTATATACATAATAACAAACAAGATCACACAATTCTAAATTTTATTGGCAACTTTTGTATGGGATGATATAAATCCAGTTTAATTTAAATTTAGCTTGACTTTTTCATTAGTCTTTAATTTCGAAATTCCTTGCTAAGATCCTTATTGTAAATTCCTCAAACAAAAATTTTGACAAATGGCTAGCCGACTTTATACACTCCCTCGTAGTATAAATACTTGACCTATGTCACATGTTCTTATACAAAATATTTGGTCTGTTTGCTGCATCGAATTATGGCATTTTCACTCCAAACGTTATCAATGTTTGTTGCAGGTTTTATAAAGGCAAACTAAAAGAGGCATGAGCTCATGTGCACTGGAACATTTTATGATTGAATTATGTGAGGGTTTTTTTTTTTAACTTGCATATGGATAAGACACTTCTTGAGCATGTCAATTACCACGTTATGAAGAGGTACCAGTCCAATATATTATTTTGCATTTGTCCTTTGAAGAATTGCTTCTACACTCCATGCTTTGAGCTACCTCAAAACATGACTCATAAATGTTTAGGATATAATAATAATTAGTCCATGTTTGACTCATGCACATAGGTTGATATGTATTTGTGTTATGCTCTTTGTTGTAGCTCCAGCATAAATCAGAGAATGCATGTTGATCCCATATTTGCCAAGCCGGAGTTCAAGCGGGAAATGCTTGTTGCGAACATGGCATTCAGCTTTTCGCTCTAATAATTAATGTTTGATTTGTATTATGTAGAAAGAATTGATAGTATGTTGACACAGAGTTTGAGTAGGTCCTGACCACAAGCACAACTTTGACTTGGACTTTGACTTCAAGTTCTTAGTTGTAGCTTTCAGTCGACTTTGCACAAGTTTGACTTTGACTTCCTGTGAAGCTACTAGTCGACCTCGTACACTCCCTCATAGTACAAATACTTGTATATATATATATATATATATATACATCTCTCTCTCTCTCTCTCTCTCTTTGCAGATGATATTGTACTCAATCTCCAAAACCCAATTAGGATTGCAATCACACATAGATGTCTTCAACGATTTCTGCAAGCATAAAGGTATATCCATTAACCATTCCAAATCGAAAATCATGGTGTTTGGTTCGCGCTCTCATGCTGATTTTTCAATTGGAGGGGTTGCTCTAGACACGGTCACTTAGTATAAATACTTAGGGATTTAAATTTTCTCTAACTATAAATGGTCAACTGCAGCATCAAAGAGAGCATTAGGAGGGCTAAGAGCTTTGTTTGGCATGCTCCAAGTATGTGAAAAAAATAACCTAGAAAGCTGGCATTTACGTAAGTTGCTTTTTGGTGTTCTAGTTAAACCTGTCATGCTTTATGGATGCCCATCTTGGGCTCCGGGGCTGGCTAAGTCAGGATGGGCCAAGTTAGAGAAAATACAGAAGACATTTCTCCTTGAAGAATTGGGAGCAAAAGCCCAAACACCGTACATCATGCTTTTGGCTGAAGCAGGACTAGTCCCAATTAAAATTGATGCTTTATGTCAGACATTGCATTACTTAGATAGAACTTTGCATCTTGATTCTAAACACCTTCCTGCCCAAGCGCTTAGGCACTCCCAAGAAAGAATGAATGGATGGTATTCTGCAGTGATCAAATGGGCAAATACCTGGGATATACTGCCTCATAGTTGGCCCCATAAATGGGATGAGCTTCAAGCATTTGTATCAGCAAAAGCAGTTGCTAAGCTTTGGAAGGAAGGAAGGAAGGAAGAAACTTTTAACGTCCACGGAGCCCAATCGGGCTATGGGACCACAAGTACAAGACGGGACCGAAGTCCCTTACCAGAACATGGGCCAAAGCCCTTACAAACTCAATAAAACATAATCACCCCGGCCCAGATTAAAAACCACCTGGGAAAAAAATGTTGCCAGGATGACTACATATCCAAAAATCCATGCTATTGCAAGAAGCAACAAGCATACCTCCAACAAACAGCACTTCACCAAACGCCTCCGAACCGTAACCTCTTCACAGCTGGGTGCTGAGGACTGGCCCGAACCCACGCACGTGCTAAATCTCCATCTTCTCGCTAAAACCAGGGCAAATAGATGCTGGTGCAAAGATCCAGGTGCTGACCCACTGAAGGAGCTCGATCAAACCAGGAGACCATAAGAGCCACCACCAGGAACAGGTCAATTCCCTAAACCCACAGAGCAGCTACCTGCAGGAAGGCGGTGACCCTGAGGGCACCGCTGAAGCAGAAAACAAGCGCCTCCAATAGGCCCGAACACCAATAACCCAGGCGTGCAGGGAAGGCGGCGCTCAGAGAAAACGGTCAGGGAAGTCGGTCAGGGAGGTGCCTCACAAACTGCCAAGCGCCACCCATCACTGCACCTCCCAGGCGCCACCCTTCACTGCAGCCGGACGCCCAACAGGCGCCCAGGCACTCAGGCAGGCGCCCATTGGGAGGACTGCGAGAATAGTGTGAAGGCGACTTTCTACAAGAGCGAAATTAATAGCCTTGATAACTATTGTGAACAGTCATATCTAGGAGCAGATCTAAGCTTGAATTTAAGAAAAACCATCTCCAGAACACGGCTCTCTTCCCATCCCCTTGCTATAGAAACTGGCAGATGGCAAGGATTAGCGCGAAATGATCGACTATGTCCTTGCTGCTTGGCAGAACCGCAAATTGAGGATGAGGCCCATGCTCTACTTTTTTGTCCGTCATATGAGCATATTCGTGACGCTTTTGATATTAGCACTGTTAATCTTCGAGACTTGTTTGGCATGCATCCGACCAAGTTGGGGACATATCTAAAGGTTGTTTTCAAGGAAAGAATAGATGTTATGCAGTTATATGAACACCTCGAAAGTTTTGGATTGTTTGTATTTTGAATACATCTTTATGGACCATGTTGTTACCTTAAAAACAACGCATGTACTGTTGGCCATATGGACCTGAGGGTCCCCAAAAATGGCATGATTAATATTGATTGATTGATTGATTCAATGCGATTGAATAAGGTTTTTGTTCTCTGACAAAGAGATTATTCCATTATTGAAGCGACAAAGGGATATTGAAGATGCAAACCAGAAATAATAGCGGATTTCTTCAACCATTAATTCTGTAAAAGAAAGCAAGATTGGAGTCAGCAGTTAGATACAATATGCAACACATTATCCAAAGAAGTCTTCCTTCCTTTGAAGCACAAATTAACAAGGATGGTGCTAGCTTATCGTGGAGACGAGTAGCTTGTCGTGGAGACGAGCAACAACAGTTATATTCCTAATCAACTGAATTGAGCCTTGCTTTGTCATGACTATCCATCTACCTTACAATATCTATATACAAACTTTAAAAGCTTATTTTAAATATATGAACCCATACAGCTTCCTAGCCTGAGTATGAAACCGCCAGAAGCATTCTCGTTTAAGCTTGTGGAGAGTCAAAACGCGAAGATCTGAGCAGCCAGTTGGATAGTGAGCTCTATCCATGAAGGCCAACTATACTAATATTTAATTCATTTGCAAAATTGTTTAGTGACAAAGTTAATGAATATTATTGCCAAGAGTAGTAAACTGCTATATGGGTCTAGCATCGTCTTAGAAGAGTTATAAATTACTCAGGGGCAATCTATGGAAAAGCTCCCAGAAGTATGGATGTGAAATTTGGATGCGGAGTCTCAAATGCTTTATATAGTATGGGCTTATGGGTAAAGTTTGTAAGAGAATCTTCTTTATGTGAATAAAGATTAGAATTCTATTTTTTTGATGTGTGTACCACGGTAGATTGGGAATTTTGATTGCAATGATAATTATAACACAATAGGCTTGAACAAGATTGCATGACGTATACTTTTGAAGAGCGGCAATTGTGATTACAATTAAACAATAGGCCTGACAAAAATTGCATCTATTTCATGGAGGCATACACTGTGTTGTGGAGATACATCAAGTAGTACCACGGAGGTACGAAAGATAATAATGTACCACGGAGGTAAAAGAAACATCTGGTACTATGGTAGTACAAGGATATCCATAGCTATTTTTGGACTGTGAAGATATATGAAACTTCAAGTTCCAGGTTATTGATGATTGCAGATGATCTACCTTGATAAGGGATGGATTGAATTGGAGCATAACTTGGATGATTGCAGACGATCTATCTTGAGAAGGGATGGCTTGATATGAGCAAGCATGGCGAAGTGGTCCACGTTGAATGGGTTATGAAAATATGGTGAATATATGTAGAAGTCACCATGGACTACCTCAGTCGTTGAATCTGTCCATCCTATGGCCCAGATTGTATGTTTGAGCCTCTGGGTGCCTCTTGTTTCGATTTTGACTGAGGGGAGCCTATGATTTTGAAATATGGAATACAAGTTCGCCTAAGGTTTTGGAATATGAAGTACTGAGACTTCTCTCTATATGGGTTCGCTTAAGGTTTCAGATTTTGAGATATGGAGACTCGAACCTCTACCAAAATAATTCACTATCCTAACAAGAACGCTTTAACCAATGCTACCAACAAACTAACCTGCTTATAAATCTATGTTTTTTTTTTTTTCCAGTAATAACCTATTCAAATGTTTTAGGGGTATGGTCTATGGTCTCAGGGATAGTGATTTATGCACACATATCAAATCCCCCTGGAATAGACCCTCTATTATCGTGCTACATATGACAATAAAATAATGGGGCACAAGATAATATAAACACCATTGTCAAACCATTGTTATCAAAGAGGCAAAGATAATGCATGGGATTGGGTCATAATATTAGGTGGGCTCGAGATTGAAAAAAACGGAGACAAGATGAAAGGAAACAAATATTATAGGTGAAAAGGGTCATGATAAAAGCTATGCCTATTTAAGGAAAAGGGGCCATTAAACTATAAAAAGAAAGGTCATCTACGATCGCAAATATGAATGATCTTTTTAAAAAAGGATGGACATATCTATGCTACCTATTTAAGAAAGGGTTGCTATATTTTCACTATTTATGCAAAAGGATTGAATATTTGGAAATAAGGAACGGCGGCAAAAGATCTTGGAGGAAGGGACCAAGGCAACATCAACCAAAAGTTAGATGTTGGATCTTTAACGTTGCGACCCGTTCTACTACATGGAACCTTTTTAGCGGATTTGGCTGCATAAGAACCTGTATATCGAAACCTACTTGCGAAACTGATTCTTGGAGTTTCTGACTCCTTCAAGGAGTTTGTGATACTGAACAATTGCCAGAATGGGCTTCATTCTCAAACCCTTTTCCAACATTCCTGAAGCCAGTTATCGTTTTCCATAGATTAGAGACTACATGGAATAGCTTGATCAATCCTATAAGTCGGAAGCCATAACCATTGTGAAGTATTTTCCATAACCCAATGGATCCACTTAAGTAATTAATTTGCTTTCATATCAATCTGTTAGAATTCAATCAATATTGGTCTTAATCTTCACTTATTCTACTGTAGAAATTGTTGCGAGATGTTCTAAGCATCTTAAATTCCCCAATTTATATCAGAGATACCTGAACAGATGGAGCAACAACTAGCAACAGCAGGCCACCATTTCCTGTATGGCTGAAACCCAAGAAATTGGCCAAATACACGACAGGTGGCCGACCATTCAAGCTGCAACATGACATAGATTACGAGAAGAAGAGGGCGGCCTATAGGAAGTATTTGAAGCAATGGATTGCCTATAATTCTTGGTAGTTGATAGAATAATATCAAGATTTATAAAAGTGGGGGCTTCAAAATATCAAAAAAGCCGCCTCTCTGACCCAACGAGCCAAGGAGGCCGAAGCGCCACGGGCCGAACTCGAAACACATATGGGCTTTTTCGGAAGTTTCACACTTCCAATAATGCACTAAACTTCTCATACAATGAGCATCATTCGAGTGGTTAGTTTTTGAAGTTATGCAAGACTTCATGATTTTAGAATAGCACTAGCGCCTAATAATGTTGCATACCTGCGAAGAAGCAGCAAAAGCTGAGCTCACCCACCTATTCAAAGAGGTGAACTTATGCACTATACACACAAAAAGGGTGACTATGATACCTAAGGAAGTGAGTCTAGCCAAAAGGATAAAGTCTCAAAATGTTATTCGCTTAAATTGTACATAAAAATTATGTCTAAAGTTTTGTTTCAAGTAATATAATGACGTAATGGAGTGTACTAATGTTAACTTTCAAGGATAACATTTAAAAAAGGGTAAAAAGAGGCATAATGCAGCTTATTCGGTGCCAAATGCTCGAAATTGAAGGGCCTTACGTATATAGTGAGTGTGACAACCATACAGATAGATGGTCGTTACATGGATGCAAAAAAGTAGTTGCTCAAAGCAAGGTTCAAACTTGCAACTTTCTAATTGTAAGTCGTATATTTTTGAAACTAGGCTACCAAGTTTTCTTATAGTAATATTCTCTTGCATTTTTCTTCCTTATATGCGTAGTAGCTTCCATGAGGCTTTGGAACATTCCAGAAGCTAGTGCATGTGCAACACTTGGCGCGATCTCATCTGCTAGAGTGGTGCGCGATCTCAACCATTGGTCTAGTATATGTAGAGGAGCCTCATTCTTGTTGAATCATTCTAGTTCAACACCAGTCCTGAGCCTTCTAGCTCAAGCCCTTGTGTTCTTCTTTGATCTATCGAGTATTTTAGTGTCCTAACATATTCTTTGCGTATTTCTCGCATAATTTCCCCATATTTTCCCTTGTTTTTTCATATGTTCATGACAGTTTGAACTAGAATCCCTTCATGTATGCTTTGAGCCTAAGTATTTCTTTGCTAATATTTGGTATTTTTATCTCTATGGAGGAGGTTTCCACCTTATTACATCAAGTCCAGAAGTTTATTTGAGTATGGAAGCACTTGCAGTCAGATAATAAAGAGCTCAGAGATTGAGTAGCTTCTCATGAGTCAGCCTCTAGCTCTGGATTAAGGCCATCAGAGTCTAAGATCAGCTTGCCCAAAAAGTTTGGCGGCACTTTTCTCAAAGCTTCGAGGTTAGATGTAGACTCAACATCCAGGTTAGAATGGCTACTTGTGATTCAACTCCATACTCGTAGATATCCCATAGCTCAAGAACAAGTTGGATTGGTTAGTTTTCTCCTCATGGGGCCAACTTTAGGTTGGTTTGCTGAACAGAGAAGCTCTAGAGTTGCAAGACTTTGCTGCTTTCACTACTGAGCTCGAGTCATGTTTTGGGCATACAGATCGTTGGCGGATAACAGTTAAGAAACTCAATAACCTCAAGCAATGCTCTAGCCCATCTTAGTTTATGCATCTAATGCTACCAAATTGCAAGCACGAATTCATTAATTAGAGAAATTTGGAATTCTCGTTTAGCATGAAATAGGTTAGCGGGTAGCCATATAGTGCAAAAACTACTACCAATTGAGTAAAAGTTGGCGTTTTTTTGCACAAATTCTGCAAATGCTTCAGTCTTATTCGGAAATATAGTTTTTACTGCTAATGCAAAGGTTCACCGCGAGTATAACGTAGTAGGAGGGAGTGTGAAAACTTCTACATGAAGCCTTGAACGCCGATGTTTAGCGACTGAAAGGAGACGAAAGAATGTGCCTTTTATTAAAACCATATGAGAGCATTGTGTTAAAAGAAGGTACCGAGGAGCAAGGATATCACACAAAATTCAGTATTTAAAGCCATGTAATTTTCTGAGAGGATCGCGATGGTCGATTATTTTTAGCATTAAACATATGGTAAAAGATATGGGTAAAGACAAAACCAAAGTTTTGAAACAAAAGTTTTCATTGAAGGAAGTAATATACAACATAATTCTTGATTGAAGGAGATAATTATTCTGATTGTGTTTTGATACTTGATCGAATATCACACCCATTTCATTGGCCATGCGATTGACATGCTCTCTACCCAATTCCATAGCTTGTTTGTGCCCATCTCTGAATAACACATGACCTCACGGAATCCCCGAACACCCATGGCGTTTATGCGATCTTGGCTGCGGATGTGAATCAGGCTCCCATTCTTCAGCATCCTTTGCTCTTTGCTCCGCCTATAAGTTCGTTTTTTGCGGTAGCTCCGCGGTGGTAGCGATCGATGTGGATGATAGAGCTCGCTTCTTCTTTGTACCACGATGCTCTGTGACCCAAGAACCTCATCTTGGTCAATGTCCATGTCTTTGTTGGTCTGCTTCCATGTGCTTTGGGTCTTTTCCATGTGTTCTCTCATGCGTATTCAAACTTATGTTAGCTTTGTCAAGAAAGGCATGTACCCATCAAGCTTCTCATTAAGTGCATTCAATTTTTGGAAAGTGGGCTCCAGGGCTTCTATACCTTTTTCCGTCTCTTCAAGCAAGCACTTTGTTTCTTGCATTCTCTCTTCGTAGGACTTAGCATCGAGGTTTTCCAAAATGGAATCCAACTTTGATAGATCTGTGTTTTGGGTGATACTGATGTCGGGTTGAGCTGGATCAGGGTCAACATTCTCTGCTTTCGGCTCTTCCTCAAACCCATCGGCACTTGGATTGGCCATCTTATCAAGCGTTTCAAAGAACGCCCTCGAAAACACACTTTACGAACTTTTCGAAAGCCACGCTCTTTTTGCCTTGCATAAGAGCAACACGAGAAGCCGTCCCAGCCGAAAAGAAATCCAGAACACAACCATCAGTCGGCACCAGCTGTTCAACAATATGGTAGGCATAGGAGGTTTTCAGCTGGCATTTCAATACAAGATCTCCTTCCATTGCCGCCCATTTGAATCTTGGTTTGCCTGTAAAAAGAGTCTGATATTTCTTTTTTATCTTCTCGTCGGCATCCTCATTACCTGTTAGCGGCATTGGAGGCAATGGTGTTGACTTAGGAGCCTTCTTGGTGTGGATATAGGTGAAGCTCCAACTCTGGTTTGCCGCAGGTGCTACGAACATCACTCTGTTAATGCACATATGACTAATAAAATCTTGATGTTCTTTCACCCTTCTTTTGCTCTCCCATCCCATTTCTTCATAGGAACCTAAAGATAGGTAGCCACCGCTACTGAATTTGCTTCCCGATTGAACAAGCAATTGGGCAAATTCATTTGAAGCATGATAATGACCAAGTGATAAACTTTGGCATCCGTCATGGTAGCTATCCTTGTAAATAGATCTGTGTATTTCTTGCAATCCCATACCTTGTTTATCCCTCGGATGTCAATAAATATCGATTAATGCAGCATTCTCGACACTTGGGAGGAAGTAGGGATGCCATCCTTTGTCACTTTCACTGCTATGACAATATTTTTCTTTTCCTTTCTTTTTCTAGCCTCTTCTGGCTTTAGAATATTCCTGATTGGCTCCAAAAGGCTACAGGTAGGTTACCTAGTGTATGATCCTTGTTATAGTTAGCCTTCCGTTACTCTGTATCGGTTATCGATATATCCGGTATTCTCGTTCATTGAAATCGGGAAAAGCACGAAGCAATTCCTCCCATTCTCGAAATCCTTTTGCAGCAAATTTGAGGCATAAGACAAAATTTCGCCCTCATAAAAGTGAGGGTTCGATGTCAATTGCCCGTTTATGCGCAATCAAATCTCCGCTATAACTTTGGCACCTTTAAATAGGTCTTGCCTTCTATAATCTCATCGAGCAGCTGTGACAACTCTGCATTCGACATACCTCGTAGCAACCGGAGCCAGGTCTTGTTAAAGAAGTCTTTGGATGGCTTGTCTGGAAACTCACCATGATCGTCACTGAGTTTACGACTCACCCACAGACCGGCAACTTCCATTAACTTCTTGAAAACCTTCTCATCCATAAAAATGAATTGCTTTTCATCCTTAAGCTCCTGCACTTTCAAGGTGGTCGTTGCAATTTCATGGAAATCCTGCAGAAGCAATTTCAAGGTCATCAAGATCGCGGCCTTGAACTTGGCGAAGTAGAAAACTAATAAATACCTTCCAAGCTGAAGTTTTAGCTGTCCCTATAGGTCCTTGTGGAGGGCAACCATAAGCCTTGTCTTGATGACCAAGTTGTTGCGATTTTTCAATCGGTGGCTCTCTCGTACCGCGGTGTTTGCAATTACCGTTGCATTGAATACTCAACTCTATATATTCCTTGTGCATGTAAGATTTCCGTTCAGCACCCTCGATCTTCTTCTAGCATATACTTTGGCAAATTCTCGTTCTTTGCTTTCGAACTTCATGGCCCGAATAGAACAAAGGAGTTGTGCAGCACAAATACTGTGGTTGCCAGAAATAATATAAAATTTCTTGCCCTTCAAATCTTCTGGATTGCTCCATGTCACCCTCCTCCTGAAAGATAGACAACCGTCAGGTCAAATCTACATAACGAGTGTCCAAAAATATAAAGAATTAGTTACACGGTAATAGGGTCAAAGCGAACGGCGTCGGCGGGGGGTGAGGACCTCTGCCGGTATGTCTTGAAGCTTTTAACCGGAGTTTGAACATGGTCATTTGACCGCGTTCAATGTGTCAAGTTTCTTTGTGCGGGTTCACAATCAAAATAGAAATCTTTGTAAACCAATTAACCCCTAAGGGGTAGAACCTTTTGAACTGTTCAAGCTTCGTGGTTTGCTCTGCCATCTTATGTTCCTCTTGGGATTGAACTTCAACTCATTTGGAATGGCGGTGCTTGGGGCCATGTCAATGCTAGTTTAGAGGAGGCATTAAGTAACCCAGGGGGTTTGAGAACTGGCAGTCGGGCTATCCTCCACGAGGTGTGTCGATTCTTAAGGCTAATTTTGAAAGGAGGGAATTTTTTGGAATAAATCCACCCGGATGGATGTATTGCTATCTGGGGCCTTCATAGCAATAGGAAGAGTAGGGTTAACAATACCGGAGGGGGTTTATCGTGGATTGTGGTTCTTGAGCAATTTCTTTTGGTGCTGAGGTCTCTCCCAAAGTAGCAATAGGCTTCACACTCTTTTTCTTGGCCACGGCTCTTAGCCAATTGGTGTCCATCACGGAGGGCATCTTCATAGGATGGCAACAACCAGCCATACCCCTTAGCTGACGTCGGGACGTTTTTCCACAATAATGGCTTGTTCATTTTGGTTGGGTTGTCATCAAAGACGGGTCATAATTGCGCCATTTCAAAATGTACTCCGAAACCGCAATGCTTGTGGGTCCTCAATGCTGCACATGATGGCATCTTGCACATTGTTCTTCGTGCCTTCCCACATTGCCACCACTATGCCAACTTGTTCAACGTCCTCAGCTTTTTTCCAACCGCGAGAAAAATTGCATGTGGTCCTTTCTGCGATCACCCTTAATGTGCGGTATAGCCCATGTGCAATCTCGATACACCATTTCCTTTCATTGGAAGGGTTATAATCTGGACCGGCTCGACATCCGGTCCTCGGAAGAGAGCAAGTCTTTGTAAACAAAAGCTCAGTAGTGAGTGCCCGGTAGGTCGCATAATGTGGTGCAATAAAAGGTTTAAACTCAGAGAAACACGACCGCGATCCTCGCCAAGCGGCTAAAATAGAACTCCACACAATCGCGGCCGACTTTTGTGTAGCACTTAAGCACGGGGCAGAAAACATCATTTGTCGCGAAACTAATGACCTACTACACTAGTACTGATGAACATCGCAATAAAGAAAATCTATGCTCAGCCAGACCGCGGCCGCGATCTTGATGAGCAGCTACACTTATGAAGACCGCTATCTGGAAATTATAAAACCAATCAAGCAAGACCGCGGCCGCGATCTTGATGAGCAGCTACACTTATGAAGACCGCTATCTAGAAATTATAAAACCTATCAAGCAAGACCGCGACCGCGATCTTGCTGAGCATCTATACTTATGAAAACAATAGAAGTTCTAGTAGGCAAGATCGGCGCCGCGATCTTGCCGAAATGAAATGTTAGAAAATACCTTCTCCGAGGGGAGTCCTTAGGTGCCATGGGATCGCGGGCCGCCGGTTGATCGAAATATGGGTTTTTGGAGTGGGTGGGGGGCCGAGGTCGGTCGAAGCGCTAGGGCGCCGAATGAAATCGCTGAGTAGAAATTAGGTTTTGAATGTTTTGAGTTTCAATTTATAGAACGCGGCCGCGGAAATTAAATGCCCCCCTCATGATGGCGCTGCGTGAAAAACGTGCCCGGCTATAATGGCGTCGTCTGCCGGCATAATAATTGCCGGCGGCCGCCCGTATTTATTCCCCTCGACATTAATGCGGTCGATGCGAATATACCCGTCCGGAAAGGCCAGTAACCCGTACGAAAGGTCTTTATCCACTTGGACGTCCGCGTTCAATTTCGGGTCATAATTTCGGACCTGACACTTTATCCAAACATAAATGCCTCCAAAATATCCGGTTTATTTGGACGGACAAACGATCGCAAAATTTGAATTCGAGAACAAACCAATTCGAGAAAGCGGGAAAAGCCAATTCAAATTTCATTGTTTTGCAAGATCTTCGAGGGCGCCGGAGCTGCGCGCTAAAGCTGGAGGGCCAAGTTTGGGCAAGGATTTGCCGCAAATTCAGCATCCATTAAAGGCGGACGAGGGCTCATAATCCGCTTGCAATCCGCCACTACACACTCGAGATTCGCAATCGCATCGAATCGGGGTTTACTGCCGAGGTAAAGGCCTATTCTCGATGCATATCCCTCATCAAGTGAACCCGAACGTATCGATGTGCAATGAATTTCAATTATAACTGCAACCTCCGAGTCTCTGCACTAACATTCACTATGTATTGCATGGATTGATAAGATACCTCCTGATACTTTGTTGCAACTATGTAAAAATAGATGTTCTAAGCAAAACTGTGCACTCTGGTGTGTTTATTATACAATGTAAACGTGTTTCAAGTATATGCTTTCTTTCTCTATGTGGATGAAACTAAACACTGTTTTTATGACACTAAACACCGTATTCTGTGAGGTAGGAGTAATGCCTTATTCTGTAAGTCAATCGTTTAACTTTGGTGCTCCACGAGATCGCGGTCGCGATACCTTCAACCATCTACACTTGCTATTGACCAAAGAACTCCCAGATATCGATAACTTAGAGTTGAACCCACTAGCTAGCCTCGAAATTTGATTTGCACGAGTTCTTATTGAAACAGCTAGTGTGAATGCTTGCAACTAGCGCGACCGCGTTCTTACCCATGCTCGATAAGATCGCGGTGGCGAAAGTCGTGACCATTTCTTATTTTTCAGTTCATATTTTTTGTAGTGGTTTATGATCACAGTGCTTTACGCTCACTAGGATCGTGACGGCGCTATTCCGCGACCTCTTGTTTGGAGGATGGCTGATGTAATTCAGCCAGATGTATCTGGCGGGGGAAAAAGGTGGCGGAAGGAAGAGTCCACAATTTGGCGCCATCACAATTCGGACCGTCCCGGAGGGTATGGTTGTCGTTTCAATTGTGATGGGTGAAGGCTGTGGGGACTTTTGTGTTGTGGTACAAGAAGGACATTGTTGCTCCACTAGATAGACATGAGGAAGCTTGCACCCCACCGGTCGGATAAAAAGGATAGACCGGGCAGACGGGGAATGAGGGGTTAGCCACTAATGAGGCGAATCATGTGCAAGGGCTTTCTAGAGATGAGTTAGTTGAGAAGGCGTGCACACTCATGCATGAATGTCTTTGCTACATGGCTTATGCCTATGGTGTTATCGTTTTTCCGATCCAAACCATGCCGTGTGTCGGCGTGAAGTTAGGGGAAGGCTCGATAGTCTGCTACTATCATGAACATTTTTCCAATGCCCGAAAAAAGATCTCTATCTTGTTGCCGGGCACGTGCGAAAATGCCCCAACCGCATGACCTTGTGAGATGGCCCATAGCCCTCGTGCTCGTTGATAACATTCCGGTTTCTACTCTTGTGGTTGCGGTGAAGGAGAAGGATGTGGAGAATGAACCTTACTCCATTAGACCAAATTGGCATCACCAAAAGAGACCTTACAAGATGGTCAATCGGAGACCCAGAACACGCCCAGTACAGACTAAATGTGAAAAAAAAACTAGTGCTGAGGCTATTCTAGACTTCAGGTCATCACTGTGCTGCATGAAACGATGCTGTGCAAATTTTACATCCCAGGAGATAGCTTGCATGAGAACCTTTTACTGGAACATGAAGTCCTCGGAGCGCACAACTTTTGCATATAACATGCTAGATCTTTGCTCTGAAAATGGTGTAGTCCGCAAACTGATGTTGAATAACAAACAGGTGTGCGTGAAAGCATGGCATAAAGCCTATGGCATTCCCATTTCCACTTTTTACCCGTGCTCCTCATAGGATCCAATATAAACATGGACACCCCCTTTTGATCTGTAATAAACTATACAAATATTTGGGAATGTAGCTAGGAAGGAGAAACAAGATGTGATCGTTGCAGACTATCATGACGGGAGGAAGAGTCCCCACTGCCAGGACATGGTCTTTATTGATATTCTGTTTAATATAGTCAGGATCTCTGCCTACAATTTCAAGTAGATTTTCCTCTGTAAATTCTAAATATCTTGACAACAAATTCTGGAAGCTGGAGAGACTGCACTTCTATGTTTATGGTTCACATGATGGAGGACCTCCCTCTAAATCCAAATGTGTGTCCTTATATCCAATATCTATTGTTTATAGTCAAAGCAACCAGTGCACTCTGGATTTGTCTTCAAGAAACAAATGATGGCAAGAATCTCGTCCATTAGATGATTCATCTCAATGTCAGACATACCCCTCAGAGACCAAAGAAACATCTTATCAAAAAATTCCTTCATTGGTTTGTTAGGGACATTATCTTGATCGCCGTCCAGTTCCTTCTTTACCCACCTGCTTCCATTGACAAAAGCTTAGACCATATAACATTAGGCATAAAGATCCACTGCTTCTCGTCTTTTAGATCTTTAACCTTGAGAGTGGTGGTGGCGACTTCATAAAATTCATGTTTTTATGCAAGAAAAGGTTAGGAAGATTGCCATGCTGATCTATTTGAAAAAAGTAAACAAAACAAAAATATATGTTAGGTCCGGACAATCGTGAATGTGATCCTCTAGATTGAAAAATATATGTTAGGTCTGGATCATCGCGAATGCTAGCTTTTTTCCCACTACTAGGTTGAACTTTAGCTCCTCTAGCAAAGAATATAATGCTGGTGGAGGTTGGAGCAACATAGGAACGAATTTGCAACAAATTTTATGGGGCCTTCTGCTATGCCTATTCAGTTCCATAGACCTGACTCTCATACTATGCATGACGAAAGGTGTCGAATCTGGAAGTGAATGTGTAGAGGTAGAAGCATAGTCATCAATTCTTCTTTTTCTGGATACTGTGTTTGCGTCCCCGCTTTCTTCCATAACAGGCAGTTCGCTAGAATCAGACTTTGATGAAGAAGGCACTTGACAACTGGGGGTAGGCTATGATTTCTTTGCCTACCAATGCATAAATATGCACAGTTTGGGTCCTAGAACAGAGACCACAAATTTGATGCCAAAGCCCAAGCTTCATAACTCTATCAAACTAAGCAAATATAATCAACAATTAAGAACCAATTATAACAGGAGATGCAACTATAATAACACTTGTCAAAGTAATAACAAACTAACTAATATAGCATGTACCTGGTTTGGAGCAAGTAGCCAAAAATAGGACTTGAAGCAAATTCGAGATCGTAGCATGCATATCGAGATGTAGCCAAAAAAGGAAAAACTTCAACCTCTACCTCAAAGGATCAAAGAATATGGAGATAATCAATATAGCATATAAACTCCTTAGATTGAAGTGAAAATGGGGCTTTTGCAATCCCAAATGGTAGAAATTTGCAAGGACATGGTCGATTAAATGCATGAATCTGTAAAATGCCATGGCAGCTTCTTTGCAAGCTTGCATCTAACCCCGTGTGTCCCGTTAAAGCTGAAGAAACCAAATACCATATCATTACCTAAAGAGTACCCGGAGGAAAGATATAGGAAGTAAAATTGAGAAGAGCAAATCCATTATAATGCATAAGACCCCAGAATATCAATCTCATGCTTATTAGTATACCCTTCCTGGCTTTCGAGATGCCAATAGTAAGATTTGAAAATCCAAAAACCCCCCATTAAACCAAGCTTTACTTACAACTGGGGAGCTTGAGGCCACACCGTGTTTCCAAGTGCTGGAATACTTGACATCATTCCTTCCCGATAGCTACATCCAATAAGAATAGCAAAAAAGAGGAAGGGTTAGGAAAATTGAAAAAGTTCAAGTTTTTGGGTAATCAAAAAAAAATTATCGGCTCGATAGGCCAAGTTGCCTAAAACAAAATAAAAAGAGTTTCCCACTTGCTGGGAAAACCGATAAAATTGGGCTTAAAACAAAGTAGTGTTGAATTTAGTATGGAACCAATGTGCAAGAAGCCATTAAACAAAGGCAAAATCGTTTGGTGTGATTATAATCTGTTGTTCTATTACATTTGGCTCTATTGCATGGAACAATACAACTTCTATGCTAGTAGCAAGAGCCAGATCCTCTCTTCACGTTCGCATTTGCTTGTCCTTCTCTCATTGGCTTCTTAGAGTCCCATCCTCCTTTGTGGATCTTGATGTCCACCTCTTGTAGTGCCTCTTTCCATTCCTGACATTCAAAATTCAGTTTCTAGTCCCTAGTCCTGGATCTTCTCCATTCTCTCCCGCCATCTTTCTCCCTAATGCTAGCTCCTCGCCATCTTTTTTCATCATTTCTCTCTCTACACCTATGTCCACAATTATGTCATAGCTCAAATGCTTCCTATGTTCCCTATCTTGCCTTCTTGAGAGCTGGTCAATCTCATATTGCTCCTCATTTCTTTGGCTGCCTCTATCTTTGTGTCTTGGAAAAAACATCAAGACTGTCTTCTTGCCTCCCATGTTCATATCTTCTCCTCGCCTCCATTTCTCTACAAAGGGTCTCTTGCCCCATTGGCTCTCCCAAGATGCGATCGAATCAAATTCCTAAGAGCGAGTATCTTCTTCAGCTTATTCACGTCTTTTGATTTCTTCGAGAGGAGATGACTCCTTTCCAAGCACACTAACAATGAGTCAGCTTATAATCCCCCACATCCCTTCAATACCAACATATCGGAAGAAGAAAGTGGAATCAAGAGGGTGGCGAATATGGCTACAAGCAATGCGAGAAACAGAACCATCTAGTTCATCTTGTCGCTACGAAGGGGATCATGGTAAATATGCCATTAGCGGGTTGGGATGTCATGCCATGGAAAAAGATTAGTCTATCTTGCAATGCCAAGAAGCTTTTCAAATATAGTGCCTATTTACAATGCAGAGACCATAGAAGTAGCCCAGGCTCATGCCATATTAGCTTAGGCTAGTAAGACAAAAAGGTTAAAGAGTTTAGCTCAAAAGGGAGCCAAGAATGTGAATGAGGTTATCATGACCTTAAGGGAGTGGGTTGCATTTATAGTATACGTAAATTCTGAAGCATCCAGGTTGCCTAACTTGTAAATTTTCAAAGGCACAAGAATGATGCACGATAAGGTTGCTAAGTGTGAAGAGGCAATGCAACCCTAGCTTGGATGACGATAGAATTGTTCCATTCATGGCTTTCGCTTTTTGATATGAAAGTGCCTAATCTTGGTAGACCATATTTAATCATAATAGATGGTCATCAAAGTCAAGTGGAGCTCGAAGTGATCTTAGTTTCTAAGGAGATGGTATTTACTTTGCCCTACTATCGGCTCGTACTTCAACAAGCTTCAACCACTAAACCTATCTTGCTTTGCACTTTTAGCAAGCATTCAGAAGTTCTTGATCAAGCTATAAGGTGGCTAAAGAAGAAATGATCCAAAAGGTCGATGAGTTTGATGGCTCATATCCACTGCAATTTATGACTGCCCTCATACTAGCAAATATAAAGGCTGGATCTAGAGCAAATGGCCATTTGATGCCACAAAAATTAGACCATCCAAATGAATCATATGCATTTCATATCATAGTTTAGAATAACATGTTGATGGGATGGAAACATGTAATATGGCAGACCATGGAGCGCAGCCACATGAAGATAAGCACGAAGAGGGGGGTCCATTTGAGGGTCTCGGTATTTAGGACCAGTTGTTTGAAGTTTTCAACTTGCATAATGTTCAAAGGCAGGGTGAGACTGTACGGAGTGCCCTTCAAACACTATAGGGCATGTGCAACCTATTGAACAAATGCTTCCTTTTGCTGCAAACCATGTTTTACCACATCTATTAAATAATATTGTCTCATAAGGACTAACCTCCTCTGAACAAATTGACAAAGGGAGCATTGCACCAAATATAAGGGGAAGGATTCATATTAACAATGATGGCTTTTGTGAGGCATTGAGGCTAGAGAAAGAAAAGAGAGTTGTGGCTGAAAAGTTGAGGGTTGAATAGTAAGCAACAAAGAAGATTGAGCATTCATGGAGGAGGAAGCAAAAGGAGGAAGACAAGATGAGGGCACTTGCAAGACAGAGGAAAGAGATAGCAGAAAGAGCGTTGATGAGGGCATTGATATGTTGCAGGTCAATCAAGGGTTGCAGTCATATTTGACCAAGAAGAGTAAAGAGATAGTCAGGAATCACTCATGGCAATACAAGGTACAAGTTCCAATATGTGGATCTCAGTTGCCAGACTGGCTATAACAAGAACATGTGTCATCATGTAGTCAAGCTCACACACATAAGTTGGAGACAAACTATGCTGCAAACTATAGAACAGAAAATGGAACATTAGACTTTGCTCTGGGACATGAAACCAGCTATAATTACCAAGGAGAGATAACACATTTGATGTTGCTTGAAGACAGCTGGACGAGGTATGTGTGTATATTCTGATCAAAGAGACAAACCTAGCTGATTGTATTCTGCAAGGCACTTGTTCCACCCTTCTTCTTGGGGATTGCATCGATAGATACGAGAGCATTGTGACTTAAACATTGATTTTTGTTAGGAAAGTGATCTATGATAGTTAAAATGTTTCCAACCATGTATTAAAAATCAACACCATAAATTTTATCAGGTTAATGCATTAACATGATCCACTAAGTAATACAGAACTTAAATTGCGCTTCCATTAAAAAGGGAGAATTTCTGATGCTGGCAATGCCAATGGCTTCATATCATATATTTCACAATAGTTAAGGCTGGTTAACAAGAACTAAAAAAGGAACATAGTCAAAGCAACTGCAAAAAGAATCATTACTAGAGTTGTTAAATTGGATTCACCTACTTTTTTAGAATTAAAAAAAGGAACATAGTCAAAGCAATTGCAAAAAGAATCATTATATAGTTGTTAAATTGGATTCATCCACTTTTTGAATTGTGGTGTGTTATGGGAGATCTTTTCTTTTTTCTTTTTCTTTTTTTTCTTTGTCTGAACTTAAATAAAAATTAAAAAAAAATGCTCATAACACATCACAGCTAAAATTTTAAAATTTGTTTTCCTGTAGTATACAAATAATTCTTGCCTAAATTTGAGTAGTACGGATTTAGGAAAGAAGGATCTCTAGCGATCTTGGTCCTGACAAACGTTCTGGCCATGACAAAAAATTATGCAAGGCGAACAGACAGAGATGGACATAGCCGGATTCTGAGAGGTTCAATTTCGCTCTTCGACTAAGCAATGCAAGACCGTCGCTAAAAATAAAGCCGAAAGAGCCATTCGGAATCATGCTTCATCGACAACCACAATTTTTTTTTTCCTTATTCTACCTCTTGCTGAGTATGATATGTACCTATATGCTCAATTCCTATCTGGACCTGCAATGTGTGGGGGCTTTACAATGATCAAATGACAACGAATGCCAGAACTGCAAAACCCTAATACTTTGTGTTCAAATCCTAGAGCAGGGCTTTTATCCAAGTATTTCTTCTGCAAAATCCGGTATAAGCATGCAGTAGAGTCGGAACTACAAAAGGCTACTCAGACCATACATAACAAGGCACGGGATAAGATGCTTGAAAATGCAGAGGCAGAAGCACTCATGCAAGAGTGGGGATTGAGTGAGCAGGCATTTGAAGTTTCTGCTCACAATACTTGTGCTAGTTCTGGCAAGGAGTTGGTTGTGTCAGAGGCACCCTTTTTAGCAGAAGGTTTAGGCAGAACGATTTACATTCGGGATGGTGGTTCATTGAGAAGCATGAATCCTTTCCATTTTCAAGGGCTAGATAACAGTCCTGGGCAGAGGCGTTATGGCCCAGGAAAAAATGGCCGAGTGGCCATGTGGCCAGGGAAGTCCGAGGCCGTACGCAGTACGGCTGAGGACTTTCCTGGCCACATGGCCACGAGGGCATTTTTGACTGGCCATAATGCCTCTGCACATGACATTATCAGCCTTAACGTCTTTGGCCGAGGCATTTGGCAGAGTAGCCGCCATAGCCAAGCTTGGCCAAGCTTGTCAGCCCGCTGTGTATGCACAACAGAAGATTTTCTTACGGAGAATTTTGCAGAGCTTAGTAATGCTAAAGCTGACGGCAACAAAAATTTCCCAAAATTTTCTTATAGCAGAGGATTTTCTTAGAGAGCTTTTGTGCCGCAAATGACGAAAGCGGAGAAAACCAACAACAACCACCAAAAACAAATAGTTCGCTTCCAAATTAGGGCCGAAGCTCATTCTTTTCTCGCTTCCAAAGAAGCTTGGGCAAGCCGGATTCTTCCAGCATCTAGCAAGCTAAAAGAGGGCAAGCAAAATTCCTGATAATCTTCAAGGACGTACCTGGAGGCCTGGCTATGGCGGATTTTTAGCATGATGGAGGCCTGCCAATGGCGGATTATTTTATGATAAACTATGGAATGGGGCTTTGAGCACGTCACAGGCCTGACTATGGCGTCTTTTGAGCAGGGATTCGACCATGGCCAACCACGGCGAGGATCCAACCACGGGAATAAAAAAACCATGACGTCCCAGCAAATCAGATGTTATGGACATAACATCTATGTTATGGCCATAACAGATTCAACCACATATATTACTGGAGATAACATCTTGAAATCGACGGTTGGGATTCAATCCTATGGCTAAATGCAGAGGCCAAGGACGTTAAGGACAAAGGGATGCTAGTCATTTGGTGATTCATGTTTTAAAGCCTGTTGTTGTCCCGACAGAGATGGGTTCCAGTGCATTGAATATATTACGGAGGATGGCATCTGTCAGGATGAATAAAATGGTTGTGGAAGCTATGCTTACCATGCCTTTAGATGACATTAAAGGAAAATCAATACATCAGGTAGCATATGAAGGACGCAATGGAACTAGTCAAAAGTGATTCTACTGACTTTCTAATGCTATGATTATGTATTTGCAATATTGATATTTGGACTGACTGTACAATTTTTGTCCTGTAGTTATGGGGTCTTTGGATCAGGAAGAAAAGGAAAGCATCTTGGCTTAGAGGATCACAAGGATGGCCATATGGAGAACTATCCTGGCAGCAGAGATTCGGATGTCATGCTTGGCCGTGATTTCAGCACAGGTGCAGCTTATAAAAGAGATAAAATAGGCGAAATAAATTTCAGAGACGCATATACTGAATTCATGTCTCTTGAAGAGCTTGCACCCATGGCAATGGAAAAGATCGAACCATTGGCTATTGAAGGGCTTAGAATACAAGCAGACATGACTGAGGAAGAAGCTCCATCCTGATGACCACCTGTTCTGCCTTCTTGAGCCCAGCTTCCATCGTGTAGATCCCGCTCTGACCTTTTCTAGCAAAAATTTTGCCAATAATAGAGTAGACACTCCATCTTTGGTCCATTTAATAATGAAATGATCAGAACTTGAGATTGCAACAGCTAATCGAGCTGCAAAATAGCTCATTTGAAAGATCAATTTCTAAGCTATGAATTGATATGAAATTTGCTCCAATCATTAATTCGAGAGAGGAGCTATGGCTTCCTAAATTTGGCTCTGTTTGTGGACAGTCTTACTTCAATAATTAACCACTTTCATGGTTCAAATCAGGTCCCTAACTGGTTCAGTTTTGGCAGAAACCTTATCTGGTGCACAATTTATCCTGCAAGTTTAGCATTGATCTTACCATAGTTCAATCATAAACCTATTTAAGTTCACAATGCTTACTTGAATCTGCAACAAATTCACAGGATTTGAGCAAACAATTGGAACTCATACATCAGCCAAGGAACATAAGTAATATTTTATTCAATAAATCAGACAATGCATTTGAAAAAAAGAAGATTCACATTACATAATCTTGTGAATACAATGAATTGAGAGATCTGATTCTCTTTGCTGGTCTATCATTAGCATGAATAACATAACATCATCCCCATGACAACATTCATGGGTATCATCTAAACTGCAATCTATCACAAAATTACTATCAGGCTGGCTCTCTATCATATCTATAGGACTTACATGTCCATTATCATCTGGAAAATGATCTGTTGCCTCAGCAAAACAGTCTGCACCAGCATTTGCAATTGGAATTTGAACCAAAAATTGTAGATTATTCTCAATGGCAGGATTCACATCACAATCATGATTTTGAACAGATTGAGAAGTTTCAACAAGTCCATGTTCCTCAATAATCTCACAATCTCTTGCCTACATATCATATTTGTTAGAATGTAAGGAAATATTCTAGAACAAATGCAAACTAAAAGAACAATTAAGATGAATATTACCTCTGAATTGGGTTTTCTCTTCCTGCCCTTTGTTTGCTTTCCTCCTTCTTCTCCTTCTTCCGTTCCCTTGCAGCCTCTCTCTCCTTCTTCCTTTGCTCCATTTCTTTCTGTTTTTGTTCTTTCAATTTCATCTTCTCTTCTTGAACAACCTTTTTCTATTTAGTGGCCTCTTCTCTTGCTTTTTTCCTCTCTTTCTTCTCTACCTCTTCCTGCTCTAACCTAGCAATGATGTCTGCTTTAGTTACTAGGAGGGTACCCTTAATATCTTTTGGCATAAATGTTCTCCCTCTTGGTCTGCTTTGAGCCTTTTGCTGCCCACCACCTATAACATCATTTCTATCTTCATTTTCCTGCACAACAACACCTGCAACTTGATGTACAGCATCAGCAAGTTCATTCAAAGCTCTATCATTTCTGGTTTCTTGAAATTCAAACTCTATGCCACCTAATTCAGGGACTACCATGGCAGGATTGAGAGGGCATATCTCTATCTTCTTATAAATCCAGCAATAATGTTAGAAGGGGTTAAAGAGCGCTCTAATGCATCACGCACAAGTGATGTGAGATCCTCCTTCACAGGCTCCACGCCTTTCTTATCAAGACTGTATTTTTTTCTCACATTTATAAATGCCTCCCTGAAGGGCTTGAAACAAGCCAGATCAAGAGGCTGCAACCTAGTGTGTGGAGGTCATTGAAGTATTTGAATGCCAATCGTTTCCACTTAAAGATGACTTCCATGTCCATCCAATATCAGCAAATGAGGATTTTCAAGTGAAACACCACCAGGCACATTAGATTTAAAATGATCAATCCAGCTTTTGAATAAATCATTAGTTATCCATGCTCTTTTTTGCATGGCCATAGCTGCATCAGGCTCATATCCATCCAAATAATGTTCCTTAGCTCTTACCCCTTTGAGAATGTACAATGAAGGAAGCTTATTACCTGTGGCTGATACACGACAAAGGACAATCATCCATTCTCTGTTCTTCATGGTTCATTCAGAAATTTGCTTGGCTGCTTTTCTTGGAATCACCCTAACCCCGGGTTCTTTTCCTGCCTGCACCCCAGACTCATCACAATTCCATATGTGACTAGCATCAAATCCAAAGGTATTGTATGCCTCTTCTAGACTAGAGTAGAATGCATCCAAATTTGAGGCTGATATTGCTATTGCTCGGGCATTGTCCACAATCTGTGCTCTCCTCAAAGAAAGATCAGGATGCGTGCCTTTAAACAATTTCCACCATTTCATGCACGGAACTCCATTAGTAAATGGAGTAGATCTGCCTGTACAAATTTCTGCAACTCTCTCCCTCCCTCTCCCTCTCCCTCTCCCTCTCCCTCTCCCTCTCCCTCTCTCTCTCTGGTTTCCCACATGATCGAAAATTTTTTATCTCTCGCCGTGGTTTCCCACATGATCGAAAATTTTTTATCTCTCGCCATATACGGCGAGAGTTATTTTTTGTACGTATAGCTCCTCTCGAGCTCGAGAGGAGCTTTTCTCTCGGGCCTTAACAGCGGCCGTTTTGCTGAGTTACCGGAAATCGAAGGCGCCAAAATTCCGGGAAGAAGATCAAGAAAGGAATGCCTACTGAAGAAGATATAGTTGTAAACATACCTCCTCAATTGCTTGGAGATTATGCATATCCTAGCAGGCCATTTTTGTTAAAGGTTTTTTATGACCCTGATAACAAGAAGAATCGATTCAACAAGAGAATCTGCAGAGGTAGAGTTGTAATTGAGAATGGATTTGGTATTGTGAAGGAGAAATGGAGAATTTTGAAGAGTCTTACTGTTCAAGCATCACAAGCTAGCAAAATCGTGCATGCTTGTGCTGTACTATGGAACTTTTGTATTTTTGAGAGAAAGGGAATGGATTTGCTGCCACTAACTCCAGAATGCCCACATGTCGAATATTACGAGACTCAAGACATGAACAGGAAGTTGAAAAAGGAGGGAGATCAGATCAGGCACATCATCCTCCAAAATCTGGAAAAACGAATGATTTGGCCTTCATTTAATTTGGCCATGGTATTGTGAGACCTTGATGTGTTTGGAATGATACATTGAATGAAATTTCCAATATTTCATGACTTTCTTTGCATTGTTTGTATCAGAAACTTAACATATGTAATGCATACATGAATCTAGAGAACTCAATACAACAGATATCACTTAAACGAAAAAACTCAATTGTATTCATTAGAATCAGGTTTACAAAGGTATGAATGCACTCAAATGTAGTGCTAATGAATGAAATAATCTTCAACAAAGAAAACTAAGTCCCGAGTACTAACTACAATTCATGTACTTAACAAAAAAAGGTTTATCAGCGACCCCTCTTCAAAGCTTCAGATTAAAGCTCATTTGTCCCTGTTACAGATTCAAGCTCATTTGTCCCTGTTACAGAATCTATTAGTGAAAAAATTAAATTAAGAGACTACAAAACAATTTACAGGAAAATGTTTTCCCTTTCTATTACTCAAAAAACATGTACATCAGCAATAAATGATGTATATTTACAAAAATGGGGGTTCCAGTTGATTCATCTTCCACAAAAGCTGGAGATTGAGCAGATAGCCGAAAAAGGAAACCTGTAAAACTGAAGAAATGGAAGAAAAAAAAAGGGGGAGGCCGGCTTCAACATGCAACACAACTTGTTTCAGGGGTTTTGATCTCCATCATAACCCAAAGACCAGAAATCTTCACAAAAGTAAACTCGACATGGACCTTCTGCCGAACTGGTGCGTTCATAGCCCACTCGAATAGCTCGTGCTCCACTCGAATGCCCATGTCCAAGTACTGCACCAAAGCTTGTGCAGTTATAGAGTTATGAGTCTTTTTGTGATTAAGCACAGAAAGCTCATTCTCTTCAACAGTGCATGACGAATTTACACTGCCTTGAGACATGTCTTCTGAGCCTGAAGAGCAGAAGGATGGCGATGGAGAAGGATGGCGCCGGAATCTGAAGCGCTCACGAACTACAACCTTCAGTCTGGCCATCTCTTCAGGAAACGTAGAATAAGAAAAGAATATGTTGGCACACAAACCGAGGTCATAATTTATGGGAGCTTGCTATCTAATGGTACAGGAAATAATGGTTTGAATGACATCTAAGGTGTAAGCCTACTGCCATGAAATCTAATGGTTTCGAGGACTAAAGTTTTTATGCCCAATTCTGCACTATAACTGGTCGTGAACTTGCTGGCAACTTTCTATGTCAGACTACAAATTTCTGCCATTAACAGTTATAGAATAGAATGTTGCCAACTCCAATGGGATTTGCAGGAAAAAGACACTACAATATCTAACAATAAAGAACAAAAATACAAAACCAAAGCAAACTAAAAATTCTAAACATACCTTCAATTTCCCTGTTTTGTAGCTGAAAGTTTTGCAATTTCAAGCAAAGTCTCTTTGGTCATTTGGCAAATGCTTTGAGTCATGATAGCCATGGATTCTGCAATTTTCAGACTATGAGAAGATCTCATTTCTTCCAGCTCTTTTACCAATTGAATTTTTCGCATGGATTCATCTTTCATGAACTCCAATTTCTTGTCTTCTGCTGCCCCAAACCGAGATGCCATTTCACTGATTCCAGATGCTATATCCTCATCAATAGCCAATCTGGATCTCTTCTTCGAGACTGGTTTACCTGCAACTCCAGGCTGCATACAAGCTGCTGATCTAGGACTTATCTCATGCACGCCCTCTTTATCAGTAGAAGTAGGAGTATTGTTTGAATTTCCACCATTTGTGTTCGGGCTTGAAGGTACCTCAAGGGGTTCTGTGTTATTACATGGAGGCTCTGTGTTTGGAATCTCAAATTGTTCTTCCTAGAATGCTGAATTGGTTCCAAAGGTATCATAGAATGATTCTGGCATAAAAGTTTCCTGGTATGATGAATGCATCTCTGCAGCATGGAATGCTTCTTCCCCAAATGCACCATCATCTCCAACTCCAGGGAGATCTGTGTGATTCGTGCAACCTGTTCTCAATTCTTCCATTTTCTCATACCACTGCCAAGAAGAAGGCTCAACCCCTGTTCTGTCTTCGGCATATTTCTCGTCCTTGAATTTAGCTTGAAGCTTGTCCCATTTATTCTTCAGCTGGCTCAATTCAACTAAACCTGGCACTATGGGGGTCAGTCTTTCTAAAATTTCTTTCCATTGGGAATTGGAAAGATTGATGCTACCATTGTTATGTGCCTTGAATTCCATTAGATGGCTTAATAATGCAGTGATGGCTTCATTAGACCATTCCAATGGTGATTTACGCTTTGCTTTCGGCACCATTGGGTCGGAATTTGGATCCACAACTACTAATGCTTGGGGTTTTCCAGAAGAAACAGAGACTTGACTGCCTCAAAGTTTGTCGTTCTAGCACAAATTACCAGGGAATCCGACCTGCTTCTTGTCCTCTTTGGTTCTTTTGAAGCAGCAAGTGCATGAATTACAGGGGCAGACACTGATCCGGTCATTTTCTTTGGTTTTCTTGGCTGAAATTCCTTTTCACGCCTTGGAGGAACAAAGGCCTTCGAATGATCTGAAGCCCTTGTCATATTTACAAGTCTAGGATCTAAGAAAACTACAAGCAATGAAGATAATCAGTTTCTAGTTTCTGTCATCCAATCTTCATTACTGCGCCTGAAGTGGCCTTGAGGAGATCAGCTAGATAAGCAACATGCAGAAAGGTCCACAATGTAACATGGCTTTAATGGCCAAGATCGTGTATGATACTCATGATCCTGTACATTTTGAAGATGCATGCAAGGTTGACCATTGGAGAACTGCCATGCAAGAAGAGATCAGTATGCTTGACAAGCAAGAAACATGGGAATTGATCCCCCTACCTTCAGGTAAGCATGCTATAGGTTGCAAATGGGTTTTCAAAACTAAATTTGCTGCTGATGGATCTCTAGCTAAGCATAAAGCGCGCCTTGTAGCTAAGGGGTACTCACAAAAGTATGGAATTGATTATGATGAGGTATTTGCCCGTGTAGCTCGTTTGTCCTCTATTCGGGCAATCATAGCATTGGTAGCAGCTAAAGGCTGGCCAATATTCCACATGGATTTTAAAGGTGCATTCCTTCATGGGAATCTATAAGAAGAAGTTTTCATGCAGCAACCTCAAGGGTTTGCTAAAAAGGGGCAAGAACATCTCGTATGCAGGTTAAAGAGGAGCTTATATGGCTTGAAACAAGCCCCTAGATGCAGGAATCAGAAAATTCATGCCTTCCTTTTGCATGCAGGATTTCATCAAAGCTCAGCAGAATCTAACGTCTATGTTAGATGTAATCCTAATCAAGAGATTTGCATCATAGTTCTTTATGTGGATGATCTCTTGATTACAGGGAGCAGCACAACTAATAGATCAAACAAAGGTAACTCTTCAATAGAAATTTGATATGACTGATCTAGGACTGCATATCTAGGACTTGAAGTTTGGCAAATGCCAGATGGTATTTATTTATCTCAGCAGAAATATATCCGGTATATTTTTTAAAAGTGGAATATGAGCAATGTCAAACCAGTCTCAGTACCTATCGAATTATGCTAAAATGGAATGCAAGAATCCGAAATTCTTATGCAATAATGCGTACCTCGTCCTCAATCGACCTTGGTCCGGTTGGATCTGCACCAAGAAGATCTGCAACACCGCTGGAACAGGGGAGATTCGCGGGAACAGGGGAAGGCCAAATTAGGAAGCGAAAAATATTCCGGCAGGGGTTAACCGTAACTGGCGCAAACCGATGGGAAACGGCCCATCTGCCAGTTAAGCTAAAATTTGCCTCTCGGGGCATTAAAGGTGAGAGTGGGTTTTCTCCACTCTCACCTCCCTCTCGCAACTCTCATCACCTCTCATCGTCTCTCCCACAAAAAAGTCAATCATGTGGGAAAGCTCTCTCTCTCTCTCTCTCTCTCTCTCTCTCTCTCTCTCTCTCTCTCTCTCTCTCTCTCTCTCTCTCTCTCTCTCTCTCTCTCTCTCTCTCTCAACACAATATGATGATGGAATTAGAGCAGTTTAAGAAGGGAATTAAAGCAGAATTTGAAGCTTTCAAGCAAGAGGTTTTGAGCGAAGATAGTGACTGCGAAGATGATGTAGAAGAGCAGGAAGAAAAGGATGTCTCTGGAATCCAAAAACAATTATCAGCTTTTATAGAAGAGCAAGAAAGGAGAGAAAAAGCATTGAACATCCGTTTGATTGGCATACCGGAACAGACCAGAGAAAAGACCAAAGATATTGTTCAGGCTTTTTGTGAAAATGAGCTGGCGGTGATAGATTCGGGCATTACATGCATTTCGGATTGGCAAACAAACTGATAGGGACCGACACATTATTGTCAAATTCAGATCAAAGGAAGACAAGATTAATATACTAAAAAAGAAGACCATGCTCAAGGGAAAGAAGATCTGGATCAATGACGATCTTACTAAGAATCAACTTCAGGAGTACAAGGAACAGGTGCAGATCCTCAAGGAAGCAAGGCAAGAGGGGAAAAAAGCATACTGGCGACGAGGGAAGGTCGTGGTGGAAAATCCAGAAAATGCATAGGTATTTGAGACCACTAGGATAATGTGTTGGAACATAAATTCTATTAGTCAGTATAAAATAGATATAGTAGATGATCTATTTTCAAATGTAGATGTTTTGTTCTTCTTAGAAACTTGTGAAAATGAAGAAAAATGCTTGCCAGACATACATGGGTTTACACTGTTGCACTCCGTTTGGCACAATAAAGGCTGGCGCCTAAAAGGACATGGCGGGATTGCATGCTATGTAAGGTCAGGCATGAAACACCTGGTGAAAATAGTGAATGAAAGAGGATCAATGCAGCATATCTGGGTGGAGTTACATGGCCAGAAAGGTAAGATTTTTGTGGCAGGATGTTACTTTCCGCCGAGAGAATCACCAGTTTATGACTCAGACCACCTGGATCGGGATGACCCCTTTTTTAGCTTAGAACAGGATGTGCTTTCATTGTTGCCAGCAGGTGATGTTCTCTTATTGGGAGATTTCAACGGGCGCATTGCTACCAAACAAGCAGCTATTGCTAGCATGGAAGGGGATCCCGTATGGGTTGAGATGCTTGATGATAAGGAAGTATCCCAGGAAGGATGGAGTAGAACCACAGCAGATAGAATAAGATGGCCTACACCCCAAGGTAACCATGTGCTTAATATGTGCAGCGGACTTGATTTATTGGTTTATAATGGCACACAGAGGTTTCCAGGTACAGGTAAGTGCACATGCAGAAATGCAAGTGTTGTTGATCTCGTTCTTGCTACATCGCAGTTTGCAGAACAGATGTTACATATGTCTATAGGAGAAGAGATGGAAAAGATCTCGGATCATGCACCGATAACAGTTGTGTTAAACACCAAGAATTATACATGCCACCAGGCACGTTGTGTCTCTAAGCCTCGCATACGCATGAAATATCATAAAGTGGAAAGCTATATGAAGAAGTGTGAGGCAAGAGCCTCCACAACAAATTGGCCCAGCGACACTGATAAATGCACCATTGGATCTCTCCGTACTATTTGCTGTATAAAAAGAATAAGAATGAGATATTTCAAAACCCACTAGCTACCATCGGGTGGGAGACGTGGGTGGGTGCAAGTCCCACCAACCTTGCCTTAAAAAAAAAAAAAAAAGGAATGAGATATGATCATAAACAAGCTGAAAAGTATAGGCAGTATGCTATGGCTTGCATCAAAGACATGTGCTAGCCAGATGATAAATGATACCATCACTGCACTCTTGCTAGAATCTGCATCCAAATGCTTTTTCTCGGGAAGAGTTCTCAAGGGATTGAAATGTAATGCATAATATGATAATGATTGCAAAGACTTGAAGAAAAAATTTCAAAGGGCAAAGAGTGAGCAAATTGGGATTGAATTTGTTTATCATCCAAGATGACAATAGACCTATGGAACCCAAAGAGAGAGCGCAACATGATATTACTACCCAGGATTAAAAAAGCCCCACCCCAAAGGGTTGCTAACAAACTATACAATAATACATATCAATGAAGTGTTGGAGGTCAGAAGAGGGTGCAATATCCATCACCTCCTAGAGATATGATCCCAATATCCCCACTAAAGTTGTGTGTAGCATCACATGGAGCGGCTGATCAGGCAAAATCAACTCATCATAGCGCATCCTAATAGGTCCAAATGCTGGGCAGGCTGAAGCATATGGCACTTGTCCTTAATAACTTCCAACTGGCAACATTGATATAACATGTCCTCTCATGCTTGTCGGATCCATCTACTGATCTCAATGCAAAGGTGATAAGTACCTGTGCGAATGGACACAATGAGACTACGTTCCTTTAGAGGTAAGTGTGTCTACGGGTACTCTTGTGGGCCCCCCTCAAGCATGGGATTGATCCGGCTCTTGTAGTGTGCAGTCTTTACCTGTTCCATTAAAAAAAGAGCTTGTAAAGCTTATAAGAAGAACGAAAAGAGCATTACCTTTCTGTGAGACAAGACCACCAAAGAATGCCCCAAAGAGCAATTTTTTTTTTTTTTTTTTAGTAAAATGAAGAAATCTAAACCCACTGAAGTTTCACTCATTGCAGAAGAGTTATGGGAGCATGTCTATTCTCTATACCATGTGAATGAGATAGGGAAAGCAAGAAAGGGCAAATCTAATATGATTATAACCGTAGAGGAAATGGCTGAGGGAATACAAAGGCTTGCAAATGGGAAAGCTAGGGACACTCAAGATTTAGATGCAGAACTTCTGAAATGGGCCAGCAATGAGTTGTATATGGGAGTGCCTAAACTACTTATTGAACTACCAGTACAAGGCTTTTCCAAGCCATGGCAGACTAACCGTGTTGTACCTATTCTGAAAGGAGGACCAACAATTACTATACATTGATGGTTAGCAGTTTCTTCTCGAAAATGTTTGCCTCTATTATAGGGAGGAAGTTAAGTCAATGGGCAAAAAGAACAAATGTAAGAGCAGAGACACATGCAGGCTTCAGGGCAAGGTAATCATGAATTTGATTGCATGAAAGAAAAAACCAGTATACATGCTGTTTGATAAGGTGTCGAGAGATAAGCTATGTAGGTGGGAACACTCTATAAGAAGGTACTGGTACAATTGTCATTCCCTTTCTCACTAGATGTTCCGTATAAAATTGAAAGTAATATTGGGGTGAAGCAAGACTCCCCCCTATCGCCTACCTTGTTTGGGCTATTTATTGATAGTCTAGATGATTGGCTTAGAATAAATGGTGGAGCTGGCACAGAACTGCATAGACATGTGGTAAGACTATCAATGTATGCTGATGATGTGGTTATTCTTGTTCACACACTTGTGGGTATGCAGAAACATCTTGATGCTCTGCCTCTTTCTTGTAAGCACACTAACATGCACGTGAATTTAGATAAAGATTATGGCAATCGGGATTATCAAGCAAAACGCTTCCATTTCAATGGGATAGAGGTACAGACTTGTGATTCTTGCAAATACTTAGGGCTTGAAATTCATAGAAATCACAGGTGGAACACATGCATAGCGTAGAGAGTTGAAGGCAGCCTTAAGGCATTATACACTTTACAGAGTCTAAGTAGGAGAATGTATTTGTGGTCTTGGCCAATGAAAATGAAACTTTTTTTTTTTGTGCTAGAACAAACGGTTGTGCTATATGGCTATGAAGCATGGGGCCGAGTCTACCCAAAGGGCTTTGGGCGGACACAGAACAAATGTTGAAGAAGTTCTTGAGGCAAGAATTGGGCATAAAGATGCAAATCCCTTTTCCTATGCTCCTAGCTGAATGCGGACTCATGACAATGAAAGGAGGAGCAATGGTAAGGTGCATCATAAAAGAAGCAAAATGAGGAAAGATATTCATATCGGTGATGCAGGCTAGCCTTGAGTATGGATGGTATGCTAGCATTACAAATTAGCTTTGTAGATGGGATATATCTCTAGATGAGGCGCTAGTATATGATAAAGATGTGAGATAAAAGATAAGAAGGAAGATAGTAGACAAACTATGGCTAAATCCACAGACTAAGATAAATCTATATAAATTGCATATGAATCCGAACCTAGCACACTTACAAGTGAATATTTCCATAGGTAAAAGACATGCAATTAGTAGGATAAGGCTCAGTTTGAATAGGCTTGGAGTGGAAATTGGGTGATGGTGTAAAATGTCTTGGGAAAAAAAGAAGGGAAAAACTACAAAATACCCTTATGTTTCGACGAATTTCACGACGTACCCTTGAGTTTTCATAAATTTTTGTAATGCCCTTGGTCAACGTATTTGGCTCTGTAGAATTTTGTATATCATCAAATGCCCTTGTATTTTACGTATTTCACATAAAGCCCTTCTGAGTGAATGTATTTCTTAAGCAAGAATTTGACATCGGCAGTTTTCATTTTTGAATAAAAAACAGAGCAAAGATTTAGACGTTCTAACCTGATGGAATCCCAATGGAAAACCTAATTCGACCTCATGTGCTGGAAAACCTGCTTGATTCCGCTCTTCACTACCATATAGATATGAATATCTCTGAATACATTCATCTTGCATCTTTTCAATGGCATTTGCCAAAGCAAAACTGAATGCGAATCCACCTCCTCCAAAAGCAGTATAGTAAGATTGTCTAATATTTTGATCATGGCTCTCGGATTTAATGGTCATATTTGAAAAAAACCCTAATCAGATTATCAGGATAAAAACTGTATCATCTCTCATCTTAAGGATATTTGGTGAATTGTGTAGAATCTTAAGGGCATTTGAGTAATTAAGGTACATCTTAAGGGCATTTGAACAATTTCCAATAATACAAAATACTAAATACGTTGACCAAGGGCATTACAAAAATTTATGAAAACTCAGGGGTATGTCATGAAATTTGTCAAAACATAAGGGTGTCTTGTAGTTTTTCCCAAAAAAGAACATGCAAACCTGTGACAACACAGAAACGGAGGATGAGCACCATGTGATGATTGAGTGTCTAACATATGAGATGTTATGAACTAAATATGACATAAAAGCGGGCAGCCTAACACAAGTATTTGACCTAGATGCAAACAAAGTTGGTACTTTCATCATGGAAGTATTATAAAATAAAGAAGTGTACATAAATCAATTACGAAATATGTTTTGTGATAATGAGAGTGAGGATGACTGGGAAGAGAAATTGAGGAATCCCTAGAGGTAAATTCCTCAGAAGAGCTGTTGTAACTATCTTGTATCATCTAATAAACCTAATAGGTCTTCCCAGACATAACATTTCATTTCATTTCTCATGGCCCATGGCCCGTTGTAGCATCTTTGGCATCTATCTCCCTCCCTCCTTCCGTCCCTCCATCCCTCCCTCCTTCCCTCTCCATTGAGTTAGAATAATAATACAAGTCAATTTAGCAAAAACCAGAACATCTAGCATAATAACATGAGATTTCCTCTCTCTCTCTCTCTCTCTCTCTCTCTCTCTCTCTCTCTCTCTCTCTCTCTCTCTCTCTCTCTCTCTCTCTCTCTCTCTCTCTCTCTCTCTCTCTCTCTCTCTCTCTCTCTCTCTCTCTCTCTCTCTCTTTTTTGTGGAGGCGAGGACGAGTTGTTATAAATGAATAGGAAGAGGAGACCATCAGAATCGCTGTATGGAACATCAATATGCTCACGGATACCAAGGTATATAGCATGTCAAATGTTCTTCAGCAATTAGATTTGATTTGCTTTGTAGAAACTTGGGAACATGAACAGTACGAAACACCCGATATAGCTGGTGTTACAATCACACAAGCTGTCCTTCAAGAGTTAATCCTAGCAAAGATGTCACTACCTCATCTTTAGACTTCAAATTTCATTAAATGAAGTAGAGTCAACATTTGGTTATGATGTAGCAAGGCAAATACAATTCATTAAGGTAAGATCATGCAAGCTAGAAACTTCTCCTCACTAGCAAGAAAGCCACAATTTGGTCTCTAATTTCTTGCTTTACAATTTAGCTTATGCATTCAATCTTCACCTAGACAATATGCCATTAAATTCATGATAAAACCATAGAAAATCATTTAGACGGCACTGTAGCAATGGTCTTCACTGTAGCTTAAATATTCGGGCCCCTTTGATATCTTTAACTGCAGCGAACACTTCCGGAACACTTCCGGATTACCCCTTTGCCTTGCTATCTCTTCGTCAAGCTATGCCCATTGTCCTTTTAAGAGCTCAATCCGGCGGTTACGGCCACGAGATCAACTTTCTAACTCTGTTATTTTCAGCTTCAGGAATTATCCCACATGCATCGTTCATGAATATCAACTTTTCCATTTCTGAACCATTAAACCATTAACTCAGCACTTAATATTTCAATGGTTATGGTTCATATTTCTTAATGCCATTTAACCTAGGCTTATCCCTGTTATGGAACCATTAGCTATAACAACTTCGCCTGCACTTAGATCTCAAACCTTAACTCTGCTCAATCTATATTCCATGCACGCTCCTGACCTGCTTAAGAAACAATCTAGTTAGATATGTGATTTTGCTCAAACATGACATGACTGTTTATTTCAACACTTCCCCTTCATGGCATGTTTGCAACTGTATCTTCTGTTTCAGTATGCAAAATTTGTTTCCTAATCTCAACAAATCTTTTCTCTGGTAGAACTTTGGTGAGAATATCTGCTATTTGTTTACTGGTGTTAATGTAGCTCATCTTAATCACACCTTTACTAACAAAGATCCCTAATAAAATGCATCTCCAGCTCTATATGCTTTGACCTTTCATGCATTACAGGGTTTTTTGCCATAGCTATACAACTGGTGCTGTCACATAGCATTTCAGTAGAGTTTGGCTGATCAATGCCAAGTTCTAATATCAGTCTTCTTTCCCAAATTAATTCCTTGGCACATAATGTAGCTGAAGCATACTCAGCTTCTGCCGTAGACAATGCTATAGATGTTTGCTTTTTGCATTTCCATGCAATAGGACCTCCTCCTAGCATCATAAGATAACCAGAAGTGGACTTCCTTACATCTAAGTCTCCTGCCCAGTCTGCATCACAATAGGCAGTTAGTGTCAAATCCTGTGAAGTATAAGCTACTCCCATATCTATGGTACCTTTCAAATACCTTAATACTCTCTTTGCAGCTGTCCAATGGCCTTTCCCTGGATTACCATTATATCTACTAAGCATGTTCACACTATGAGCCACATCTGGTCTTGTACAGTTGGCAACATATGCCAAACAGCCAGTCAATGATCTATATGGAATTTTCTCCATTACTTTTCTTTCTTCATCATTTTTTGGACACATATCAAGAGACAACTTACACCCTGGCATAGATGGAGTTTTACTGATATTGCATTCTTTCATCTTGAACTTTTCAAGCATACCTCTTATTTGTTCTTTCTGAGTCAGCAAAATAACACCTTTGTCCCTGTTCCTTGACATTTCAATTCCCAAAAATTTTGTAAGCTCACCAAGATCTGACATTTCAAACCTGTTTTTTAATAATCTTTTACAGATCAGCAAACATTCAGTTCCCTTTGCCACCATAATGTTATCATCAACATATAATGCAATTATGCACCAGCCATCTTTGCATTCAAATTTGTACAAATTTCCACCATTTAATAATTTAATAAACCCTTGCTCTGTCAAGAAAGCATCCATGCATTTGTACCATTCCCTAGGCGATTGCCTCAAGCCATAAACTGCTCTTTTTAATTTCCACACCTTATCTTCCCCTTGCTCAAATCCTGGTGCCTGCTTCATGAAAATCTCTTCATCTAGCTTTGCATTGAGGAAAGCAGTCTTAACATCCATGTGGTGTATCTCCAAGTTACATGCATTTGCCAGAGCAAGCAACATCCTGACACTATTCAATTTAACCAGAGGAGAGAATGTTTCATCAAAATCTTGTCCACTTTTTTGTGAAAAGCCCTGAGCTACTAGTCTTGCCTTGTACCTGGGTGACTTTCCATCTGCTCCAGTTTTTATTCTGAATATCCATTTATTACCAACAATGTTCTTACCCTCTGGTTTCTCAACAACCTCAAAAGTGTCAGTTCTTATAAAGGAGTCCATTTCTTCTTTCATTGCATCTAGCCATAGTTTTTTTTCTTCAGAAACTAAGACTTCCTCAAGAGTGCTTGGTACTTCAGGACTTAAATGCATTAAAATTTCAAATATATCATTTACCTCATGTCGTTCTTCCCGAAATCTTTTGCTCTTCCCAGCATCATCTCGACCATGAGTTGCAGTGTCAATTCTTAATTCTGTTTTCAGTCTTTCTGCTTCAGTCAGTCTTCTCTTCCTTAAGGGCGCTTGCTGAGTTGCAACCTCCCTTTGTTCTTCACCTGCAGGTCTTTCTTCAACAGCCCCTGAGGTTTCCTCAAATCCTTCTTGCAGGTCTGCATTCATATCAGCTCCAGCTTCTTCATCATCTGTATCTGTATACACTTCAACATCTTTGTCAGCAATTTCAGATTTCATATTGTACTCCTTCAATGAAGTATCATCAGTTTGTGTTGCATTGGAGCTAGCCAATGGTTTATAGACCTGATTTTCATCAAAGTTAACATCCCTACTTATTATAACTCTTCTTGCTTTAGGATCATACAACCTATAAGCTTTAGAATGATCATCATATCCCACAAGATATGTAATCAATGCCCTGTCATCCAGCTTTCTTCTTTTTTCTTTTGGAATATGTACAAATGCCAAGCAACCATAGATTTTCAAATCATCATAGCTCGGCTTGCTTCTAGACCATAGCATATTAGGAATCCCTCCTTGTATACTGAGAGATGGTAATCTATTCTGTACATTCACAACAGTATGAACTGCTTCTTCCCACAAAAAGTTTGGTAGCCCTGTTAATTTTAACATGCTTCTAACTGCATTTAAAATTGTTCTATTCTTCCTCTCGGCTACACCATTCTGCTGAGGAGAATATCTACAAGTAAGCTGTCTTTTGATGCCTTTGTTCTTGCAAAACACCTTAAATTCTCCCCGACATGAATTCCCCTCCTCGGTCGGATCTTATGCATTTAATTTTTCTTCCCCCTCTCGGTTTCTACCTCATTTGTGAACTGCCTAAATTTGTCAAATGCTGCATCCTTTGTTTTTAGACAATATACTTTAGTTCTCCTACTAAAGTCATCTATTAATGTCATAAAATATCTTTTTCCACTTAGGCTAGTAACATTGAGAGGTCCACACAAATCTGTGTGTATCAGATCCAGGATTCCTTTTGACCTCTTCTTTGTTTTTTTAAAAGGCAATCTACTATGTTTTCCAAGCATACACCCTGCACATACTTGTTGTGATGTTTGATCAGAACTTGCTTTGATATATCCCTTTTTGTTTAGCAACTCTATTGTATTTGAGTTTACATGACATAACCTCTCATGCCAAGTTTTAATGGATGGACTAGTCGACAAAATTAACACAAGAGAAATGATGTCTGCTCAATCCATATAAATTGCCAACTCGTTTCCCAATAAACATTTTCTTATTTCCCAAGAAAATATTACAATAAAGTCTTTCAAAAACAACTTTATACCCTAGATCTACAAGTTGACAAACTGAAATAAGATTTCTGATCAATCCAGGTATGCACAACACATTTCTTAATTTCACAGCTTTTCCCTCCAAGTCAAATATTTCTAAAACACCAACATTCTTGATTTCCTTTAAATCTCCATTTCCAAACTGTACATGTCCTTTTTCTCTTCTTTGACAATTCTTTAAGATGCTTGAACTCCCCTCATTCTTGATCTCTCGACTCCTGAATCTAAGATAAGCAAGTCAGTATTCATTCTTTCCCCTATCTTAGAATTAGACATATTTACCTCAATGTCCTCATCTTGCTCATCTTCTTCTTGACTTGCCTCCTTTGCAATATTTAGACTTGGTTTGGATTTGTACCCTCCATGTTTTTTCCTTCAAACTTTTTCCTTTTCCCCTTTTGGGCTTGAACAATTTATTGCTATATGGCCCTTTCCCTCACAATTGTAGCAGATTATTTCTTTACCCAGCTTGGGACAGTTTATTTTTAGATGCCCATAACTATTACAATTATAGCATGGACCAATTTGCTTTTTATCCAAATTTTTCTTCCCTTTCTTACGCTTTTACAAACATAACCTCTCTAATCCTCATCATCATCACCTTTTGTTTGTTCAAATTCTGTTCTTATCATTCTAATAGCATGTTCCTTTGTTCTTGCCACATTCCTTAATAAAGTAGCCAACTGGGTATTATGAGAGACAGTTCTAGAGATGGCTAGCAGCTGGTAGTCTTCAGACAGAACTACTCTAGCACCCTCTAAATCTGCTATTATTGACTCAAATTTTTCCAAAAACTCAGCAATGTTATCTTTCTCATATAATTTGAGCCTCCTTAATTGTTTCTCTAACACATCTATTTGTGATGATGATTTTTGCTCATAATTATCTAGCATGAACTTCCACATATCAGCAGGAGACTTACCTCTAAGTTTCAGCTTGATCACCGTTCCTACTTTGTTACATATTATGGACTGAGCCTCCATAATCCTTGCCTTCTCATCCATGCTAATCACTGCTGTACCTCTACCTGGCGTGGGATGGGGAGTAATAGCGATTACCCGATTCAGCACACCTTGACTTCCTCCTCCTTCAAGCCCAGCTTGAAGGCGTCTTTGCACTTGAACTTTCTTTGCACTAGTTCACAGTCTTTGTACTAACAACATTGGGGTCAATCAATACCATAATTTTTCATACTCAAGTACCTCTCTCACACTTTGTTTCCAAACTTGAAAACCTGTTTCACCTTTAAATACCTCTATGGAGTTCAAGAGATTGGCTCCAAACCTTGTAGACATCCTGCTCTTGGATTAGATAGCTCTGATACCAAATGTTACAATCACACAAGCTGTCCTTCAAGAGTTAATCCTAGCAAAGATGTCACTACCTCATCTTTAGACTTCAAATTTCATTAAATGAAGTAGAGTCAACATTTGGTTATGATGTAGCAAGGCAAATACAATTCATTAAGGTAAGATCATGCAAGCTAGAAACTTCTCCTCACTAGCAAGAAAGCCACAATTTGGTCTCTAATTTCTTGCTTTACAATTTAGCTTATGCATTCAATCTTCACCTAGACAATATGCCATTAAATTCATGATAAAACCATAGAAAATCATTTAGACGGCACTGTAGCAATGGTCTTCACTGTAGCTTAAATATTCGGGCCCTTTGATATCTTTAACTGCGGCCCGAACACTTCCTAACACTTCCGGATTACCCTTTGCCTTGCTATCTCTTCGTCAAGCTATGCCCATTGTCCTTTTAAGAGCTCAATCCGTGATTCTTACCCCCCGCGAGATCAACTTTCTAACTCTGTTATTTTCAGCTTCAGGAATTATCCCACATGCATCGTTCATGAATATCAACTTTTCCATTTCCGAACCATTAAACCATTAACTCAGCACTTAATATTTCAATGGTTATGGTTCATATTTCTTAATGCCATTTAACCTAGGCTTATCCCTGTTATGGAACCATTAGCTATAACAACTTCGCCTGCACTTAGATCTCAAACCTTAACTCTGCTCAATCTATATTCCATGCACGCTCCTGACCTGCTTAAGAAACAATCTAGTTAGATATGTGATTTTGCTCAAACATGACATGACTGTTTATTTCAACAGCTGGTTTCCTTAAAATCTCATCAGTATGGAATGAAATAGGAAATACAAGTTACAGAGGTAATGGGAAAATAGCTTGTTATGCCAGGGAGAAAATTTATCACAGAATCAGAAAGATTAAGACGGACTCTCAGCAATATTTGTGGATAGAGATTGTGGGCCAGAAATCCATATTTTTAGCCAGTTGTTATTATGCACCCATCCACAAAAAGGCATATGACCAGGGTGATTCTGATAGGACAGATCCTTTATTTCAACTAGAACAGGATATTCTCCAATTTTCAGAAAAAGGGGATGTCATAGTGATGGGAGACTTTAATGGCAGAACATCAAATAGGCAAGCAACAATCCTGAAACAAGAGGGAGATCCGCTCTGGATGGAAGAAATAGATGAAGATGATTATAGGATAACTGGTTAAGCAAGGAACTCAGAAGATACAGCCTATACAACACAAATGGGTAAATGTTTGTTGAACATGTGCAGCGGTCTAGATTTGAGAATCTTGAATGGATTAGACAGGTTCCCAGGATCTGAAAAATATATTTGCAGAGGTAAAAGTGTGGTTGATTATGTGATGTGTGGAGAGGAAACAGCCAGAAGAATAAAGCTCTTACATGTCTGGGATCAGCAACCTGAGTCTGACCATGTGCCTGTCTCCTTTCATTTGACTATGGATGTATATCCAGGGAAAAAGCAGCAAGGTTGTAAAAATGGTATCAGATTAGATTATAAAAGAGCAAGCAAATACAAGGAGACTTGCGAGTCAAGATTACATGAGTTGCGGGATGCGCAACATGTATCAGACCTAGATAGGCTTATCCGAAACATTTTATTAGACTCAGTAGAAAAGGTTTTTGCTCATAGGAGAAAAGCAAAAGGGCTGCCCTGCAACAGCTGGTTTGACAAAGAATGCAAAGACAAGCGGAAAAAATATCTGATGGCATGCAAGGAGGATAAGAAGCTAGAAAAGAAAGAGTATGTTACACTAATTAGGAGGAGAAAAAGGGAATTTCTCAGGCGCAGGCAAGAACAACATGCTATGGATTTAATTAGGGAGCCCAAAGCGTTTTGGAGCTGAATAAAAAAGAAAACATCAGAGAACTTTGACATTGGGGCGACGGAATTATTTTGCCATGTGCAGAAGCTATATCAGCAAAAAGGCATAGATGCCAAGACACAAATAGAGCAGCAATCACCTGTACAGTTTATTACTGAGGATGATGTAGCAAAAGGGTTAAGTAAGCTCTCTAATGGCAAAGCAGCAGATGCAAATGACCTTGTGGAAGAAATGTTGAAATGGGCAGGGGATGAGTTTGTAGAGCCAATTACACGGATGCTGAATGCTGCAATAAGAGATGGCTTTCCAAAAACATGGCAGGTGAACCGGGTTATTCCTATACACAAGGAGGAGATAGGGCAGATATCAATAATTACAGAACAATCCTGGTTGGGAACATCTTTTCTAAACTTTTTACATCCATCTTAGAATCTAAGATAAATGATTGGACGGAGAAGAATGATTTGCGGGCTAAGGGGCAGGCTGGTTTCAGACCCAAGAGGTCTACAATTGATCATCTGGTGACGCTCAGAACCATTATGGATGCAATCAAAGGTAAGAAACAACCCCTATATTTGGTTTTTGTGGATTTTAGTAAAGCTTTCGATTTGGTGCCTAGAGAGCACTTATGGGATAGAATGAACCAGCTTAATATCCCGATTGAATACCGTGATGCAACGAAGAGGATATATGAGAAGGTAATTGTGGAGCTATCTTTTCCTCTTAACATTGAATGTAGTGCTCAAGCTGTGAGTAATACAGGGGTGAAACAAGGTTGTCCATTGTCCCCTACGTTATTTGGTCTTTTCATAGACAGATTGGAGAAGTGGATTCTAGATTATGGAGGTTCAGGAGTAAATCTACCTGGTTATGTACTTGCCCTTCTTCTATACGCAGATGATGTTGTACTTTGCTCAAAAGAGAAAGTAGGAATCCAGAGACATCTTAAAGCACTAGAAGACTTCTGTGAATCCACAGGTATGAAGGTAAATATGTCAAAAACTAAAGCCATGACGGTAGGATCTCGGAAAAATGGTGACTTTTATTACAGAGGAGAGCTGATAACATCTACAAATGATTATAAATATCTTGGGCTTATAATAGACAAGAATTTTAGATGGAATAAGTGTATTGAGCAGAGAACGAATGGAGGTTTGAAAGCATTATACGCTATGCAACGAAGCTGTGGTAAAGCTTTTGTACAGAATTTGGGTATGAAGAGAATGCTCTATAAGGTGTTGGTCCAATCGGTTGTTTTGTATGGATGTGAAATCTGGGGGCCAGGTTTGCCAAATTGCCTATGGGAACAAATAGAGAAAATTCAAAAACGATTTTTATGCACAGAATTAGGTGTGAAGACTCAAACTCCATACCATATGATGTTAGCCGAATGCGGAATGATCCCCTTAGAAGGTGAAGTGCTCATTCAAACTCTTATTTACGTGAAGAAAGTACAGGAATTAGATGAAGACAGGCTGCCCCATTTGGCTATGGTTGAGAGTAAAGGAAAGGGCTGGTATAACAATATAGTAGAATGGCTTGCAAAATGGGATATGAAACTAGAGGAGTGCCCGCAAACAGAAATTCGAGCATGGGTAACACAGGGACTTCAGCTGGTGATTTGGAAAGACCCAAAGACTAAGATGGCAGATTACCGAACACTTATGAATCCAAGGCTTCAAAAGGCTTCTTATGTGGATAGTGATATGACCTTGGCAAAACGTAGAGCACTGGCACGCTTGAGATTGAGTTCTCATCGGTTACACATAGAAGAGGGAAGATGGAAGAAACTCCCAAGGGCAGAAAGAACGTGCAAAGTATGTGGAGAAGATGAGGTAGAAGATGAATCGCATGCCCTCTTGCGATGCCCAGCATATGAGGGATTGCGTAAAAGACATGGTATTGATGGGGTGGACACTTTAGATACTCTGTTCCATATGTCACCTTCGATCCTTGGTAATTTTGTCCTAGACATGTTAGAGGTGAGAAGATTACATATAGCTAGTATAGATTCGTTATTGCGATGTAATGAAAGGGAGAGTGAGCCAGATGAATGTAGTGATTGTGCTTCTGACTGTGGAAGCATTTCAGAAAATTGGATTGATGTTTAAAAGTTTTTTTTATTGAACGTCTGATAGACCTGATGGTCTCAGTAGACGTGATAATACAACATTTCATTTCATTTCATTTCACTCTCTCTCTCTCTCTCTCTCTCTCTCTCTCTCTCTCTCTCTCTCTCTCTCTCTCTCTCTCTCTCTCTCTAGGTCGCGACATGGCCAACAAAAAGAAGGGTCGAGCTACGAAAAAGACAGAGGAGAACTATGAGGAGGCCGATTCCTCTGTTTCTGAGGCTGCGTACACAGATGAGACAAATAGAAAGGTGAAGGATAAGGAAGCAGATGTGGTCATACAGGTTAGGGACATGCTGCGTGAGTTCAAAGAAACCTTTATACAGGATATTGTTAAAAATGCAATGCACGAGATGTTTACAGTGCTGAAGGCAAATATGGCAGATGAACTCAGGAAGGAAATTGAGAAGCTTAAGACTGACGGGGAGACCTCATTGAAGCAGCTGCGTGATGAAATTGCCCTGATCAAGAAGGAATCTGAAGAAAAAAAACATGGTGAGAGCAACGGAAGGAACTGATGAATCAAGCATCACAGAACTAAGACAACAACTTACAGACTTCATGGAAGACCAAGCAAAAAAAAGCCGGGCATTAAATCTTAGACTGGTGGGCATCCCTGAACAAGAATCTGAAAACACCAAGCAAATAGTTGCCAATTTTCTTCAGGAAAGTATGGAGATAAACCCAGTAGGAGTGGTAGATGCATTTCGTGTAGGCAAGAAGGCCAACTGGGATAGGCATATTGTGGTTAAATTTCTTGACAGAGAATCCAGAGGAGAGGTCTTGAGAAAGAGAAAATCACTGCAAGGAAAAAGCATTTGGGTAAATGAGGACCTAACAAAGGATCAGTTTCTGGCTTATAAGGAAGAGGTTAAGAAATTCAAAGAAGCAAAGCAACAGAACAAACGCCCAGTCTGGAAACAAGGGAAAGTGGTAGTCTCATCATAGGGACTAGGGGCCATCAGGTTTGGATCGTGGAACATCAACCAACTCACAGAAGGAAAAGCTCAGTCTATGAGTCTCGAATGTTTAGATGTGGTCTTCTTTCTAGAAACCTGGGAACACAAGGAGACTGATTTACCAACCATACCAGGATTCCAAGTAATACATTTGATTTGGAATGCAAAGGAAAATAAGAGAAGAAGTCATGGAGGCGTTGCATGCTATGTCCGTACCCAATTCACAGATGTGATAAAAGTGGTCAAGAGGAGAGAATCAAAGCAATATATTTGGATACAAATAGGTGGACAAAACGAGAGGAATGTATTTATGGCAGGCTGTTATTTTCCTCCGTTAGAAAAACCAGCATATAACAGGGATGACATGGATAGGGATGATCCTTATTTCCACCTAGAGCAGGATGCAGCAGAGTTCATGTCCCAAGGAGATATCGTGATGATGGGAGACTTTAACGGGAGGATTGGAAATAAGCAAGCAGCTGTGATGAATCCAGTAAATGAACCAATCTGGTTTGAGCAAATGGATGACGATGAATAGAAAGAAATTGGATGGGCCAGAACAACTCAGGATGGGTACAGGTATATCACGCCTAAGCATGTGCAGCGGACTAAAATTGCTTGTGTACAATGGAACATGTAAATATCCAGGGACAGACGGATGCACCTGCAGGGAAAAGAGTGTGGTTGATTTTGTTTTAGCAGAAGCACATTTTGTTGAAAAGATGTTGGAAATGCGAGTTGGAGATCCTAGACCGGAATCAGATCACGTTCCTCTGTATATCACAATAAGGACAAGTTTAGAGGCAAGGGAGCCAGCTGAAAATATAACCAGTTTAAATCGGATTTTTATGAATGCAAGGAAAGCAGAGTCCTATAAGAAACTTTGTGAGGAGAAAATGGGCCAGGCCTCTTGGCCAAGTGAGGCGATGGCAATAAGCAAGCAATTGACAGATTTGATTCACGATGCAGCAGAATCTTGCTTCATGTCACATCGTAGAAGAAAGGGTCTACCTTGTAATCAATGGTTCGACGAAGAATGTAAAAACAAAAGAGAGATGTTCAAAACTGCAAGCCCAGATGCTAAGACACTAGTGAGAAAAGAATATGTGAGCCTGATTAGAAGGAAAAAAAGGGCATTCCTGATCAGCAGGCATGAAAATTTAGTCAAAGACCTTTTGGTCAACCCAAAAAAATTCTGGAGCAATCTCAAATCGAAGGCCGAGACTCTGAAGTTGAGAACCGTGGATCTTATTCAGCAGGTATATAAGCTTTACCATATCCTTGGAATTGAAAACTCAGCAACCAAAGGAGAAGAAACTATAGAAATAACCAGTGATGATGTAGTAAAGGGCCTGTCAAGGCTCTCGAATGGTAAGGCAGCAGATACAACAGGCTTGGTGGCAGAAATGATCAAGTGGGCAGGAGATAAGGTGATAGAACAACTTACAAGGATGTATAATGCAGCCCTTGTAGAAGGTTTTCCTAAGTCCTGGCAGCTGAACAGGGTTATTCCCATTCATAAGACAGGAGATGAGAAAAATGCCAGTAATTACAGGATGATCATGGTCAGTAGTCTTATGTCGAAATTGTTTGCGACCATTTTGGAGCAGAAAATCAGCGCATGGGCAGAAAAGAATGAAGTTCGAGCTAAAGGGCAGGCAGGATTCAGGCCTAATAGGGGCACAACTGATCATTTAGTCACCTTGAGAGCATTAATGGATTCCATAAAAGGGAAAAAGACACCAATATTTGCTGGGTTTGTAGACTTCTCCAAAGCGTTTGATATGGTATTGAGAAAAAATTTGTGGTCCAGAATGGAATATATCGGTATACCAGAGAACTTAAAAAATGCAGTAAGAGTCTTATATGAGAAAGTTCTTGTTCAACTGTCATTCCCTCTTACCAAAGAATGCAATGATGTGGTAAAAAGTAACATTGGTGTGAAACAAGGATGTCCCTTGTCTCCAACCTTATTTGGTTTGTTCATAGACGGACTCAAAGAGTGGATAGCAGATCATGGTGGACCCGGAATTGGCATAGCAGGGTATGTAATTTCTTTATTACTTTATGCAGATGATGTGACATTGTTGTCCAAAAATAAAGAGGGGATACAGATGCATTTAAATGCGTTGGCCACGTTTTGTGATAACACGGGGATGCAGGTCAATTTAGGGAAAACCAAAGTCATGATATTTGGCACAATAAAAGACAACGAGTATGAGTTCTTTTTCAAAGGGCAGAGAGTTGAGATTACAGAGTCATACAAATACCTAGGGCTGATTATTGACAAACACTTCAGATGGAGAAAAACCATAGAGCAGAGAACCAACGGCGGATTACAGGCATATTTTGCAATGCAGAAGAAATGTAAGAAGGCTGATATATGGCATTTAGGTCTGAAAAAGATGTTGTACAAAACTCTCGTACAAACTGTAGTCTTATATGGATGTGAAACATGGGGGCCTGGATTGCCTATGGAACTTTGGAAGAAAATAGAGAAAATACAGAAAAAGTTTCTACGCACTGAATTAGGGGTAAAGGTTCAAATACCGTATGAAATGATGTTGGTAGAATGTAATATGTTGCCCTTGGAAGGTGAAGCCCTCTGCCTAACTCTGACTTACTTGAAAAAAGTTTTAGAAATGGAAGATGACAGGTACCCAAAACTTGCTATGTTAGAGAGTTCATGTAAAGGCTGCTATGCTGACCTTCACAAGTGGCTTGAGAAATGGGGCATGAAAATGGACAATTTTGATCCAAAAGCAATTAGAGAGTGGGTGACCACAAACATGTTGCAGAAAATGTGGAATAAGGGAGGAACAAAAATGGATGATTACAGAAATCAAATGAATCCAATGCTGATAGGCAGGTTACTTAGTAGAAAACATATCGATGAAAATGAGACACACGATATGTAGAATGAGATTGAGCTCACATCATCTTGAGGTCGAGGTAGGTAGATGGAAAAACATACCAAGAAATCAGAGATTTTGTAACATTTGTGGTCTAGATGAGATAGAAGATGAAGAACATGCAATTTTAAATTGCCCAGTCTATCAGAACATCCGGCAAAGGTATGGAACGTGTGCAGGATCCTTAGCTCATTTCTTTGAGCTTCCGACTAAAGCCATTGGGAATTACTTGATTGAAATGCTTCAACAAAGAGAATCACATATAAGAGATTTAAATGCCTTACTTGGAGAAGTTGACGATGAGTTAGAGAGATTTGAGCATGGAGATGCTCCATTTTCTGGGAGCACTTCAGATGATTTCTATTTTGATGATGTAATGGACCTCTGAATGTCACATAGACCTGATGGTCTCTCTCTCTCTCTCTCTCTCTCTCTCTCTCTCTCTCTCTCTCTCTCTCTCTCTCTCTCTCTCTCTCTCTCTCTCTCTCTCTCTCTCTCTCTCTCTCTCTCTCTCTCTCTCTCTCTCTCTCTAACTGGTCCGTTAGGAGGGAGATCCACCGGAAAGGGAGGGAATCCACCGGGATTTTTCTTCCCGCCTCCTCCTTGGCGCCAGCTCCAAGCTCGAATTATCCCACAGTCAAGATTTCGCCTCATGGTGAGTACCGAAATATCCCATATCATTGTTTTCCAGTTTCTGTTGTCCCATATTTTGTGTCCAGCAGCCATTTTTCTTCAATCTCTGAAGGAAATATTGATGTTCATATCATAATCCAGATGTTTATAAAGATACTTGAAGTGTTGCAGACATTTGATATATTTGACAGTGAACATTGTTGTTGGAGATGAAGGCAGACAAAATACAATGCTGAGAAGAATGATCACAAGCATTCACATATTCTCAGTTGAATATGTGGTTGAACCAGTGCAATGATACACAGGTACGTATGGCTCTTAAGACAAAATGATATTTAGGTTCATATGAGTTTCGAGACCTAAAGGTTCGAAAAACATAAATTGTATTATAACCTAATGTCATCTGTGTTTACGAAACCATTGAAAGAAAATTGTAAATAGCATGTACAGATCGGTCCAATAAGATTGGAGCGAAAACTCATTCAAACATGTCGGTCATATGAGATTTCGACATGCAGCTTCTGATAGCAGATCGGTCCGGCGAAGTGGCCGGGACGGATCCTATTTGAAAAACAAAATTGTATAGAATAGATACACTGAAAGGAGAAGACTTGGGGAATAGAATCGTTTCGAGTTTCGAAGGTAAAATTATATGGTTAATGGTTGTGAGACTATTTCGAATATTTGAATAGTGAATGGTGCATATTGCATTGGTAAGCATTGATAAATTAAATGGTTGTTCTAAGTGAAATGTGATTGTTCTAGATTGGTTTCTTAGAACAAGATTGCAATTACAATTTATTAGTGCAAAATATCCTAACAGTGGTATCAGAGCTAGCTTGCAGACACAATGTCTAGCAGATTTGGCACAGGACTATTGAATGCCATAGAGGTATTCAAAGGGGATTCTGGCTTCCAAGTATGGAAGGAAAAGGTGAAGCATGTGCTTCAAGTAGAAGATCTGTGGGATCTTATTGTGTCTTCAGAAGGGGAAACCAGCATGTCCAGCTCCAGGAGGAGATTGACATCTGAGGCAAATGAGGCAGGCTCTTCTTCAACTGAAGAGCAAGTGGAAGGGGCAGCAGGAGAAGTTAGTGTAACTTCTGGTGCTGGTGCAGTAACTGACAGTGCAAAATTTCGTGAGGCTCAAGGCATCATAATGAGCAAAGTGAGCTCAGGAATTGTGTTAAAATTAAGGGGAATGACACCAAAGCAGATGTGGAACTATATGTTAAAAACATATGAAGCTAAAACTTCCTCACAGATTGACTTGCTGGAAAATGAGCTGAGAAGGTTAAAGTTTCATGAGAAAGACAATGTAAATGAGTTCTTTCAAAACTTTGATAACATAATAGCAGATTTGGAGGCAGCTGGAGTGGTTTATTCCCAACAGCAGCAGGTGTTGGCTATTTCAAGAGCAGTCATAAATCTAGGAAATATTGCAACATTTATTAGAACTATTGCTACAACCAGAATAGAAGCTGAGAGAATGCTCAAGACTGAGCTTGAGCAAAACAGGGTACTTGAGGAAGAAGATGCAACACAGGTTCTATTGGCAAAGGGGAAAGGAAAAACTGAAAATCGAGGAGGAAAAATAGGACCATGTTTTGGCTGCAATGAGTATGGGCATATTAAAATTAATTGCCCAAAGATGTCAAAGGATATATTCTGCTATAACTGTGGTGGCAAAGGCCACTATGCATCGAGCTGTCCATCTCCAAAGGACAATAACAGAAACAAAAATAAAGGAGGCAGGGGAAGTCAAGTCTTTAGAGGCAGGGGAAGGGGAAGAGGGAGAAGATCAGGCCCTGAAACTCACATAGCTGAAGAAATTCCTCTTGAAGAAGAAACTGGTGAAGATGAAGAAGAGGTTAGTAATTCAGCATGTTTGACATTTGAAAATAGTTCTAATAGTGATGATATTTTCATTCTAGATAGTGGAGCTGAGAAAACCATTGCATGCACAACAAAAATCTTGAAAGATTGCAAAGGAAATGGAGGTGGCCACATCCAAGTTGGAAATGGAAACTTGCAAAGGGTTGAAGATGTAGGAGTACTTGAATTATTTGACTTGAAAGGAAGAAGAGTTAATTTGCAGAATGTTCTTTGTGTTCCTAGTTTAGTGAGAAATTTGATATCCATTGCTCAACTTGTTGACATGGGATTCAAAGTGGTTTTTGAGCAGATGCATTGTAAAGTCTTTGAAGGGAATGAATTAAAATTTTTGGGAAGACGTGTTGGAAATCTTTTTGGGATAAATCCTAAATGTTTTGGAAGTATTAATTTAACAACAAAACCAAATATTGAACTATGGCATGAGAGGCTTGGGCACACAAATGTCAAAAACATAGAAATGATGATTAAACAGGGCTGGTTGGATTCATATGACAGCAAGTTGAATAACTTTGTTTGCAATGGATGCATGCTTGGAAAACACAGCAGGCTGCCTTTTTCAAAGGCAAAAAGAAATGCTAAAGAAATTCTAGAGCTGATACACACTGATATTTGTGGACCTCTCAATGTCAAAGGCATATCAGGTAAACGTTATTTTATAACATTTGTGGATGACTTTAGCAGGAAAACCAGAGTATTTTGTCTCAAAACAAAGGACCTTGCTTTTGAAGCCTTTAAAAGATTTGCTGCTGAAGAGGAGTGCACAACAGGGAGAAAAATCAAGTGTGTGCGATCTGATAGAGGAGGTGAGTACATGTCTTCAAAATTTGTGAGTTATTGCATAAATAAAGGGATCAAGAGACAATTTACTTGTAGTTACACCCCACAACAAAATGGTGTGGCCGAAAGGATGAACAAAACAATTTTGAATGCAACTAGATCCATGCTTAAGCATGCTGGCCTTCCTAATTTTCTTTGGGAAGAGGCCGTAAAGACTGCAGTGGAAATGCACAATGTTTTGCCCTCAAGGGCCATAAATGGGAATATCCCAGAAATGATGTGGTCAGGGAAGGAACCAAATTATGAAAAATATAAGGCATATGGCTGCCTAGGTTACACTCATGTCCCTGAAGAACTTAGAAAAAAATTGGATAACAGATCTACTATAACCTATTTAGTCGGATATGATGAGAACTCCAAGGGATTTAGGATGTATAATCCAGCAAAAAGGAATATTCTAATAAGTAGGGATGTCACATTTGTAGAAAACCAGCTGTACAAGCCCATGGTAAACTGTGGAGCAGACAAAGTTCATAATGAAATTAAAGGAGTTGAAGAAAATTCTGAAAAGGTGACAGAAAAAGGAACACAAGAAACTAAGCTAGATGCTGATTTTGATGATGACGAGGAGAAAAGGAGAGCTGGTAATGATAAGACAGAGCAGGACTTAGAGAATGTGGCAGAAAACAGATTTTTTGAACATGTAATAGAGGAACAAGGAGTAAATGAAAATGCAAATAAGAAAAGAAGAAGTGAAGCAGAAAAACTTAAGGAAGAATTAAAATTTGATGTGAACTTGTATGGTAGAAAGGAGGATGGAAAAAGTGGCAGAACAAAAGGATTGTCTGAGGACACTTCTGAAGCATTAATAATACTGGAGACTGGAGTGCCAGAGGACTTTGAGGATGCAATAAATAGGCATGACAGTGAAAATTGGAGAAAAGCTATGATTGAAGAGATGGAATCGTTTGTGAGAACTTCAACTTATGAAATTGCAGTTTTACCAAAAGGCAAGCAAGCAATAGGGAATAAATGGATCTTCAAGTTAAAGCAAAATGCAGACGGCTCACCCAAGTATAAGGCAAGGTTGGTGGCCCAAGGGTACTCTCAACAAAAGGGAATTGATTTTGAGGAAACATATTCACCAGTAGTTAAAATGAACAGTATCAGAATGATTATAGCCATGGCAAATGCACTAAATATGGAACTGCATCACATGGACGTTTGCACAGCCTTTTTGAATGCAGAATTAGAGGAAGTGTACATGAAACAAGCACAAGGTTTTGAAAATGGGAATGAAAAGGTATGGAGATTGAAGAGGGCAGTTTATGGTTTGAAACAGGCACCCAGACAATGGTATAAATGTATTGACAACTATCTGAAAGAACAAGGACTTAGAAAGCTTGAGAATGATGGGAATGTGTACATTTTAAAAAGGGAAAAAGGTATATGCATTGTAGGCATTTATGTTGATGACTGCGTGCTGTTAGGGCTGTCCACTCCATCCACCCCTCCTGTGCACACTTTGCAGAGTAGGCTGAAAAGTGTCGGGATCCTTAATCAATGTAAGGAAATACTGAAAGAAAAATATAAAATGACAGATTTGGGAGAGTTGTCTAAGTTCTTGGGTATTGAAATCAAAAGAGACAGAGCTAACAAAAGAATTTTTATGTGTCAAGAGAAATATATAGATGCTGTGTTGGATAGATTTAAGATGCAAGATTGTAATCCAGTGAAATTGCCATTAACTGTAGGAGAAAAGTTGTCAAAGCATATGTGCCCAAAGAATGACAGGGAGAGAGAAGAAATGAGAAAAATACCATATAGGCAGTTAGTTGGGAGTCTTTTACATGTTGCCAATCATACACGACCTGATATAAGTTACAGTGTGAATGTGCTCAGCAGATACAACAGTGACCCTGGAAAATGTCATTGGATAGCAGCCAAAAAGGTCTTGAGATTTTTAAAAGGAACGAAAACAAGAGGCATTGGTTTTTGTGGAGATGACTTAGAACTGAAAGCATATGCAGATGCTGATTGGTGTGGGGATGTAGACGAAAGGAAATCAACATCTGGCTATGTGCTAATGTTTGGTGGTGGACCTGTTTGCTGGAGAACAAAGAAACAGACATCTATTGCATTATCCACGGCTGAATCAGAATATGCTGCCACAACATTAGCAAGCAAAGAAATAATTTGGAGCAGAAGATTCTTGGATGAATTAGGCATTGCGCAAAGAAAAGGTACAACCTTGTTTTGTGACAGTCAGAGCTGTATAGCAATGTGTAAAAATCCAGTTATGCATGAAAGAACAAAACACATAGAAATGGAGATGCACTTCATTAGACAAATGGTGAATCAGGGAGTCATTGAGCTTCAATATATTTGTTCAGAGAAACAACTTGCAGACATATTCACAAAAGGTTTAAATTGCGTGATTTTTCAAACCGGCGAGGGAAATGAATTGCAAAGAGTTAAAGGATTATGATCTGAAAGGGGAATGAAGGAAATATTGATGTTCATATCATAATCCAGATGTTTATAAAGATACTTGAAGTGTTGCAGACATTTGATATATTTGACAGTGAACATTGTTGTTGGAGATGAAGGCGGACAAAATACAATCTTTGAGAAGAATGATCATGGCGTTCACATATTCTCAGTTGAATATGTGGTTGAACCAGTGCAATGATACACAGGTACGTATGGCTCTTAAGACAAAATGATATTTAGGTTCATATGGGTTTCGAGACCTAAAGGTTCGAAAAACATAAATTGTATTATAACCTAAGGTCATCTGTGTTTACGAAACCATGGAAAGAAAATTGTAAATAGCATGTACAGATCGGTCCAATAAGATTGGAGCGAAAACTCATTCAAACATGTCGGTCATATGAGATTTCGACATGCAGCTTCTGATAGCAGATCGGTCCGGCGAAGTGGCCGGGACGGATCCTATTTGAAAAACAAAATTGTATAGAATAGACACACTGAAAGGAGAAGACTTGGGGAATAGAATCGTTTCGAGTTTCGAAGGTAAAATTATATGGTTAATGGTTGTGAGACTATTTCGAATATTTGAATAGTGAATGGTGCATATTGCATTGGTAAGCATTGATAAATTAAATGGTTGTTCTAAGTGAAATGTGATTGTTCTAGATTGGTTTCTTAGAACAAGATTGCAATTACAATTTATTAGTGCAAAATATCCTAACAATCTCAACTCTACAATCAGACTTCTCGGCCGGGATTGGCATTATTTGATGGATCCGGTCATTTTGGGCATGATTGCCATGCTTTTGAGGGCTATTTAACTCGGCTTGGCTTTCCAAAGCTACTGTCTACATCTGATACAAGAGAACGAACGAGATGGGTCAATGGACATTTTAGAGCAGAATGCAGAGGTAGAAGATAATATTAATTACATGTGTGCAGCATCCACACTCTTCCTAGCAGCTTGTTCGAGATTAAGGAGGCCTCCCCGAAGAGTTTGGGTATGTCCAAGGCAGACAACACAGTGGGACAGCATTGATAATCACGCTTGGAATTGCCTCCCCTCTTTTGAGGATGACATGTGGCACCAGTTCTATCGGATGAAGAGGGCTACATTTGAGAATTTAGTTGGCCTAATTGTGCCTTACTTAATCAGACCTGGAATGAAGGTTTCTGCTGTGTAACACCAGGACATTAATTGCTGTTTTCAGCAAATAGTGCAAACTTAAGCACACATTACTTTGTTTGTGAACTCAATTTCTTGTATGCTGATGATAAACTAGAGGTTAGAAAACAGATTTTATATGTGAAACAGTTATGTGTATGTAGAGTTATATTTGCATGTTATGTTCACATAATATTGAGTTGGATATATTGTGTATTGTGAATTGTGAATTGTGAATTCTGCATTGTGCATTGTGGCATTGAAATGTGTATTGTGAATAGTGCATTTCTCTGAACAACTTATTTCACAAACTTGAGAACTCTTTACTAACTGAATGACAAAGTACATTTTCTGTTACTTGGTATTACAGAAATGTGAGTAACTAGCCTAAAGTAACATTGTTTTTTTTACTTGCTTTTCTGTTACAAACCTTGTAGTAACATTGCTACAAACTTAAAGATCCATGTTAAACCTTTAGAAGAGTGCAATACAATGACTCCTTACATGACAGTGACTCTTGATGTCAAATCTGTGCACAAATTATTTCACAAATAGTGAACTTTTTACTAACTGAACGACAAAGTACATTTTCTGTTACTTGCTTTTACAGAAACATGAGTAACAAACCTAAAGTAACATTTGCTTTTCTGTTACTTGCTTCTCTATTACAAATCTAAAGCTTCATCCCTAAACTTAAAGATCCCTGTTAAACTGTTAAAAGAGTGCAAGACAATGACTCCTTGCAAGATAAAAACCAGAAACAACTTAGTAGTACGAAAAAAAACTAAGAACCAGTACAAGATCGTCTGCTTTTACATAAAAAACTTTCATTTAGGTAAGTGCTGTAATATACAAAAGTTGTGCTACAAAAAAAGCACAGGTTTACAAGCAGACTGAACTAAGCCAAGATATTTCTACAGGGAGGTTATATTAGAAGATATTTTTAGCCGACGGTTGAGAGAATCTGAGAAGGATCATCTTAAAACAACAGAAGTAAAAAAAAACAAACAAAATAACAAGGATCATCTTCCTCGGCAGTGGTTTACAGTAGCCAGCAACAAAAAAAACATGGCAGGGTGTCTTCAACAAGCTACACAACTGTTTGTCGGAGTTCTGATCTCCATGAGCACCCACGCACCAGAAACTTTCACGAATGTGAACTCCACATGCACCTTTTGTCGCACAGGTGCATGCATAGCCCAGTTGAACAACTCCTCCTCGATTCTGACCGCGCCCATATCCAGATACTGCACAAAAGCTTGTGCAGTAATGGAATTGTGGATCTTCCTTGTTTGCAGAATGGAAACCTCATTCTGCTCTACTGTGCATGCAGAGTTTGCACTACCCTCAGATATGGCTGAAGAGCTTGAGGAGCTTGAAGAAGATGGAGATGGCAAACGGCGGAATCTGAAGCGCTCCCTCACTACAACTTTCGGCCTCGCCATCTCCTCAATTGAAAAAGGAAGAAATAATGTGGGCACAATATACGAGGGTGCATTTATGTGCTGCTGGCTGATGGTACATTGGACCAGAATCTATATTGGTCTGAAATCATATATTGGAATTATATGACTACCAGACCAATAACAAGCATGTTATTGGATTTAAACTAATGGGGCAGACTGTTGTGTCAGACTACTTCAGTTTGCAAATAGAAAAATTCCTAAAGAATTGGACATGACATACACATTACATCACATGAGACAATATGAGACAAATCTGTAACAACAACTCAGAAACTCAGAATAACAGAATTACTGTAACAGAGTATTACAGAATAACAGAAAAACAGAATATAGAATTGATAGGTGAAATACTTCGAAAACTTGGCCTCAATTTAGGAATTCGATTTGGATGAAGCAAGCTTGGCAATCTCCAGGAGGGTGTCTTTTGTCATCTGACATATGCTTTGTGTCATGGTGGCCATTGATTCAGCAATTTTCAAGCTGTTAGCTGATCTCATTGTCTCTAATTCTTTGATCAATTCTGCCTTCTTCACAGAATCCTCCCTCATGAACTCCAATTTCCTTGCTTCATTTTCCCCAAAACTGTTTGCCATTTTAGATATGCCTGCGGCAATATCTTCATCTATATGAACTCGAGATCTTCTTTTAGTTGTTGGCTTCCCATACACTCCTGGTTTATTGCAAGCAGCAGATCTTGGGCTTGTATCAGAGATATTGCAGCCACTTGGAGTCTCTTTCCCACCATTTTCTTTTTGAGCACTAGAAGTGTCCTTACTGCCATTGCCAATTGGACTGTATGGACTGGCAGGAACACCACCATTATTCTCAACATTCACAAATTCCTCTTCAACAAATGAGGCTTCAGTGCCAATTGTCTCATAGAACGCTTGAGACATAAATTCATTTGTGAACATATCAGCTTCTTCAAATGCCTCGGGACCAAAAGTTCCATCATCTCCACCACCAGGTATGTCTCTCTCATTAGTCTGTCCGTGCTTTAAATCTTCCATGACTTCAAACCATGGCCAACTCGAAGATTCTGCACCAGTCCTGTTTGAAGCTTCTTTTTCATCCCTAAATTTAATCTGCAATTTATCCCATTTGTTTCTCAATTGCCTTAAATCTTCTAAGCCCTCTACTGAATGTCGAAGTTTTATCATGATCTCTCTCCACTGACTGGCGGACAGATTAATGTTTCCATTATTATGAACTTTATACTCTTTCATCAAGGAAAGCATTGTGCCAATTGCATTATCAGACCAATCAACAGGACGCTTTCTTTTCTTGCTTTGAATGGCATCAGCATCACTTCCATGAACAATCAAGGCCAAAGAATTATCAGGGGGCATCGACTCACCAGGATTTGGAGCCACTGCCTTTTTTTGCTTCCTCGGATTGCAATTCTTTGCACCTTCAGGCTGAGAGCTGATCTGCAATGCATCAGATTCAGGAATTTGACCAGTCATCTTCTTCGGCCTCTTTGAAGCAATTTCTCGGTTCTAGGGGGCACAAAGGTTTCGCGGTTGCTGGAAGAGCAGATCTAGAAGCTCTAGTCATGATTTAGAGCCTGCTGTAACAGAATTTGACAGTAAATTACTTTTTGAACACAATTTAAATCAGAAATTTACAAGAAGGATTCCAAACCTGAGACCCGAAATCTTAATGCCAATGCTTAAGGATTTTGGATTGCAAGGCCGATCTCGACACCCTAATGTGGAATTGGAGCAGGAGGTGCGCGGGCAGATCAAAGAACAGGGGATCATTTCTTGAACAGGGGTCGGAATTGGTGGCTCGATTTCCGGGAGAGTTTTCGGGCGCCAAAAATAAAAAACCGGCCGTTATGCCCCTAAGCATAAAACAGGCGAGGGGATTAATGGGAACGCCCCTAACAATAGTTAGGGGCGTTTTGTCTCTCAAAGGGAGAGCCAAATTTTTGACTCTCCCTTCATCTCTCGCCATCTCCCATCTCTCCCCATCTCCCAAATTATCTCTCAGTCAGCATGTGGCCAACGCATCTCTCTCTCTCTCTCTCTCTCTCAAACTTATTGATTTCAACAGAAGAAGTAGCGGATGGCATATCACGTTTGGCAAACGGTAAAGCCAAGGATCTTCAAGGTCTTTGCGCGGAACATATCAAATGGGCAGGGCCCAAAATCCATCCTATTATTTCAGATCTGTTAACGAAAGCAGTGTCACAAGGAATGCCTCAACAATGGCAGATTAATCGGGTGGTACCAGTGCATAAAGGTGGTGCAGCGGGGGAAATTAATAATTACAGAACAATACTGGTAAGTGGCTTGTTAACGAAGTTGCTGGCATCTATTTTGGAGAAGAGAATTAGTATGTGGGCGGAGAGCAATCACAAAAGATCGGAAACACAGGCAGGTTTCCGTGCTGGAAGATCTACGATGGATCATTTATTAGTGCTCAAATCAATATTTGACACAGTTAAGGGGACTAAGAAGCCTGCATATGTAGCCTTTGTGGATTTTAGAAAGGCCTTTGATAGAGTGCCTAGACCTAAATTGTGGGAGAGATTGGAGAAATTAGAGGTGCCAGAACAATTACGGGCAGCAGTGCAAGTATTATATGAAAAGGTATTGATACAGCTTTCCTTTCCCCTCTCTGTAGAAAACCCAGAATATATTGATAGCAATATGGGGGTCAAGCAGGGCTGCCCAATGTCTCCCACTCTGTTTGGATTGTTCATTGACAGTCTTGAGGGCTGGTTACATGACAATTGCCCAGAGGGGACAGATATTTATGGCTATGTGGTACAGATACTAATGTATGCTGATGACGTAGTTATTTTTGCCAGATCACCAGAACACATGCAGAAACATTTAGATGGGCTGGCCCGCTTCTGTGATACCACGGGAATGCAAGTGAACTTGGATAAGACAAATATCATGACAGTAGGGGCACTTAAACAGGAATTATTTCAATATAAGGGAGCTCTGGTGAATACCTGTGATTCCTATAAATACTTGGGGTTGATTTTCCACAGGAACCATAGATGGAACATGTGCATACAGCAGAGAATCGATGGAAGTTATAAGGCTCTTTATGCTATGCAGAGCCTATGCCGAGAAGCACATTTATGGTCTTGGTCACTTAAGCAGAAACTTTTTGTGTCACTAGTACAGAGTGTAGCATTATATGGCAGTGAGATATGGGGGCCTAGCCTCTCACAGGGATTATGGGATGATTTAGAGCAAATTCTAAAGAAATTCATACGCCTTGAGATAGGGGTAAAAGCTCAGACTCCATATCAAATGATGTTAACTGAATGTGGGCTTATGCCTTTAGAAGGAGAAGCGTTAGTCAGATGCATTAGATACCTGAAAAAAGTGGATACCATGGACAGCACAAGACTCCCTCACAAGGCCCTTTTGGTTAGCAAGGATAAAGGATGGTTTCAAGATGTTGTAAGATGGCTAAGGAAATGGGATATTGACTGGCAGGAGGCACTTCTGGTAGGCAATAACTTGAGACAATGGGTTTTTGGTAAGGTATACAAGAAGATGTGGTCTCAACCTAAAACAAAAATGATTCTATACAGGCAAAACATGAATCCTAGTTTGGGAATAGCCAAGTACCTACATGAGAATATCTCTATAAAGAAAAGGCATGCAATAGGACGAATACGTCTTAGCTCGCATCATTTGGGAGTGGAAACTGGTAGATGGGGACATGTTATCCCTAGGATGGAGAGATATTGTAAGATTTGCGGGGAAGAACAAATAGAAGATGAAGAACATGCATTGCTTCATTGTAGTGCTTATCATGCATTAAGAGCACAACATGGGATTAATGCCCAAGATCTTTGTACCTTCTTTACCTTGGGAGGAGATAAGATTGGGGCATATATATTAGAATTGATGAGATGTAGAGAGAATTGTCTGAAGAGATTGAATAACATTATAGAGGATGATAATATGTTGAGTGAGAGTGACGAGTTAGATGAGGATGCTGAAACTCATCTACTCTTTTATGATGATGTGTAAAAGTTTGGTTGTCTTTTAGGCCTTTGAGGCCTCCCAAAGACTTAATACACTTCACTTCTCTCTCTCTCTCTCTCTCTCTCTCTCTCTCTCTCTCTCTCTCTCTCTCTCTCTCTCTCTCTCTCTCTCTCTCTCTCTCTCTCTCTCTCTCTCTCTCTCTCTCTCTCTCTCTCTCTCTCTCTCTCTAATTGGTGGAAGATCCGAGAAAGTTTTGGAGCTGCTTAAAGAACAAGAAAATTCAAGATACGAAGTTGGATGCAGAAGCACTAATGGGACAAATTCATAAATTGTATCATGTACCGGGTGTCAAGGGGAACATGGAAAGAGGGCAAGATATTCTAACAGTGACTACGGAGGAGGTGTCGGATGGGATTAGCAAGTTATCATGTGGAAAGGCTGCTGATATATCAGGTTTGATGGCAGAAATGCTAAAGTGGGCAGGGAATAATGTATTAGAAGTAGTAACCAAAATGATCAATGATGTGTTACAGGAAGGTTTCCCGCCAACATGGCAACTAAATAGAGTTATACCGATACATAAAGCCGGGGACGAGAAAAACCCAGACAATTATAGGACCATTATGATAAGCAGTTTGTTCTCTAAACTTTTTGCAACAATTATTGAAACAAAAATCAGCTCATGGGCAGAAGAGAAGGGGGTTCGGGCAAAAGGGCAAGCTGGCTTCAGACCAAAAAAATCAACCATTGATCATCTGGTGACCTTTAGGGCTATGATGGATTCCGTAAAAGGCACAAAAGACCAATGTTTGCCACTTTTGTGGACTATTCTAAAGCTTTTGATATGGTACGAAGGGAAAATCTTTGGGAAAGTATGCTTACTGTTGGGGTGCCAGCCGACTTGATGAACTCTGTGGCTGTCCTATACGAAAAGGTATGGGTTCAACTCTCATTTCCCTTATATGATAATTGTAAAGAAAGAGTTGAAAGCAATATAGGAGTGAAGCAGGGGTGCCCGCTTTCTCCTACATTATTTGGCATTTTTATGGATTCGTTGGAACCATGGATTGAGCAGCAGGGAGGAGAGGGCACAAGTTTGGGAGGATATACCATTTCGCTGCTGCTTTATGCGGACGATGTGGTATTACTTTCTAGGAGCCAGGGAGAGATGCAGAAGCATTTGAACGCGATGAATACGTTTTGTGGATTAACAGGTATGAAAGTCAATCTTAAAAAGACTAAAGTGATGATATTTGGGACTCTCAAAACCTCGAACTTTACTTATAAGGAGGAAGAGGTAGAATTGGCTTCCAGTTATAAATATTTGGGTTTGATTGTTAACCAAAATTTTAGATGGAATGATACTGTAGTTAACAGGGTAAATGGAGGCATGAAAGCTTTTTTTGCCATGCAAAGGAAATGTAAATCTGCTGATATATTCCATTTTCCGCTGAAGAAGCTCTTATTTAAAACATTAGTCCAAGCAGTGGTCCTGTACGGCTGTGAAGCTTGGGGGCCAGGATTGTCCCAATGCATGTGGAAGAGGGTAGAGAACATACAGAAAAATTTTTTGCTGGCTGAATTAGGGGTCAAAATGCAGACAACATATGCTATTATGCTTGTAGAGTGTGGGATGATGCCATTGGAAGGGGAAGCACTATACAGGCTTATGATTTATGTAAGAAAGGTGTCAAATATGGGGGAGGATGCTCTACCAAAGCTAGCTCTTATGGAAACCACTCATAAAGGATGGTTCGCAGATGCTAAAGACTGGTTGAAGAAGTGGGGGATGAACATAGAAGATTTGCCTTTTACCAAGGATGATATCAGGCAGTGGGTACACCAAAATGTGCAGCAATGGATGTGGCGACAACCGGGGGTGAAGGCCGTGTTTTATAAGGAAGCAATGAATCCTGAGATGAATGAATGGTCTTATCTATCTGATAAGTTATCTATTAAATTGCGGCAGACGATTTGCAGGTTTCGCCTAAGCTCCCACCATTTGGGTATTGAAGTAGGGAGATGGGGGAAATTTGCGCTTGACAAAAGGGTATGCAGAGTTTGTGGAACAGATGAGATTGAAGATGAAGTCCACGTTACTTTACACTGTCCAGCATATCAGAGTATCCGAATGAAGTATGATATAAATGTAGAGACGCTTGCATCATTTTTTAAGCTTCCCTCTATTAAAGTAGGGAGGTATTTGTCAGAAATGTTACAAATTAGAGAGATATCAATCAGGAACTATCATTTTCTGCTGGATGAATATGAAAATAATGAGAGAGAAGAGGATGATATTCATTTGGACATGTAATACTGGTGATGAACGTCTCATAGACCTGATGGTCTCGTAGACGTGATAATTTAAATATTCTATTCTATTCTATTCTCTCTCTCTCTCTCTCTCTCCTCTCTCCTCTCTCCTCTCTCTCTCCTATCTCTCTCCTCTCTCTCTCTCTCTCTCTCTCTCTCTCTCTCTCTCTCTCTCTCTCTCTCTCTCTCTCTCTCTCTGGGCTTGTTGGGATCGTTGGGATCGGGAGGTAATGGATCTGTGGGACTCGGTTATGCCCCTGTCCAACATTAACCTCGGTTGTACTTGTGATTATGTATATAAGCATGCGGTATGTCGGCATCCTTATTGCTACTAAGGTTTTCCCCGAAAACCCTTCTGGGTGGGGGTTTTAATCCTGGTAATAATAAACTTTGCTCTCTCTTTGTACTTGGGTCCCATAGGCCAGTTGGTCTCCGTGGACGATAAAATCATATTCTATTCTATTCTACTCTCTCTCTCTCTCTCTCTCTCTCTCTCTCTCTCTCTCTCTCTCTCTCTCTCTCTCTCTCTCTCTCTCTCTCTCTCTCTCTCTCTCTCTCTCTCTCTCTCTCTCTCTCTCTCAGTGAAGTGTAGGCATGCAATTAGTAGACTAAGGCTCAGCTCACACAGATTGGGAGTGGAAGTGGGCAGATGGAGCAACATACCTCATGAGCTCAGGATATGTAGGCTATGCGTTATGGGAGAAATTGAAGATGAAGCACATGTTCTCTTGCACTGCCCACAGTATGCAGGTCTTCGACGTAGATACCAAATTAATTGTAATGATTTGGTTGCATTTTTTGGTCTCTCGGAAAACATCACAGGTCATTTTATAATTGAAACGATGGAACATAGGAATAATGTGCTAAAGGTTATTGATGGCGATGGAAATGAGGGAGATGAGGGGGAGAGCTCTGATGCATTTCTTTCTGAAGATGCATTAGAGGATATTTTTTAAAATGTTGAATGTACGGATTTGAACGTCTCATAGACCTGGTGGTCTGCAGACATATTAATATCTATATATTTCATTTCATGTCTCTCTCTCTCTCTCTCTCTCTCTCTCTCTCTCTCTCTCTCTCTCTCTCTCTCTCTCTCTCTCTCTCTCTCTCTCTCTCTCTCTCTCTCTCTCTCTCTCTCTCTCTCTCTCTCTCTCTCTCTCTCTCTCTCTCTCTCTCTCTCTTGAATCTCTCTCTCGGCTCTTCAATGGCAGCCTTCATCTCCTCTGTTTCTTCCACCTACCATTTCCAAACACCAGGTCATAAGATCTTCTTCCTCCTTCAGGGACAATGTCTTTGGCTTCCTTCCATTCTTCACATGGGAAAGATCAAACAACCAATTCCTTGTGTGAGGAATTCCATATTTTCTAGCAACCTTACGGATGCTTGAATAGCCTTCCTCAGCTTCTTCAATGGCAGCCTTCATCTCCTCATTAGTCCATCTTCCAATTCCTAAAAGAAAAGGATTTAGGCTTGAGAGGCTTGAACAACCGAGAGCAAAGGAAAGAAAAGCTTGCAGATTCTTATGAGGATGGATCTTTACCCCGGAAGAAAAATATTCCTAAGGTTTTTCATGGTCAGATAGGAATAGCTTGAACTCTCAATGGTTGTAAAACATGCATGCAATCGAGGCCATTGAGGAATATCATGGACAAAGATGGATTCTCATCCTCAACCGGGGACCATAAATGATGGAGATTTAGAAACATGGGAAATAATAAACCAAATAAGACGCAGTTTTGAAAGGCTTGAACAACGTGATCCAAGCGGGCTTGAGCAAAAACCCTAAATGGAAAGAAAAAAAGGTGTAATATTTTTGGTTGCCGACCGACCGTAAATGGATCATCTTATGTATCTGGATTAAAGATAGTAGGTCGTCCAATGGTGGAGCGTCTACTCTATCCGATGCCCTTTTTGAAGGGGAAGAATATGTCCGCATGTTTATAAAAAAATATCTTTTTTCATTAAATTTTCTTCCTCCACGAAAATTTAGAAAAGAACATTTGCCAACGTAATTTCATCAAGTGAGTGACTAGGTAAGGTTATCGATCTGGCCGAGGCTGATATCAAAAAAAGAGACACCGAGACTATACGTCCGAGGTCAGATATTTGCACGTAAGGCCGAGGCCTGCTAGGGCCGAGCCGAGGCCTTACATGCAAATATCTGGCCGAGGACGTACAACCGAGGCCACGCATTTTTGGTTATAGCCGAGGCAAAAACCAATGACCACCTTATCAGGCTGATAACTATATCTCCTAGTTCTGATAGCTAGTTATCACTCCTATGAGTGATGACTTAATTATCGAACTCTCCGATAACGTCAAAAATGCTATTCAACGTAGACACACTCGAAAATACATATGCTTCACTATCCTTTGCATGCAGACATGTGGCATCTCAACTTAAACTCTTATGCACAAAACAATTTCAACAGGCAGTTCCCAACAAACTTTATTTTCATCCATGCACAACCACTCAAGATGCTGCATAACTGCAGCTGTTACTTGTGGTTCACATCATGTTGGTAAACCTACCAATGAAAGTCGAGTCAGATCAAACCAAAAAGAATGGAGTCAGCAATCCCATTCAAAAAAAATGACGTGTATTTCAGCAAATGACTTGCATTTCAGCAAAGTACATAACCTGTAGGAATTGTAGAAATTGTACAAGTTTTTCAAAGAAGCATAAATGATTGATATTTAAACTAGAGCATGCCCTACTAAAATATAACAGTGTCAAGCATAGAACCTAATGTCTGTACTATATTTGAAGACATCAAGTTTGACACATTTTCTTCTAAATGCTTCTTCGCGTCTTGCCTCCCAACATTAGCTATTGCAAGTTTTTCTGGTGATAGCTTATCTTCTTCTTGAACTGCTTTGTTATATTTTATCGATAGATCAAGCATGTCCTGCCCCAAATATAATTTAAAAAGAACATTAACATTAGCCCAAAAGCTTGTGCGAAAGACCACACCAGAAATTAGACATACCTGTATTGTGGACTCATTTGTCTTGGCATGGCAATCAAAACGTTGAAGCACAAGGCCATCAGTCCACTTTTTCTTGTGCAAATTCAGTAGCATTTTCTCCTCAAGCTCATTCTTGCGGTAATTAATGCCTATGGAATAGTAATGTCTATTCAAGCCATGAATCAATGCCTGCATGCTATAATTCCTGAGAATTGGGGAGGAAAAAGAAGCAATACAAATTGAGAAATCCATATGGTACCTGAATAGAAGGTTTGTTTAAATGCCCTAGATTTGACGTTGTTTGTCTTGGTTCCTGTCCCAACATCATGGTTTGTGGATTGATAAGTCGAAAAGCATCGATCACAACCTTTCCCTTGACACTCTGAATGGGATCTACCACCACTGCAACTGCTCTTTGGTTCAACGCTTCAAAACTCTGCAGATGCAATATGGTTAACTTGGTAGCAACAACAAGTGTTCTCTAAGAGAAAACCATTGATAAAAGCCTTACCTGCTGCGTGTTAATATCAACTCCAGAAAGCCAGCAGCCAAATCCAGGATGTGAATGGTACCAGCCAACGACCATTTCTGGCCTACAGCAAAAACATAAACAGCAGAGGGAACATGTTAAATCCTGAACCTTCAATGTGTGTAATCTGTGCATGCAGCAGCAAAATATCAAAGACAAACGCAGAAAATTATAGATGCATGCACACATACATACGACCAAATTATGCTAATAATTTTTAGCCATCCTCCAACCATCCTGCTATCCAATGACAACTCTAATTGGAGCCCACAACACAACAACTGTATCGATGACAGACAATAAAGGTACTATCTATATAGTCAATATTGTAACAGTTTTACAAGAACCATTCTCTCTTTGCTCACTATGCTATTAAGTGGAGCAACCGCAGTACATCATCTTATTCCAGATAAATACCTGCCAGTCTGCTTAAGCATGTCAAGCATCTTCGTCTGAAAGACAGGGTCCACAGCCTCAACACTAACTCCAGTACCGCTCTGTGGCATGGCAAATACGTCTACAACTCGGACCGTATATTCATCAACAAACTCCCCAAGCATGAGACCCATAACTTCCATAGGAACCCCAGCTCTACCTGCAACAATTTACAAACCCTAAGACGATGCCCGAAAACCAATCTAACAAACCACGAGCAAGCAAATACTAGATCAAATTTTCCAGCCAGATTGAGTGTCATTACCGAGGCAGTGGAAAAAAACAGTGAGTTACCGTGTTTGAGCATCTTGAGAAGAGCAAGTGATGAAATGTAAACTTGTTCGGAAGAATCCACTAGAGGAGAGTCTGGGTGAGGTCCAGACATGCTGGGACTTCCGGCGCCTCCTACTCCTGAGAAAATCCTCTGTAATCTTTCCATGGCGAAGCCGGAGTAGGGTGCCTGTGAAATGTGGGTCGAAAAAAGTAGGGCATTTGTGTATGATTCACTTTTAGCCAATGGTGGCCCACGTTGTGGCCATGGCTACATGTTTGAGCCCATGGCCATCAACTGTTTAACATGACCATGACAACCGTTGCACATGTTCTGAGCGAATTAGGATTTTTGGGTTGCTCAGGGCAATGTTTGGGTTGCTCGGCAATGTAGAAAAACATTGCCCTGAGCAATCTAAAAATCCATCTGTTGTCTGTACGTGTGCCTCACGTACAGACAAGAGAATCTGTTGCTGCACGTGGGGTTGGAATATTCAATAATATCCTTGGCGTTTTATCTGTGGTTGCAGTAATTTATCCTAAGTTTGCAGGTTTTGAATTTGCACTTTGTATTTTGTTATGGATTTTTTGGGTTTTTGCTATGTATGGAAGTTGTGCAAATGTACGAATACCTAGGAGTGGAGTCCACTACTACCACGTATTGCGATACTTGTACTAGGCAATGGATGACGATAACTGAAAGGCTTTCTATGCAATCAGAACAACTGTCACAGAGCAGAGCTTTACGGCTGGCCACATCAGCCGCACTTGTTCAGGGTGTCGGTGGAATCGGTGCTTCTATATGAAGTGGAAGTATATCATTTTTCACTTGGGAGGACTTGGAACAGGTACATAAAGCCTTTCTAACTTGAGCACTTCGAGTCAATTTCACGATCCCATATGAAATTCTTTTGCAAGAGATTGGCTTCCTACCTCTTCAAAGAGCTACTCTAAACGTTACATAATATACTGTCAGAAAATGGTTAAGCATAGGAGACTCACGCCTTGCAAACCTCACTCACACGTTAATGGCCATAAGTCCACAACACCGCAAAGCTTGCTGGAAAGAGAAATGAGCCATCTGGTTCTCCAGATAGAATGTGCAGGAACAGGGGTGCATAACAATGGGGATCAAAATCGCCCAAAATAGTATCTGAACATGAATTTCCTAAGTAAGCTTTGGGAAAACAATCCTTTGGAATTGGTAAAGACATCGCACTACAAAAATTAGATTAATCCCACGCTTGCTAGGGGTTCACAGCGGTACCTGTTAACACATTTACCGATGCAGTCCATTCGCACAGGAGCATACCGCCTCATAATTGAGAAGCCAGACGGGTTGGGGAAGAGCGAGAAAACATGATATGCCAATGTTACCAACTGGGAGTTATCGAAGATGAGTGTCACGTGCTTCAAAATTGTCCACTAGCATTTGCACCTACTAGGCACGATATGTTGGGTTGATTAGACCTAACCAACTGCTACATGTCATGATGAACACACCTTCAGTGGAGACACTAGCATCTTATTTTTAGGAGGTACTAAACATGCGAGCTCAATACTATATTGACATGTACAAATGTGCAGTTCATCAGCAAGCTTATTATTACTAAGTTCTTTCGCTAAAAAATTCGTTCGGGCGAGGGTTTTTGAAATCCCAAATATATAATAACTGCTTATTCTTTGTCAGTTTGATTGTTTGTTTGTATCCCATAGGCCATCTGGTCTCCGTAGACGGCTAAAGACAATTCAATTCAGTTCAACTCAATTTTATTGATAAGTTGCAAATGGGACATATGATATTGATTTCTAAATTAGTGTCATAAAAGCTTTCGATGCATGTGATCCACACTGTATATGATCTACGAGATTTGCAATTGTGTGACAAATTCATTAATTGAGAGCATTAGGACAAATATTTTTTTGGTAGTTATTCAAGGTATTCCAAAAGATTAGGATGTTAACAAATTTTACAGTAAAAAATCATAACATTTCGACACCAATATAAACTACTTCATAGGTTAAATCCCTCGACCTTATGCATTCATACTATATAATCTAGGCCTAAAGCACAAAGGCCCAAACTTGCTCTTCCTTTTGTCTCTCCCCCTAGGTAACACCCACCATAGTGCTAGTTGCAGGTAATGATTAGTAGACATATCATATGAGTTTTGAAATCTTATGCAATTTACAATATATGCAGGTCAAAATGAATAGGATAGAAAACACGATAGTCAGAAGCTTACAAAGGACATTTAGCTTAAATTAGCACATTAGTTGCTTTGAGAGTTGGTTTTTGGGTTGCCCAAAAGCCAAACTTTAAGAGAGGTGGATTGATATTATTTAAACATGCTAATTCCATGGATGAGATTGAAAATCTCTTTGCATTGAATAGTTGAGGTCAAAAATTTCTCAGCATTATTTGAAGTTACCCGGTTGATTTGGTTGCCATTGGTTGTCGTGATACACTGTTAGAGAGCCAACCGATCGTTCATGGAAAGAAGGTCTTAGGGCTACCAAGAGCTGGAAGTCCGTGGTCGTCGAAGAGACAATTGTGACCAATTGTAGAAACTGGTCTTTCTCGACCTCTGGATGCTTCTACAACTCTTCTTGCCGACAACATGTTTGTAGAGAAAAAACCTCATATTGGAAGTTCTTGAAGCAATTAATTGTGGTATTGCATATTTCGGAAGAATCACAAATGTAGGGTAGGTAGGATCATTAAATGGTGGTGCCATAAACAAAAAGCTTAAATCTGGATCAATCCTAGCAGGATTCAAGAAACGAATATTGCTTTCACCGCTGATAATAAGTTCAACTATAGCTATTCTGACATCTAATGATACTAATGCTTGCTTCATTGGCACCTATCATTGCTTATACAAGCTGTATGTATGTTTATTTATCTAAAGATCAATTGTTTATGATATTGGGCTTAAGTTTTTCTTTGTTTATGATGCTAGCTTAAGTTATCAATCAGAATGTTTGTAGCCTGGAGTTTTGGTCATAGATGGCAGAGAAGTTCCCATATTTTTAAAATTAAATATGATGCATATGGCAGAAAAGAAGAAACATACAAAATTGAATAGATAATGGAATCATATATTCATGTATAAATTGAGAATACATATCTGTCTTGAGAGACAACAACAGCAGACTGGAAGGGCTCTCCCGTACTTGTCAGATGCTTGAGTTGAAATATTTGAGAATATAAAAAATAGGCCAATTTATATAAGCAGATGAAACGGTATATGAAAGATCATGAGGACATATCTCTTGGGGAAAGGACATGACAATTGGAAAAGACATGTCTATTGGAAGACATGGATCAATGAGGTGGATAATGGCTTATGTGATTTATGGGTAAGGTGGCACAATAGAATGCATGACGGTTTGTAGGCAGCAGATAACCTGCAGAATCCCATTCCGTTAACATTCCCCCTTAGCCAATGCCTGTCAGATTGTCTTCTATGTTCAGACTTTGTCTTCATCAAATAAATTTGTCTTTTGGTAAAGGTTTTATAAGAAAATCTGCTACCATATCTTCATTGGAACAATATTGAAGTTGAATCTTGTTCTTAAGGATCTTTTCTCGTACAAAATGGTACTCGATTTCAATGTGTTTTGGTCTAGCATTGATTCTCGAGTGTGTTGCCATGCTGATGCAACTTGTACTATCAGTCTTGATTAAAACTGGTCCTTGAAAAGTGTCATAATATCTTCAAGTAATCCGCAGAGCTATATAGCTTCTTCTGTTGCTTGGAAAATAGCTATATATTCAGCTTCAGCACTGGATAAGGAGATTGTAGATTATTTTTTACTACACTAGGAGATGGTGCTTTTTTCAAGTTGAAAGGGAATCCGGTTGTGGATTTGCAATTTTCAACATCACTGATATAGAATAGAATAGGAAACATCAATATAACCTGTTAGTGTGAGCAAACTACCCTGCAATATAAATCCAAATCTAGGGGTGCCAGAAAGATAGCGAAGAATTCTCTTCGCTACAGCCCAGTGCAGGGGTCCTGGATTACTCAAGAATTGACTCACAAACCTGATTGAGTAATACCAGGTCTTGTACATATAGCAGCATATATGAGATTGTCTACTGCACTTGCACAGGGTGTATTCTTCATGATCTCTTCTTCTTGAGGATTTTGAGGACACGTATCTTTGGATAATTTTACATTCATATCCATTGGAGTACTTGTTGGCTTGCTCTTATCCATCTCATAATTCTTTAAGAGGTCTTCAATGTATTTTTGTTGACTGAGATGAATTGACTTCTTTTTTCGTTTTCTTGGGACTTAGATTCCTAAGCAGTAAGCAATTTCACCATAATCAATCATTTGAAAGTTACGTGTACATATCCAATACAACCAAACACTTTTAGATGGGATAATGGGTTGCTTACCACCAATCCAAGCTTCATATGAGTTTGATCTCGCAAAGCTTGTGTAGGCAACCTACTTTCAATACAGATAGCTATGGTTGGAGGTTCGGCCCAAAAGTAAAGAGGAAGTCGACTCAAATGCAACATATTTCGTTCATTTTCAGTAAAGGTGTGATTCCTTTTCTTGGCTACACCATTATGTTGGGGAGAGTATGGGAGCGTGAATTTTCTATCAATTCCTTAGAGATATATTCACCACCACCATCATATATATTTCACCACCATCATCAGATGTGAGACACTTGATGGTCCTTCCAAGTTGGTTTTCGACGAGAGCTTTGTATTATTTAAAAGATTCCTGCAAATTTCTTAAAAAAAAAAGAAGAAAATACAATGGTGTATCTAGAATAATTGTCAATAAAAGTGATGACATATTTACAGCCATTATCAGAAAGTATTTTGGACTCACCAATGTTGGTGTGTACCAAGTCAAGTAGATGCTCGGCTCTTGAATGACTGACCTTGGGAAAAGATAAGTGATGATGTTTGCCAAGTAAACGTGCTTCACATACTGGCAAATGGGTATTTGGCTAGATTTGAAAATTTCGAACCATCTTTTTGGAGTGGATTTGGTTCAAGTCATGCAGTCCAACATGTCCCAATCATAAGTTCCATTGATAAATCTCATTGGAAGTGGTGGTCACTGCATTGACAAAGTGTTGAGGCACATTAGAAAGTGGGAATCTATGAAGATTTCCTTCGCGTATGCCTTGAGCAAGTTTGCATCCATTGGGATCTTGAAATTGGCTCTCATTGATGCCAAATTGTACTTTTAAACCAGCATCATAAACCTTTCTAATTGAGAACAAGCTCTGGGTCAAACAAGGTACATGTAATACATTATGTATTGTCTTGGTCGATCCATCGGGATTCGGGCATTTGCACCAAAACTTTGCCTTATCCTTCAATGCTGAGGGGACTATCATCTTCTAAACAGTCTGCCCAAATGGCATCTTCTGATATGTGATAAATGAATCACATTATGGAGTCATATGAGTGGTACATACTGAATCTGAAAACCAATTGGTAGAATGGTTAGTCACAGAAGAACATGAAACTTGTGAGACATGTAACCTTTATTGATGATCATTGGTGATCACATTTGCCTTGTTACGCTCTTTTGCAAGTAGTGTGTAATGTCTTTGGCATAATGGTTTGGTTTGTCACAGTAGTTGCATGTTAGTTTATGATATATGGGCTTCTCGTGCAGGCCTTTGTTTGCATCATCCTTGTTCAAGGATTGATTATTCAAGGACGAACTGGATTTTGAATTGGGTCAAAACTTGGGCTTGCCTCCATATTTTGACTGCTTGTTGCTCGAGTATAGACAATAATTCCATCTAGAAGTGTTCAACGACTTTTCTCTAGTTTCTTATCGAAGAAGCATGACTATGGTGGATTGCAGTGACATGATATTGAAGATTGATGCGGCTGATCTGGCAGCTTCCAATGCTTGAGCACCTACAGATTGTATAAAAGTATCATAGAATAGAATAGAATAGATTAGGAAGGAGGCAAACTTCATAGAAGGGTCATCACTGCATCAAAATCCTGAATTGGAGAGCCTTGCTCCAAAAGCTTCTTGAATTATTGATAGATTTGGCCATGCTTTGATTTTCCACCATTTGGAGAGATTTATAAAATTGTTTTCTTAGAAAAAGTTTGATGCATGCATCTTGAGGTTCATAAATACCTAGATGTTTCCAAGCTTCTCTGGACGTTTTGGCGCTACTGACATGAGTCATCATATTGTCCTTTAGATTGAGCATTATAGCAGCGAGTGCTTTACCATCTCGAGCCTCCCATTTTGCCTTGTCCTCTTGGGCAATTGATCGTACTTCAGAACCATCAACTATTCTCTATAAATCTTTTTCTAGATGCAGCATCTTCATCTTGAGTCTCCAATGACGGAAACCAATGCTGTCAATCTCTCTATGAGATGATGTGCGGCGGTTAAAGTAGTAGCCATGATTACAATTTGATTATAAGGAAGCAATCGTGAAGGGCAAAATTTTGTCAGCCTCAAAAATGTGCTTCTTCTGCGGTACAGGTTGTCTCTTCGTGCTAATCTCTCTGAAGATGAGATATAGATTTGGCGCCTAACTCTTGATTCTCGTCTGGTAGAGTTGGTAAGACAACCAATCTCATCTTGATAAAGTTCACAGCCTTCTTGTCTATGTCAATGGCTACACAATTGCGGCCCTTCTTACATGCACACGGGATTGTTGTACCAGAGCCAAAAAAAGCATCAAGCACCCAATCTCCTGGACGTGAGAACATGTCAAGAAGATGATCGATAAGCTTTTGTGGCTTCTGGTAATGATTATCTTGCCTTGTGCACTAGGGTCCTGCAGCTTTTGCAACACCGCTGGAAACTCTAAGACATTTGAAAAATCTTGGTAGGCTGTTGTATTAAAATGTTCCATGGTTCGCTTTCCATCGAAACTCCAGTAAGCAACATGGAGATATTCCACCTTGCTTAGCAACCTGGGTCCTCCACCATGGTAATTAATATTTATTTTGTACTTATAGAAATAAAAGTAGTACAGTTAGCAATAAAAACTAAACACGGATCCAATGAGGTAACTAGGACTGAATGCATCGTATTCCAGAATAGAAAATAAAAACAAGAAGGTCAACATGTAAGCAACTTCAACAATAGAATCGAAACATGAATGAAAGTAATAAACAACTGTATTCCATAATAAGAACCTTACCAGACCATGTTTTTGTAACCTGCTTGTACAGGGGATCCGAAGTGATTTTTGAAGGTGGATTCCACAAGTCCTGCTTGCATGCTCGAGTGAAACACATCAAGATGCTAATGCTTGGCTATTATGATCTGTTTAATGCCGTCAATGAACGCATTAAATTCAGAGTTTTTGAAGGGCTGATCATCTAACAGATCTCCTGTAGTTTGAAGCCATATGGAAGGTCTGCTATGACTGAAGTAAAATACTGTGGCTTTATACATTCAATCAATTTCGTGCAGTCCCCATGAATGATCGAAAACAGATACTAAATCTCTCATAGTCGGACAGCTCGGCATCTACAATTCGCCTATCCACTAATGACCTCTCCTCACAGGCTGTCCTTACCAAGTGCGTGAAGCCCTCTAGTAGGTCTTTATTCTTCTTTTTGCTCTGTAACAAGAAAATATTATTGCAATAATGTAATACATAGAAGCTACAGAAGAAAACGACGTACCCAGCCCTCAAAATTTGGAGCATATTGAATGATGCGTTCGTCAGAAGTGACAACAGGATAAAGTTCTTTACATTTCTCCCAGGTATTTACGTTTAATTGTTCCATCAAACATGTTTGACGTTCTTTTGACTGAAATACAACAAAGACAACAAAAAAAAAACCAAAACATCTTGAAAAAAGAAAGACAAAAGATGCAAAACTAGTTTTGTATTCTGAAATATACATTCGCTCAAAAGTGTATTCCTAAATACACTTTTGCTCTAGTGAAAAGCAAATGTATATTCCAAAATACACTTTCGCTTTACACTACAGTAAAAGTGTTTGTTTTACAGTAAAACAAAAGTGTTTCGGAATACACTTTTGCTGTAGTGTAAAGCAAACATGTACTACGAAAAACACTTTCGCTTTTCGAAAGAACTAACGTGTATTTCAGAATAACAATATGTATTGAAGTTAAGATCAAACTTACTTATGTAATTCCTTGGATATTTCTTCCAACATAAAGACCTTGTCCACAACTTTTTTCAGCAGGCTTTCTAGCAACTCCATGTCTGTAAAGCCTTACATTTCTCTCCAGATGGTTATGGTCACCTCTTTTTTTAGCACGTTGAAACCCTTCTTCTTGTCTGATACCTTCCCTTTTCTTTTCAATTCCCCCCACTCAAACATATTAAAATTTTCGTTTTGGAGTTCCCAGATCTGCAATTGCAAATGGAGGGTTGTTAATGCAAGACAATGGCAATTAAACAAAAAAGACTCATTTTGAAATACAGGACATCCTTACTCGGTCGTCTCTAAAAGCAAGTTGGAACCAATTGTCATGGCTTATCAGTGATTGCCTTTTGTTAGCCTCGTCGTACTTAAAGCAGCATTCAATACGACTCCTTTAGCTCCAAAGAGTTGGCCGATTTCTTGATGTCGTCACCGTATTTTTCTTTGAAGATTATATACTCTCTATGCATAAATCTTATCTTGTCGACGAAGCTCATTGTGAGTTTGTACTCGTTGTGCATGTTGGCAATGATTTATGCTTACTTCATCTGTCAAGCCATAGTAGCCTTACAAAAACTAGCATTTGCAAGTAAAAATATGAAACTTTGAAGTAGAGTGAAAAAACACGCTGTCCACTTTTAAAACAGCAAAAGTGTATTCTGGAATACATGTTGGTTATACAGGAAAAGCAAAAGTGTATTCCAAAATACACTTTCTCCTTAGAGAAAAACAAAAAGTTGTATTTAGACACTTTTGTTTTTCTTTAAAGCAACGGAATACATTCTGCTCTGAAGCCAAAGTGTATTCCAGAATACACTTTTGGCTTCAGAGAAAAACAAAAGTGTATTCTGAAATATACTTTTGCTTCAAAGTGTATTTCGAAACACACTTTAGCTAGTCCTAGAAAGAAATATTATATTCCGGAATAGGGTTCAACACTTCACAAATTCTCGTACAATGTACTTTTTGCACTCACCTCTCCATGATATCTCTATGCAAAACGGAATACAGTCTCTGCAATTAATTTCGAAGGTGATGGCGGTGGCGACTAGAGCTGTGAGGCTGGAATATAAAAGTGAGGGTGCCAAAATTTCTTTTTAAAGGTCGCCCCTGAACCCTTCTACTCTTCTATATAAAATGGAATACGCTTGACTGTCCCGCTCTTGTGTATTCCGGAATAGGTTTTAGTTTTCTTTGATTTTTTTTTTGCCACACAAACCATTAACATCCAACATATAAAAATTAAATCCCCCAACACATAACAACCAACACATAACAACCATTGACATTAACAATCAACACATAACTACCATTGACATTAATTAACACAACCATTGGGTCTAACACATTTAAATTAAAATCCCCCTTAAACCCCCTTTGGTTTGGGTGCATATTCACACGGGGGGTGACTCCGGGCAACGAGAGCTGTTGGATAGGCATATTCGCCCCTTATTCCTTAATCTATACCGTACATAAAGTTCCTCGTTTGTGGGGTATGCAAGTACAAAATTTGCTATACTGTATAACAAGATTCGCAAAATACTATAAGATTTCAAGCGAGAATACTATATGGTGTTGATTTAAATGCGTGCAAAATACAATTATGAAGGCTCTCGGCTGCCCTCGTCGTCACCCAATCGGTGTGAATATGCACCCAAACCAAAGGGGTTTAAGGGGATTTTAATTTAAATGTGTTAGACCCAATGGTTGTGTTAATTAATGTCAATGGTAGTTATGTGTTGATTGTTAATGTCAATGGTTGTTATGTGTTGGTTGTTATGTGTTGGGGATTTAATTTTATATGTTGGATGTTAATGGTTTGTGTTGCAAAAATTTTGGTTCTTCTTCGGCCTTAGGGGACGCCCGGTGTGACAAAAACTTTAGAATTCAAACCAGAAAAAAACTAGAATTCATTTAAGGCTTTCATCACCTGTAGCTTTTGAATTTGATCACAATAAAACAAATAGAACATAAGTAAAATTTACCATAAAGATAGAGCAGATTGATCCCTTATTAAAAAGTCATAAAGTTTGCAACACAAAGAAGACCCCTGTTATTATGCTACATATTGTTACTTACGCTACAACTATTTCTCTTTCACAATGACACCATTGTTTATCAATCCATATGATTTTGGATGCTCCATCTCTAGCTTAAAGGTAATGCATGATTCACCTTACGGTTTGATTAAAGTTCCAAACCTTCAATATAAATGCATTCTTGTGGCCACTGTTTGACTGATCTACGTGACATGGAAAAGGGCGTGGAATAATCCGCCTGTTGTGTGCATAAGAATCCATTTGTTGATTGAAGCTAAAGGCTGGCTACTATGAACAATCCGTGCCGGGGAATATCCAAGAGTTGGAAGCAAACAGAGGGCCTAAACTTGAATCTGCAAACAAATCTTAGGAACGAAACAAAAGGGGGTTTTGGCAAAGACTACATTGTAGAATCAGGAAACCAATACCTTGTAAAAAAAAAACATTATGCTAACTGAAGAAACATTAAAAAACAAATACCTTTGTAAGTGTGAGCAAAAAATCCATCTCGTGGTAGTAAAATCCACTCCGGCAATAAGAATCCAAGAGGGCAAGTACACATGCGTATGCACACATGCACATACATGCACACATGCACATGCACTTGCACTTGCACTTGCACTTGCACTTGCACATGCACAATACACATGCACATGCACACACATGCACATGCATGTGCACATGCACATGCATACACATGCGCAGTGTTCATGCACAAACACATGCAGAGAAAGACAACAACCCTCGGATTGTTCCCACCAAGGAAAATCAACGGCCCATAAATGGTGCACTCTAGAAATACTATTTAGTACACCTCAACGAATACAACAACGAAATCATAGAAAAACCATGTGAAAAAGCGTATAAAAATCTAAAAGTAACCCCCTGTTATTGTGCTACATATTCTACTTTAACAGTGTGGTCTTTTATTCTGGAATAACAATCGTTCTACAGTCGAGAATGTTGCTCATGTCTTCCTACTATTTCGCAGTTGTTGAAGATGGTAAATCGCTTTGTGAACAAAATTCCACCACCTTTTGTTGTCTCCAGTTCCTCTAGTTCGGAAGAAACACTTGGCCAGAACGTGTTTTCTCCTAATGCCCATGCTAATCTGACTCCTACCTCGACAAGATCCTTGTTGCTTCTCAAAGACACTCTGAGTCTAGCAAGTGGTAGACTGCCACCACCTTTCCAACCGTCACTACGTCGAGTAAGAAGTAGACCACCCCCTCCCTACACAGCATCACTGCATGTACATAGCAGGCTTCCACCATCTTTTGTTCCATCCCCCGAAACTACATAGGCTCCACCTCAACAAATGATTCAGAACAGGCTACCCCCACCATTTGTTTTTTCTCCTGCTTCGGGCAGAAATACAAAGACTGTAGAATGCCTCAAAAGAATATGAGATTCTCCACAACTTCTCTCATCACGACTTTTTTTTTTTTTTTTTTTTTTTTTATGCTATCTCTTGGTTTCTTGTATTGACTCTACTACTTGTAATCCTTCTGTTAGTTTTTTTGCCCCATTGGTTGCTGGATCTTAAACTATTGCTATCTCCTTTATTATAAGACTTTTAATGTTTTCTTTTATCTATTTCTTAAGTTTCCTTTTTTGTAAAACCTTTGGGCTTACGACCACGTTAGGGTTTTCCTATAATCGGGCTAGTGATGGCCGGAGATGTCTTTCTGCATGCACACACAGGCTGGCTCTTGCAAGGTGGTGAGATCAACGGACGGATCTCCTTGGACAGAATCCTGACCGACTTCCTAGTACCTCATATAAACCGGTTGGTTGTTTCTAGTTTTTCCTTGATTCTCCTTTTCACCGTCGCCCAATCCTGTACCTGGTTCCTGTGTATGGGAAGGAAGAAGGGTGGCTTAAACAAAGCCACGATTCTCAAGTTACAAATGGAAAAGAGCCTAGCTGAAAAGAGGAAAAGCTTGTTTGATTATCATAAACCTGCAAAAGCAATGACCAAGCTTGTTTCTAAAGAAGTGCCTAATCTTGAAGGCGGGAGCAGTTCTGCCCAGAATCAGCAACTTTCAGCTATTAAAAACCTTGTTTCTGCTGTGAATTCTCCCATTGTCATTAGTTCGGATGAACAAGCTGCTTCTACGGATGCTCACTCTCATGATGCTGATCTAATTGACGATTCCGGACCTGCCAAGGCTTCCACTCAGGTTTTAGAGTTATCTTAATTTTCCTTGTTTCTGTTTTCTACCCTGATGTTGAAGTTTCCCCGGATTCAGACTCTTGATCTTCCGATTGGTCCGTGTTCTTGTGTATTCCTCTTTTAGCTTGTCTTTGCTTTTTACTGTTGTTATTGTTTGGATCTCTCTTATTAAGATTTCCCTTTTCCTGCCGCTGTTAATGTTTGGATCAGAATGTTACTGGTATACTTAGAACTTTGGTTGCACATCTGAACACCTGGTTTTTTAAGCTTAGTCTCTCTAGGCTTCGGCTGCTCCTACATCTCTATTTACTATATTTTATGCTGCTCTAAGCTTAGGATTATGTTATACATGCGTATAGTGGCTTGATCTTTGTTTAAAATTTCACTTGGGGTTCTTATGCTTATGTACATTTTTTTGATTGATTCTTTAAGTTAGACCGCTTTGTCAAGCTGTAGACTGCTCTTGCATATTAATCTATCCATTTCTTAACTACTCTAAGCTTTGGATGCAACTGTCCATACTTTTGATGGCTTGATATAATAGTCTCTGCAGATGTTCATTAGAGGTCTCACATATGTCTTCATCAGGGTTCCAACATTCCTCCATTAGAGAACCAGTTCTTTAAGGTTGCTTTGGTCAGTTTTTGCATCTTCATGATGGCTCAATTCGTTATAAAAGCTACCAGATATAATTGTGTTGTATTCGTACAAAGATCCTTTGCTATTCTAGAGTGCTTAGTTTACTTCTTCCCTGCTGAATAAGTTATAGATTTAGACCCGTACAATATTGATTGCACTACGTAACTGACGGCCAGTGGCTCCAGCTATCATTCTGCCCAAAATTAGCTATGGCATCTAAAACAAGAAAATTTCTTACCTGGTCTATCGCATTTAGAAGGATTGGCCCAGTCAGTAGGCATAATGTTGTAGTATCATGCTTTAAACTCTAGTACTACTCAAGATTCTGTAAGTTAGCCCTCTTTTTCAAAATGTAGACTACTCTTTCATGTCAAACTATCCATTTCTTAACTACTCTAGGCTTTTGATGCAGTTGTCCATTCTTCTGATGGCTTGAATAAGTCTCACTTAGTAAAACATGTGGTTTGTTTTCTGTTTTGGTAATGTTGTCAGTATTCGGGCCTATTGGATCCTCTTAATTATGCCTTGTACTAAGAACCTTAATTCCTCTAAGTGCATATATTGTTTAACTTATTTCTGAAAGATATTATTGGCCGAGTTATTGTGGTGAAAGGCGATAAGCCGGTTTTGTCCATTGCTTACCTGTTACCCAGTTGTTGGGCAACCATTTTAATGCTTGTCTAATTTCTTGTGGTGCAGGTAACCGGACTGAACCCTCCATACGTTTGCTTGATGTTTTTCGGAGCAAAGGTTTTGCTTAATTATATGAGAGTCGACTCTAAATGGATCTGCAAGTCTTTTGCTATGAACTTCCTATTTGGTGATATTCTGCAATCTCTCTGGTTGAGTTAAAGTAATTTCTGTTTTATCTATTTTGACGTTTACAGTGGATTTATCCTGACTTTAACTTTTAAATATTTGATATATTTATTCTAGTGTTGTCTAGGAACACATATTTAATTAATGGCATTCCTTTCTTCACGCAAGTCTTACTCTGTTCTTTGCTTTGCTTGTCTTGATATACTACTGTACTTCTTTAAAATATCTTTTGGGCTATGTCTAAGTTATCTTCCTATGATGTTTCATTTCCATGATTCTTAATTTATCTAGGTTCCATATTTGTGTATGATGTCTAGTATTTCATCCATGTTTGCTTTTGTTATCTTTTACAATGTTTCTGCTCAAATCAACTCAATTCTGTATGATAATCTTTCGCTTTCACTCGGTTGCATATCTTTTGGCTTATTTATCTTGATGCTTTCATTGTTCTTTATAGTGTCAAAAGGGTTTTGGTCAATATTTGTTCACCAATCTCCTGTTTATTTAGTTCATTTGTCTTAATTGATCTTTCTTAAGTTTTGATTTCTTAAATATATTTTTACCATTTATTTTTTGACCCTTCACAAGGCTTGGATTGGATTGTGCACCTAATCTTATCTAAGGCTGCATTTCAAAGGCTTTTTATTCCAAAAGGGATCTGAAGTCTTAAATGTCTGTATATCTAGTCTAGGCTAGTATATTTCAGGCTTTTGGGGGTTTTTTTTTTTTTTTTTTTTTTTTTTGAGGCAAGATATTTTTGATTTTATTAATAAAGTATGGTATACAACCTTATTTCAAAGCCTCTCAACAGGCTAGATAGGAAATATTGGCACCACACCCAAACAGGAGGATGGTGAAGAGCTAACTAACAAAGTACTGGAATAAGAAAAGCTCTCCATCTTCTGTGATGTCTCTAGTACTATGGCGAGCCTGCCAATAGGCCTCTGCTTCTTCCCATTAACAAAACATACTAAAGGGGCTTCTCTTAGGGTGAAAGCATGCTAGGGTGTACCATCTAAAGTTCTTTTTAGGGAGTGCAAAACTACCCAAAAAGGTACCCAGTACTGGGTACTAAGAACTGCATAAATGCCTCAATAAACAATAAGTTTTAGAGTTGGTTCATTCATTTTAGTCTCTAAGAGTATTGTTATCCTCAACTACTATAGATTGACATGTTGTTGACCTTCAATTCAAAATTTTTGGATTGATTGTAATGGGAAGAAAAAACAGAAAGTACCAGTTTTAAAAGTACCCAGTGTAGGTACTTTTGAGGGTTCCAAAAGTGGTACACCGTAGCATGCTTTCACCCCTTATTTTTCCGTCCATTAGCAGCACTTCAATCATCCTGCAATTTGGGTGTCAGACACAACCCAAGATAAGAGTCTACCGCAGGTGCTTGTCACAACCAAATCAAATAGAGGAAACACTACACTGGAACTAGGGCCCTTCCTTACAGATGAGGGCATGGAGATAGCTTACTTCATCCCGTGCGTTAACTTGGCTTGCACCATCTCATGCTGCTTCCACAAGCCTACCCAAGAGGGTGGTCTGTTCGCTCCCTCTACACACCTTGATCTGCCAGTATAGACCCGAGTTCCATAGTGATCCAACTGTTACCTGGTCTCCCGTCCATGGTTTGCTGGAACCCCTAAGTTTCGATCTGCCTGTTCTTGCACTAGCTTGTTGAATCTAGTCTTCCCCTACTGGGATAGGGGATGGTTGCCAGCAAAGTAACTCCACAGCCTTTGTAAACCCAAAGTGCAACAAGCAGCCATAGCCACATACCTCTGGAGTATATAAGACTCTGGGCAGTCACCAAGCTGTTTGTGAGGCCCAAGAATACTACTAAAGCACCCAACACAGAAGCCCTGTCTGCTTGTCCGGAGCTGAAAGATTATGCTTTAATAGTATTCAAGATCCTTGCTAGCATCTGCAAAACAGGACAAACTAGGTGTGACGTCCCCTACTCCTTATACGATGCCCGCATCGTATTCGAAGGAGGAGCATTCCCCCTGGCAGCTGCCTGACAGGGGCCATCCACCTGACTCCACTCCCATGGGGGGTAGAGCCAGCAAGGGAAGAGTGGATGTGTCATTCATCCGTCTTCCATCGGATCGACCTATCTGCGGAAGCGTAATAAACAAACATGAGCACAACTAATAATATACAACACAATCACCATAACAATAGCAACATCACAGGGTCAGCAATACCTTCATAACAATAATACAAAGGAAAGATCCTACCCAGGGCTCGGACTCAAGGGGATGGTGGCGGCTAGGCCTCGAGTTCATTGCGGACGAGAATTCATGGCAATGGATTTGGGCGGCATAGATTATGGCTTAGGGTAGTCCACTCCATCCGCCCCTCCGGTGCACACTTTGCGAGTAGGTGAAAAGTGTTGGGACTTGGCCAGTAGCTGCGGTGAATAGCCGGAGGGGCTACTACTGGCGGGTTGCATCTCCCCAACCCCGATGAGGCGGGAAGAGAGCTGCCTCTCCTCCGGAGGTATCCATGCTCATCGCAGAGGCGGCTAGGGGGCCACCGCCCTTATTCGACTTGAACTCACCGGGAAGGTCATGTCCACCACCCCACAGTGTCGAGCTCATGCCTTGCCCACACGCAGGTGACAAGCCATTAAGCCTAGCCGGCCAAAAGACCCCGATAGGCTTTACTACCGGAGGGGTCAGTCCAGCGATGAGACAAGTTCCTCCTTATCAACCAGCCTTGCCCCTTCACCCACGACCGGGTGGGCTCCTGTACACGGGCGCATTTATGTGGGAACTAAGGTGCTATGCTAGGAGCATCTTCTACACAGCCTTTAGGTCTCTACCCCCTTCCCACAACAAGGAGATCACGAGTGAAATACATGCAATATCACGTAACGCGAGATAGAGAATCATATCAATCTATCTACTTAACATCCAATGTTAGGTTCATTCGTTAGAGTCTCGGATCTAGGGATCTACAAGGCTTCGAGAGATGATCTAACATACTAAACCGCATATTGCCACTTTGAAAGGCGGTTTTGCACAACGTAACAACTAGATACACTCCCTTGGCTTGCTCCCCGATCCTCGGAAGGCGTCCATGCTCCCGATCTTGCGAAGGCAAATTTGCTACTCGGCAACTTTGTTGTGCAAATCCGACTTTTGAACTGGCAATGCGATTCGAGCCTTACCTTGGCGAATTGGCCCGGAAAGCCCTAATTGCGAAAGAGGAAAGGGAGCTCTAGAAACCCTAATTGGCAAAGTGAAAGGAGAGCTAGGGTCTAGGGTTTTAGCCCTTATATAGACCCTATCTAGGTTAGGGCATCCACATGGGCAAATGGCTTTAAGCCATTTGGAAATGGATGAACAAGGAACCTTTTGTTGTGTATGTTTAATTACATACCCAACATCCAAGGTTGCCCCCTAGGTGCAACCTTTAGCTCCTAGGTGCAACATTGTCCTACTCTCAAGTACATGTCACTTGTGACATGTAATGTGTGACGATGGCAGATATAATATACGTGTTAGGTATATTATCTTTGGAACGTCACATTCTCCCCACCTTGACTTGATGCTGTCCTCAGCATCACGCGTCTCCCCACCTTGGGTACTCATATCCATATTATGTTAATCACCTCAGGTAATATTTATAGTTTACTGTAATTGTACTATGGTGAGAGGCTCTTCCGTCCTCTACTTCATAATCGACTATAAACAATATTAACATCAATTATAGCTTTAAGGTTTTAACTAAAAACTTCTCGTCGCCTCCTCACAACACATTATGGCAAAACTATGCGTTGTGAGTTCTTGTAGCGCTACCCTCCTGCCGCTCGGTCCATCTAGTTGCCTGCAGGATGTACGCTACGTTAGTACATATTTAATTATTATTATAAGGGTTGGTTGTAAGGGAACCACCCATTAAATACAATTATATGGATGCAAGGCATATCTCTTCGGCATAGGAAGATTATGTTTCTCCCATCCTGGCCGAAGAGACAGCGCCCTATTATGCCTATATGCCGCTCATGCCTACACCTGTAGTTGCCTAGCGTGGGACTTGGGTCCTTCCCGTATATGGGGCGTGAAGGGCCCTCCCCCGTAGGCATTGACTAGAGGTGCTTTTCCTATCAATGCATACCTGAATGACCTCTTTTCTCTCGAGGTCGTCTACTTCCGTGGGACAGAAGTAGACTTCTAACCTACCTTCCACTCAAACAAGCGGAAACGCGGTCATGCCTACATTGACATTACACCATGCCCTAGAGAGCACCGTAGTGGTCTCATCATCGGTAACAACGCATGCAACCCATGCCTAGCGTAGGCTGCATGCGTAGATTAGCCTTAGCTACACATGCTTAAATCCAAACCCAAATCGACATGCCTGAGCCGATTTCTTGGTTGCTGATGTCGACTACTTGATTATGACGAGCCGACCCTTGCATTGCTCCATAAACTTCGAGTCTTGTTTCTTAAGATCGACTCAAGTACCCGCGTGGCGTCTTCCAGCGGTAAGTGCTTCCACTTCACAAGGTATTGGAGGAATTTTGACCTTCTTGTCTTCTTATAAGATCTATTAAGAAGGACTTCCGGAACAATTTCAATATGCTCGTCCGTCATTTCTAAAAACTCATTTGTCTCCAATATTTCCTCGGGGTTTGGGGTGTGCCTCTTTAGCAAACTTACGTGGAAAACCTTATGTATCTTAAGATGTGCTGGCAAGTCCAACTTGTAGGATTGGTTACCTACTCTCTTCTCTATTACGAAGGGTCCAGCCCATCTTGGAGCAAGCTTCTTGCAATTGCCGATGCGGAGCTTGGCCTGCTTGACTTTGATCTTCAACCACACTTTGTCTCCCACTTCAAATTCTCTTACCGTCCTATGCTTGTCGGCGATGCTTTTCTGCCTGCTTCTTGCTGCAAGGAGATATCCTCTCACTTCCTCCACCAAGTCTTGCATCTCCGAAAGCATCTGCTGGGAGACTTCCACCTTGGACCGCGGGGTTGTGCCAAGTATCACGGGGTAAGACAACGATACCGTAATTAATCATAAAAGGACTCATCTGCGATGACTCCTGCTTGGTGCTGTTGTAGGCAAACTCTACTAGGTAGATGAGATCATCCCACTTGGATTGCTTGTTCCATACATAGCTTCTTAACATATCTTCGATGATCCTGTTTGTCCTCTCCGTCTGACCATCTGTTTGGGGATGATATGCCGTGCTCATCGAAAGCTTTGTCTGGATAGTGGTGAATAGGTCCTGCCAAAAGGAACTCATAAACTTGGAGTCTCTATCCGAGATTATCTCCCTTGGCATGCCATGGAGCCTAAAAATCTCCTTAACAAATAGGTTGGTCATTGTCTAATGCAGGTATCTGTTGTCTGCCGCGGCACAAAGTGTGCCATCTTTGACAACTTATCTACTACCACCATCAAGGCATCTTTGCCCCTTGCTGTTCTTGGGAGTCATGTAATAAAATCCATACTTATCACCTCCCACTTAGCATTTGGCGGGGCAATGGTTCCAAGGCACACAGGATCCGGAGCTGTTCCGCCTTTGTCTGCTGGCATATCTGGCACTCTCTAATATATCTTGCTATTTCCTTCTTCATGCCGGGCCAATAATAACTGCTTCTAATCTTGAAATATGTCTTCATGAACCCTGCATGCCCTGCTATGGGACTATTGTGTGTATCATTCAAAATAAGCTTTCTAACTTGCGAAGATTTTGGTACACACAATTTGTTTTATAATATAGCAAGTTCCTTCCTTCTTGTAGTGCTGAACATCTCCCTTTCCTTGTCGGTCCTGGCCTCTTTGGAAAGGCTCGCCCAAACTTCCTTGAAGTCGAGGTCCGTCGGCAATGTTTCCTCAATCTTCTTGCCAAACTCACTTACAGTGTTGATATGGCGTTACAATGAATTCTGGTTGCCAATGGCTTCCTGGAAAGGGCATCCGCAACCACATTGAGCTTCCCTGGCTTATAACTTATCTCAAAGTCATATTCTTCCAAGAATTCCATCCATCTCCTTTGCCTCAAATTAAGGAGCGGCTGCGTAAATATGTATTGGAGGCTTTGATGATCTGTGTCTAACTGGAATTTCCTTCCTAATAAATAATGCCTCCAAATTCTTAAAGCCCTTACTATAGCCAGGAGCTCCTGATCATGCGTTGGGTAGCGCTGCTCGGCGTCGTTCAACTTCTTGGAATCATAGGCCACTACTCTTTCCTCCCCGCATGAGGATTTGCGCTTTGTTGCTATCACCGCTAGCATCTGTTGCTACAAGCTTATCTTTGGTCGGATCTGGCAAGACCAATACTGGCGCCGTCGTCAAAGCTTCCTTCAATGTCTCAAATGCTTTCTGGGCCTTGTTTTGCCAATGGGCTGCCCAATCTTTTATCTTCCCACCTTTTGTGAGATCCGTTAATGGCGCTGCTACCTTGGCAAAATTCTTCACAAATCTTCTATAATAGCACCTTTAGCCCTAGGAAGCTCGACTTCATCGCGTATTCTTTGGTGCCGGCCAGCCGATCCGGGCTTCTATCTTCGCGGTGCGTGGAAATGCCTTACTGGCGTGATCCGTGCCCCAAGTACTCCACTCTTTCCGTTCTTGAAGTGGCGCCGATAACCATAAAGAGTTGATGCCTTCTTAACTTTTCAAGCACCTTCCTCAAGTGTTGGGCGTGCTCCTCCACAGACTTACTGTAAACCAAGATATCGTCGAAGAAGACTATGATGAAGGAATCTAGAAATTCGCGGAAGACGTCGTTCATTAACCTCATGAATGTTGCTGGTGCATTAGACAATCCAAAGGGCATAGCGTGAACTCATAGTGCCCATATCTTGTCTGAGCATTTGTCTTATGAATGTCTTCCTCCTTGATCCTAATCTGGTGATATCGATCACGAGATCTATTTTGGAGAAGATCTTTGCTCCCACCAAATCGATCCATTAAGTCATCGACCTAGGCAAGGCATACTTATTTTTGATGGTGTGCTTATTTAAGCTGGCGGTAATCAATGCACATCCTAAGGCTCCCATCCTTCTTCTTCACAAAGAGAATAGGGGCTCGAGCGGGGAGACACTAGGTCTTATGAACCCTAGGTCTAGCAATTCTTGCAATCTTCTTCTTTAACTCTGTCAACTCCTCGGTTGACATCCTATAAGGTGCCTTGCTTGTAGGCTTCATCCCGTTCAAGTGCTATTTCACACTTCGACTCCTCTATAGGGCGGAAGTTGCTTAATCTCATCGGGGAACAAGTCGTGAAATTCCTCGATCAACTTTGCTATTGGCACGGGGGAGCTTGCTAGATTCTTTGATCTCTTTATTTCTCTCCGGCTCTGATCTTGGAGCTCAAGCTTAAGGAGATAGGCCACTGCTTTGCTTTCTTATGCACTTAAGCAATTTTTTCACTACTCATGCATTGCATGATTGGGGTTACTTCTTTACACCGTGATTTCGATGACTTTGCCCTCTGGCGTTGTTAAGGTCACCTTCGTTTCCCACAATCGATGATTGCTCCTGCTGGTCCAAGATATTCCATTCCAATAATGAGATCATACTTGCCTATATTCATGACTTCCGCTCCCAATGCAACATTAACACACGGCAAGTCTACATTGAAGTTTATTCTCTTCCTGGCGTATGCCTAATTGCTCCATTGGCTAACACCACCGGCACAGGCTTGGACTTTAGCGGCTTTAACTTCAACATGCTTACCATCCTAGGGGATGCAAAATTATGATTGCTTCGAGTCTATCAATACTATAAAGGATTTCTCTTGGGCTTTTCGATTACGTTGAGATTACCTTATCTTGACTTTACGCATTCCACTGTATCAATAGCTGCAAAGATGTGACACTCACCATGGATGTAATCCGGGTGCTTCGTCGTCGTCTGCGTCCGATGGTGTCTCCCATCCCAGCTCGCCAATGCCGCATTCATAATCGGGGGGCAATTGTTGGTCCTATGCCCCGGGTGGAAGCATCTGAAACACAACCTGCTTCTCTATACATTCCTGCTTCTTCTCCTTGGGAATGGATTGCCAAATTGCCTCACCGCTTGGGAGTAGTTAGACTTGGCTCCTTGCTCCTTGAAGCTTACTGTTTCTTTTCACCTTGCCACTACTTGTGTTGCCTTGCTTCCCATAATTTGAATTGTCTTTGCGTCTTGCTAGCTCTTTGGGCTTGCCGCCCTTGGGCTATAGCCCCCGTGCTCTTCCCTTATCCCGGAAATATTCTTTGTCTTGATGCACGCTCTTGTGGACTGTTCCTTGCAAACTTATGGCCTTTGCTTACGCCTCGACCACGGACTTGGGGTTATTGCCCTTACAAACTTGCGGATCTCATCGTTCAAGCCTTCAATATAGCCTTCCACCGCATGCTTTTCACTCAACTTTGGCACATAAAGCCTTAGTCTCATGAATTCCTCCGTGTGTTTTTACGGGTGATTTGTTGCCACATTGCGACCTATAGAAGGCTGCGCATCATGTTGCACTTATGTTCTCTTGGTACATAATAATGTTTGAGCATGTGGCGAACTTCACGAATTTGCAAGCGTCCACCTTTCGCCCATGTGCTTTGGCATACCCCTTCCACCAAATTAAGGCTGCACCCTTGAGGTTTCTTTGTTGCTACCACGCCTTTGTCTTTATCTTTCATGCCATAGGCGTTGCCATACTCACTCATCTCATCCAGCCATGCCTCTGCTTCCATTCGGATCTGTTTTCCACGAAAACTGCTCTAACTTTTCGGCTTTCCACACATTACTAAGGCGAGGAGTCAACTTTCTTCGATGTCGATCGTGATCTGTCCCCATCCGCGGTTTGGATCTGCCCGGCGACCTGCGTGCCTCTTCTTCACCGCTCTTCCGATCTCGGCCGAGTCGTATCCGGAGCTGGAGCTTGAGGATCCCGAGCTAGGAGATCTTCTCCCTCTGCTTCTCTTCCTTCCGTTGCCTTTGTTAGGCCGGTGGCGTTTCCGGCAATGGGCACATTACAGTCTGTCCTCCTATTCTTTGCCCCCACGCTAGCAATGCCCTTATGTCGTGGATGTCAGATCTGATTTGGGATAGCTCCTCCTCCGGTGTTACCGCTTCGAATTCTGGGCGCAAATTCCTCGGCTGGAAGCGCCTTGGCGGGGTACGTTCTTGTTCTCGCTGCCCGTGTTCATCAAGGTTTCTAGGTACTCTAGCTGCATGCACATTAGAGTACATTCTTATCATTAATTCTTGTTTTGTGTGTTACGTTGTTTTACTTGTTTATACAATTTGAGGGAGCAATTATCTACAAAAAGAGATATATATTATATTCATATATATATACTAAATCTTTTACATGCAATTTAATAAACTTTTACTCTTCAAACTTCTTGAGGTAGTCAGGGTGGTCCTCCAAAAATTTCTTCACTTGGGCCGTACCTAATGACCCTGTTAAGTTCCTGAGAATATTTGTTGACGTCCCTCCTTGGAGTACTGCCTCCATGTCTGCAATTCTCCTATCCAATGTATCTGCGCGTATCCCATGCCAATCGCCTCGCCGCCTATAAGGGATTGCAAAGTCGAAGATGGTCAATGCAATCGCTCTCTTGATTAGGACAACATGGTCGATGTTTGGAGGTAATCGTGCATGGTGTCCGAACCCTGAGAGGGCGATAAGCATAAAGACCCCTTCCTCACCTCTTGGGCTAAATTGGCGGTGAATAACCGCTATTCTTCCGTCCAGCAGCAACGGCAGGTAGTATCTGAGCGCCTTATCATGCCCTGTTTCTTGGCCCGACGAGAGGAAGTTGCCACATTGCCTTCCCTGCGAAGTCATCCACCGGTATCTCCTCTAGCTCTCACGAAGTCTTGGTGCACCAGCCTCCTTAGGTTGATCTTGCCTCCATCTTTGCCGGGATGGGTGTTGGCGAGCTTCGGTAATAATCTTGATGTGGACTTGCCTTTGATGCCCATTTGTTCTGAATTGCCATGAACTCCTCCTCAGGGGCAATTCCCTTTTCGGCCATCATCTGTGCGATGCTGCGTAAGCTTCTATATCGATGATGTCTCGCCGGTGAAGGTCCTGGCTTCTCTTATCTTTGATAGGGAAGTCACGAGCTTCTCGATCGATGAAGTCGTCGAGATCACACTTTCTTTGTCGTAGAGGTGTAAAATCTCATCCACCCTAAGGCCTGCATCGGCGACAGCGTGGAAGATTCTTGATGTCGTGAAGGGTTAGATATGCCTGCTTTGCTATGAACACCGGCGTCAAGCTTGTAATGCCACCGAGTGGTGGGGCTCTTCTTGTTGCTCGCGATCCCTCTTGAAGTTTTGGATCTGGCTGTTAAAACTTTTTCCTCTCTGTTCTAGATCCAGTCTTCCGGGTCTGATTAAGTATTCATCCTCCTCCTCTTCTTCTTGCTTTCGTGCTTTCGAAGTGCATCCGTTCCTCCTCTGCTGCGGCCATGGCTATGGGTTCAACTTCTAAAGGTCGACTTGGGGTTCCCCTATCCGGGTTTGACCCGAAGAGATAGAAAGATGGCTCAGACTTCTTTGTATAGGAGAAGTACCTCCTCCTATTGACAGAGATGGACATGTAGTTGGGAAGGCGGTTGCTTTATTCTCTAAGTACTTATCTACATTTGGGATATCTTGCGGGGGGCTGACTTGAGGCGGTGTTAGGTGCAAAATACCCTACACAAGGTGGGAGTTCTACCAAAAAGGGTCCTATCTTGGCATGGAACTTCGGACATGATGTTACGGTAGAAGGGAGTGGCGTTGATGGTGGCCTCAATGTCAAGTTCCCTTGGGAAGACACCGAAGACGGTCGATGTCGACTTCACCACATGAGCCGTGTGGCCCATCGCTTGAATGAAGAAGTGGCCATGAGCACCGAGGAGCTGGGGTGACAGAGACAGATCTGAGAAGCGCCCTAAGGATCAGGGAAATCGGCTTGGAGCAGAGAGCGAGGTTGGAAGGTGCAAATGACACTTGGGTTCCCCTTTATAGGCAAAACCCTAATTTTGGGAAAATTTTAGGTTTGCAATTCTCTGACTTTCTGGGGTCTAGAGGTATGATTTATAGGCTAACTGAGCTTGGAAATGCTCCTAAGGGTCCCTAAGCAATGATTTTGGTTCGTCTAAGGACAACTTGGATGAATTCGGACGAGACCACTCACACAGTGCGCCAGGGTGGGATCGGTTTGCAAACCGAAGTGGTTGGGGCGCACTCTGTGAGGGGTGGGCTGCTGTTTAGGTCACTAATGATGCTAAACATAATCCTGGATATCTCATCGAGATGGATAGGATTGAGCCTTTACTCGCCTTATTTGGGCAAGTTGTGGTGGAGTTTGGGGTTCGACCACTCACACAATGCGCCAGGGTGGGATCGGATTCCAAACCAAATGGGTCTGGGCGCACTCTGTGAGGGGTGGAGCTCCATTTGACTCGGCGTTGGCCAATTTGGACAGATTAGGGGTCAATTCCTACTAACTAGGGTGAGCTAGGTCGAATAGTATACCTACTTTCTGCATTTAGGCAAGATTTGGCACCAAACCATGCTCAACCACTCACACAGTGCGCCAGGGTGGGATCGGTTTGCAAACCGAATGGGTTGGGGCGCACTCTGTGAGGGGTGGGATCAAAATGCCTGGTTTGTTCCGAACTTTGCTATTTCTAAATGTAGAATTCGGCAATACACCCTATTTAAACTCGATTGGACTTATTTATTTATCAAAATTATAGACTTATACCAAAGAAAAGGTCATTTACAATAGTTCAGGGGCCCTCCTTCTTAATAAACTGAGCTAGTCTAATATCTTTGGGCATACAAGTCACTCTCTTAGCGTGTTGAGCACACGCGACAGAGTCTTCGAAGTAATGTACGATGTGCTGCTCCGACGCCTCCTGCAGTGCGAGCAACATGTCGTCCGTGACCCGTTTGGATGGGTCGAACTCCTGCAAAATCTCCCTCGTTAGACGTGCAAAGGGGGCTCTGGGAATGAGGAAGCCATAGCTCTGCTGGAAGTGCTTAATTTCTTGGGCCGCCCTCGCGAATTTTGAGTCCGCCGGCCTTTTCATCGGCTTCTTCGGAGGGGTTGGCTGTTCCGGTGGGCGCTTCAACGTGTTCTTCTTCGTTGGCCGACCTCCCTCAATGGTCTTCACTCTGTGTTCTTCGTAGTATTTGGAGTATTCTTCGTGCATTTTCATGTACGCAGTATACTCCTTTAGCTCCTTCCGGTACTTCAAGTCCCGCTTCAGCGCATAGGACTCCCTCTGCGGCCTTGGTTTCTTGGTGCTGTCGCTGGGGTGCTTCGGCGACGGCCATTTAGGATAGGGCGGTGCATTAGCCACAGGGTCTTCATCCTCCGTATTTTTGAAGGGCCGAAGTCTCTCTGGTTCGTGTCCTCCGCTCCCTCCTCGGGTTGGTCGGGGCCGAAGATGGGGCTTCTCAGGATCCGGCTCCTGTATGGTCACTCCCGCGGCCGGTGTCTTCTTCTTCTTCGGCTTCTCCGCCGGCACTTCCGGGTCCTTACCTTTCTCCGCTCTCACCTTCTCCCGCTCCTCTTTGCGCTTCCTCCTTTCTTCCCTCTTCTGTTCCTTCTCCTCCCTCCTCTTTCTTCGTTCTTCCTTTTCCTTCCGACGCTCCGCCTTGGATTTCCTCGGCTCGCCTTCTTCTCTTTCCCTCTTCTTCTTCTTTGGTTCCGGCTCTGGTTCTTCATTATCCCCGAAGATCTCCCTCAGCAGCTCCCTCCTCAGCTCCGCCGCCGCGTCCGCCTCCCAGTCAAGGTGCTCCGATATCTGTTCCTGCTCTTCAGGGTTAGGGTTAGGTGGTTCAACCGGTGCCGCCTCTTCATCGATGTGCACTTGCCTCCGTCTGGCCTTCTGTCGGACGGCTCGCTCCTGGGCGCTCACATAACCGGGTGGCATAACCTTGCGGGCAGTCTGTTTCGTCCGTGCCATGCTTTTGTTTGTCGGGTTTCGAGCTTTGGCGCCTGAAGATCGTCTTCTTGGGCGAGCTGTTCTCCGGGAAAGGTGGGGGTAAAATGGGAACCCTAATTTTCTATTTATAGGGAGGTGGAATTTAGGGTTGGGACCTGCAATTCATATGGGGAAAAAAACAAACTAGGGCATTAGCGAAGGTACGAGGCATTCATTTGGGTTCACCATACTTCAAAACACCCACCACTCACACAGTGCGCCTGGGCCAGATTGGATTACCAACCGAAAGGGTCTGGGCGCACTCTGTGAGGGGTCGACTGTTTTCGAGGCTATTTTACAATTTACAGGGAGTTTCTTAGTGTTATAACATACAAACCTATCTAGAACTAAGGGAATAAGCCAAACTACACCATTATCTTAATTAATTGGGACACCTAACTATGTCAACGGAGGTCAACCACTCACACAGTGCGCCTGGGCGGAATCGGTTTGCGAACCGAATGGTGCTGGGCGCACTCTGTGAGGGGTGGCCTATTTTTTGGCAATTTAGGTTGGGAAAGATGCTACACTTCACTAGCAACCTATCATGGAGTTAAAATCTACCCAAAAATTGGAAATTTTCCCAATTGTTCGAGCTCTTGCTTGGGTGGCTATACCCCAAGACTCGAATCTACTGTTAGTCCTAAGGGAAAAATGGCCAGTGCTCGATCTTGGATGCCAAGATCATGCTCTGATACCACTGTGACGTCCCCTACTCCTTATACGATGCCCGCATCGTATTCGAAGGAGGAGCATTCCCCCTGGCAGCTGCCTGACAGGGGCCATCCACCTGACTCCACTCCCATGGGGGGTAGAGCCAGCAAGGGAAGAGTGGATGTGTCATTCATCCGTCTTCCATCGGATCGACCTATCTGCGGAAGCGTAATAAACAAACGTGAGCACAACTAATAATATACAACACAATCACCATAACAATAGCAACATCACAGGGTCAGCAATACCTTCATAACAATAATACAAAGGAAAGATCCTACCCAGGGCTCGGACTCAAGGGGGATGACTGACGGCTAGGCCTCCAGAGTTCATTGCAGACAGAATTCATGGCAATGGATTTGGCTGGCATAGAACATGGCTTAGGGTAGTCCACTCCATCCGCCCCTCCCGTGCACACTTTGCAGAGTAGGCTGAAAAGTGTTGGGACTTGGCCGTAGCCTGCCGGTGAATAGCCGAGGGGCTACTACTGGCGGGTTGCATCTCCCCAACCCCGATGAGGCGGGAAGAGCTGCCTCTCCTCCTCGAGGTATCCATGCTCATCGCAGCGCTTAGGGGCCACTTTGCCCTTATTCGACTTGAACTCACCGGAAGGTCATGTCCACCACCCCACGAGTGTCGAGCTCATGCCTTGCCCACACGCAAAGGACAAGCCATTAAGCCTAGCCAGCAAAGACCCCGATAGGCTTTACTACCGAGGGGGTCAGGTCAGCGATGAGACAAGTTCCTCCTTATCAACCCGGCCTTGCCCCTTCACCCACACCGGGTGGGCTCCCTCGTTACCGCGGGCCGCATTTATGTGGGAACTAAGGTGCTATGCTAGGAGCATCTTCTACACGACCTTTAGGTCTCTACCCCCTTCCCACAACAAGGAGATCACAGTGAAATACATGCAATATCACGAGCGACGTAGATAGAGAATCATATCAATCTATCTACTTAACATCCAATGTTAGGTTCATTCGTTAGAGTCTCGGATCTAGGGATCTACAAGGCTTCCGAGAGATGATCTAACATACTAAACCGCATATTGCCACGCCGAAAGATTCGTTTTGCACAAATGAACAACTAGATACCTGCTCCTTGGCTTGCTCCCCGATCCTCGGGAAGGCGTCCATGCTCCCGATCTTGCGAAGACAAAAGCTACTCAAAGAACCTTGTTGTGCAAATCCGACTTTTCGGAGCCTGGCAATGCGATTTCGAGCCTTACCTTGGCCGAATTGGCCCAGGAAAGCCCTAATTGCGAAAGAGGAAAGGGAGCTCTAGAAAACCCTAATTGGCAAAGTGAAAGGAGAGCTAGGGTCTAGGGTTTTAGCCCTTATATAGACCCTATCTAGGTTAGGGCATCCACATGGGCAAATGGCTTTAAGCCATTTGGAAATGGATGAACAAGGAACCTTTTGTTGTGTATGTTTAATTACATACCCAACATCCAAGGTTGCCCCCTAGGTGCAACCTTTAGCTCCTAGGTGCAACGTTGTCCTACTCTCAAGTACATGTCACTTGTGACATGTACGTGTGACGTGGCAGTATAATATACGTATTGGGGCGTATATTATGCTGGAACGTCACACTAGGGCACAAGGGCCGCATTGCTGCAGAATATGATGTCCCGAAGCCTTGACTGCTTAACTACTGCTAGCATATGCTGCTTCTTACTCGAACCCCAACAAAATCATAGACACTTTCCTTACTCTGTTTAAGCCCTACCCTGGAGTAAGATCACAAAGATATCGGCGATACCTCTGTTCGCATCCTCTGTTGCAGGAGCCCTGTGAAAACAAGAAAGAAAGGGCGAGGAAGATGCCATGGGTTCCAGTAAAGCAGCAGCAGCTTTGCTGCTCTTCCAGCATCGAGTCTCATGTCTCGGACTGCAAGAAACGGGCGGTCGCCGCTGCCGCCCTAAGCGCCTAGGGTTAGCATTCTCTACACGACTTCACTACAAATGAGGATGATATTGCAGCATCTACTCCTCTTCATACAACAGTTGTGCCACATGGGTTTGCAGAATTTCAGTCCGCTGTAAGGGGAGATGTTTGCAAGAACTTCTTATCAAGATGCTGCCACAACATCTTATGGTCCAGCACCTTCTTTTAACACTATGCCACTGCCTTATCCGGATACAGCTTCACGTGGTTTATTTTCCTCTATAAATACACCACTCAGGGCAGAGGAGGTCACCCCTAGAGTAGAAGCTCTCATTAGAAGACGAAGATACTAACGAGGAGCAACGAGATTACATATTCTCTAGTCAATCTTCCAAAAAATTCAAGGTGGATTTTAGCTTGAGAGCATGCTCTTCTGTAAGAAGAAGAAACTTTATGGACGAACATAAAATGAGGAGACTTCTAAGAACTAAATATTGCTCATTGGGTTGCATTAACAGACTCAACATGGCTAAACTTTGTGTAGTTAGAGACAATTACAGTTCCATGACACCGACAGACCAGAACGCCTACTTGGCTTATCATGTAAGACCAGATCGCCACACCTTCATGCACTACATTAACCGTGAACAAGTCTGCCAGAAATGCTTCATGGTTGTACACTGTTGAGGGTCCACTAGAATGTCTCAAATATATAAAAGACTGGATAAACCAGCAATTGATGATCAATATGGTCCAAGAAGAGTTATAACAATGCACGCCCTGGCTGCTGTGTCATGGATGGAGAAATATTTTAGAGAAACATGTGGAAAGTTGCCTAACAACAACAAGTATCATTTGACAGACAATATCACAAAAAAGGTGTCTTCCAAGAATATAAAGAGACATGTATTCAGTCTCAGCACATCTCTTACTCACACTAGACTGTGGAAAAGTGAATTTGGTCTTGTGAAAATTATCAGGAGACATAGAATGCCTGTTTGCTCAAGGTGTACAGAATTAAAGAGTAAAAAAGAAATGCAAAGGTAGAGGTCGAAAGTGAGTTAAAGTTCTTCATTCTCACACTTGCTTCACAGAATTTTGTTGACCTGATTTCTTCTACAGATATTGTGCAACAGAACCTTGCTAGACACCGTGAATAACAAGCAGCCGAGAGAAGGAAGATTGCTAAGCAGAGAAAAAAGCTCTTGAGCATCCACTGCAGTAAATGTCTGTTGTGATTAGTTTTTGTCTTCCTACTTTAGTTCGAATCATTGAAGATTCTTACACGCCCATTCCAGTGGTTGAGCTTCTCAAGGAGAATGTTAACTTTAGAAAATTTGTTTTCTCTCGACGTTCCAATAGAGAACAAGTTGTGAACAAGTTAAATGATCTCATCTTTCAATATTACATCAAGTTTTACTTAAAGAATGGAGAAAGCTTTTTACAAGGGAAGAAATACACTACCACTAAAGACTGGAGTCCACCAGAGGGGTTGCGCTTCCTCACATCTGTTTCAAGCACTTCTTTGGTAGAACTTGATGAGCAACTTCCTCTAAAAAATCCAAAAGAGTCAAAGAAGAAGAAAAGTACTTTAGTCACATCCTTGAAAGCCATTGACAATAGAATTTCCTTGGGCTTTAAGTACTTCTTAGAAGAAGACCGAATGTGGTGGAGAATTTTCTTTCTTGAACAAAAGATTGTTATTCAAAGCCTAGCTTTAAGGCAGTTGCAGGAATCGTTTCAGTGGCATGATGCCTTCCATCAACCCCAGAACCAAGCAGGTCCAAGCAATGCTACACTGGCACCTGCAGTAGAGGAAGACGAGGACCGAGTCATGTATCTTGGAACAACAAAAGGGGCACATGTAAGGAAGTTCATTCTATCCTCAAGATAGAATTGGAAAAAAATATGTCGAGGGCTTCCAATGAATCTAAAGCTCAAATTCTAAGAAGTGGTGTTTCATTTGCATGTCAGTTATAGAATTTGTGATTTCATGGCAGATGAGACACAAGTTAATTGGCTATCAATACGTCAAGTTTTTCTAAATGGCCAGACTATGGAAGATAAGGAGAGATCTTGTCATTTGCCCTTCGGCCAATACATGCATCGTCATACTGATAAGTATATTTACATTGAGATAGAGAAGAACCCAAAAGGCTATGCGGAAAATGGCGACAACGTAGCACACCTAATGAAGCTGAATTTTTTATTTGATGAAATATTAAATTGATGGAAAGGAAAATCCTTGCCAGGCAAAGTTCCTGCTCTCTCGTTGGGATGTATCTCTATGGGAGAAGGTCACAGAAAATTTGCCTCTTATAGTGCAAGTTGGTGTTGTGGAAAGGGTGCTATGGGACTGTCATGAAAATATTCACAAAGGCAAGCACTTTGTCAGATCAGTATATCGCCTTCTTTTAGCACCACAGCCCCTCCGGTTGCCAGATGGGTGGCACCTACAGGTTCCACAGCTCACTTTGTGTCGTACATGGCGATGGCTTTGGGATAGGTTGCTCCACCCTAAAGTCTCTGTACTGTGGTGGCAGGTTATCCACAGGTGCCTGCGGGTTAATGCCTTCCGACATCGCTATGATCCTCGCATATCTGCAGTATGCCCACTCTATCTTTCGGACGTTGAGACTCTTGGGCATTGTCTCTTTGATTGTCCTGAGGTTCAACCAGCATGGTCCTGGCTACAGGGTTTGTTTAACAGTACATTGGACTGTCGATGCATACGAGTGTTCCTCCCTTGAATCAGAAATGATGGAACGCATCTGGATTCAGTATCTTCAAATTGATTCTTATTATTAGTCTCCTATTCTGGAGTAAGTACATTGTGCTCCAGGCTCGTGCTCCTATGACATCTTTTTGTGCTTACACAGTTAGATGAGACATGTAAATTTTGTACTTTTTATCTGATTAATAAACTTTTTGGCTTTCGTCCTTCCAAAAAAAAAAAAAATTCTTGCCAGGGACATCAAGGTTTTAAGCACTTGGTTGTCCTGGTGGCATCATAGAGTAAGTAAATGGGGTGGATGAAGCTAAATCAAAGTAAGACAAAAGTTATGGTTGTGGGAAAGAGGGGGTAGTTATATATAAAGTTTGGTAGACAAAATTGGAGCAAGTACATCAGTATAAGTATCTGGGAACGGAATTCACCAATGATTATGAGTGGAATGTGGGTGTGGAGAAAAGACCCTGTGATGACCATACTGTGCAGATAAGGCAATGGTATATGCGAAAATGTCCAGTGTGAGGGCCAAGCTTAGCGAGGAATAAATGGGCTAGAATTGAAAAAGTGCAAAAAAAGATTTTTATTAGAGGAGTTGGGGGTGAGGCCCAATCGCCTTATAAAATGATGCTCGCCGAGGTAGGTATGATTCCACTCGAAATTAAAGCGTGCTTTCAACCACTTGTTTGTTTTAATAGAGTGGTACATTTGGATGAAGCTCGTTTGCCTCATCAATCGCTCTTAGAATCTTGGTCAAACCGCATACATATTGGATGGTATCAACGACTTGTTATATGGTCAGCGTATGGTGGGGGATTACTCTTACAGATTTGCCTGATACAGATTACAGAGGTGGGTATACGAGATCTGATAATGGACTGAGTGGTACAAAATTATGGACTCAACCAAGGGTTAAGATGGAGTTTTATCAACACGAAGTGAATCCAATGCTGATTATTCAAAGCAAGATTATTTGCATGCAAGTGTAGGACTGAAGATGAGACGACTAATATCATAGATAAGATTGGGTAGTCATGATTTGGAGATTGGGATAGGAAGAGGTATACACCGCATGAGCTCAGATATTGTCCTTGTTGTCGAGAAGCACAGATTGAAGACGAAACAACATGCCTTTTTGGAGTGTAAGATGTTTGGTGAACTACTAAAAAAAATGCTATTGCTTAGTTTAGTTTTTTATGAACTTCTTTCACTGCAACCAACACTTTTGAAGGAATATCTTCAAGAGTAGTGGGATCTTCAAAAGAAAACTTCGGAGTTAAACCAATATACTGATGAACTCGAGGCTCAAGGCCTCGTGTAGATGTATTTCATCGCCTATGGACCTGGGGGTCTCAAAGGGCGTGATAATGATGGTGATGATGATGAATGCAAGCATCTGTAGTTGGTTTGCTGCATGTGGTGGAAATCCAAGATGTCCCTATATGATGATGTATTGTTCGACCTTACTGTAACAGTTTTGCAGAGTGCAAAGTAAAAGTCTTACTTGAATTCTAATTACTTGGAAATAGGATCAAGAATTGCATAGCTATCTGAAAGACTTCAGAATAGAAGATCAAGTGGAATCACAGTTAAAGATGTTGCTGAAGTCTTTAATTTAGATGTTTAACTTGCTAGTTTTAGAGAATACAACATGGCCGCAGATGCAATCTTGAAACTGTTTACAAACGTCAAAAAACTATGATACACTTGACTTGATCGTAGAGCTCGAGATACACAAATCAGACAAGCATGTCAGAAATGTCAATGGAACTTCATGAACTGATCCAGTGGGAGAGGGAAGTGTATGAGTATGAGAGGGAAGTGTACAGATCAATGTAGGCAATAAGATGGAGTGAGGCGTGTTTCTCCAAGGGGGAAGAAATTAATTAACTATGGACAGACTTCGACACTGGCACCATGTTACTTTGGTATCCAAGAGTTCAGGCAGGATAGGACATTCCACTTCATCTGGTTTTGTAGAAGTAACGTGGAATGCAGTTTTCAAACAAGATAATTCATTGTCTACTACCTATACCATTGAAGTGGTTAGTTGCCAAAGGAACAAAATTATCAACAAACGAAATTGATGTCCTATTTGATGCAGGTTTTGTGCTTGCAAATGCAGTTAGTTTCAACAACAAATTTATTAGTAACAGCTAAGTCAAAGTCACTTGTACTAAAGAGTAGTCCCTGTAAGAAACAAAATGAACAAAGAGACTTAAGTAAAACTTGATCATGCTAAGAATATAGAAGTGCAAGTTATAAAAGAGAAGACCTATAGTCTAAAATGCATGTGGATTACATCATCACTAGAGATTCAAACGCATATATAGTTTCTATAACATGGGAGCCATGTTGTAAGTGTCCAAATTTCAACGTGAGTACGATCGAGAACATGTACCTGTTGCTTTATATATTTGATAAGGTTTTAGGTGTGGATAAGAACTTCACCGTCATTCAACGAAAACAATGCTTGAACGAGTTCTTCCAGGATGAATTACAACATAAACTCTGCAAACATTTTCTGTATTCTAATCTGAATTGATGACTTGAATTATGCTATTATTTTGAAAAAAAAGACCCCAAAAAACACATTTGAAAAAATCTTGGAACTACTGAGCTCATTTCTAGATCAATTTACTAAGCTAGCGAGCCATGAACATACAAAATTGTCTGGGTTCTTTTCCAAGAGGAAAAAATAAGAGTGCACAATTACCCCATACCATGCATCAGACATTTTAATACATTTTATGAAAACAATGTTCATATCTAAAAACAATACTCTGCAAATTGATAGCATATGTGCTTAAAATTTGGGCATAACTGGAATTTATATGGACAAGTGGATAAAGCTACTATACCTCAAGATAGTTTTTGCAAATAACTATATGTTAAAACACTTAGGGATTCTTGTATTTCTGGAGCCTTGAGTTTGGAACAAGTGCTTCTCAAATGTCTTACTTTTTGGAAGTTGAATGGACCATATGCATTCTTGTGGACGATAAAATCATATTCTATTCTATTCTATTCTATAACCTTTTTCTTATGTGTTAGCCCCTGAACCTGTTGCATTTGCAATGCCTTAAGGGATGGGTCTTCTTGTTTATTTCAGATAACCTACCTTTTTAATATCCAACTATTTATCAGAGTAGACATGGCCCATGGAAATTAAAGACTCTTGTGCTCCTTGTACTCAAGCTCTTTCTAGTTCAATTTCAACTTTTATCCCTTCCATAAAGACATCAAAACTTTAGGAAACATACAAGGCACATCCACCTTTGGGGCGAAATGCTCCGAGGCCATTCAAACCCTTCCAAAATGCAGTAGCAAGAAAAACAATCGATTTACACGAAATTTATCACGACGACCTCAACTATTTTAGAACATGTAAGATTTGAACTTGTATTTTCTTACCTTGTGTTCCAAAAGAAAAGACTCTGTGGTTTAAGAAGTAAAAATTAAATTAAATTGAAACATATCATTAACAATTTGCTTGACAAATATGCAATGTCAAACAAACTAACAAATCTTATTGATGGGTAATTGACTATATGAATATAATCTCCCCCCAATCATAGGTCCTTTGAGAAAATGACGCCCACAGATGTACATCGAAACAAAGTCATTGAGAAAGTACTTGTACAACGCTTCTTAGCGTTTGTAACTGATGTAGAACTCTTCTCAGTATTTGTAGCAACACTCTGAACAAATGGAAAGCAATTGAGAAATAAACTCATGTATATTAAAGAAAGAGATATAACACAACATATCACCCAGCAAATGTAGCTTTCATACAATTTCCTATATGGGTCCTTTTTTACTAGTGATGCACACTTTAGCATGTCACGACACTGGTGCTGGGATCAATTTCAAAACTTCAAGAATATATATACACTTTCTTAATGACATTCTCAGTATAATGAATAAGTTAAACTGTCAATTCAAGTCAAAATAGTAGATGTCACTCTTGTGTGGACTTTGGGCAAAGAGACAATAGTTAGCATTCAACAATATTATCTTTGTAGTGAGATTGGCCCAACATAGATAGTTTCAAATTCTATTGCCTCATTGCCTCAATCTGAAGAAGATAATATTGTAATAGATGAAGATAGACGGAAGAAAGGACTTCTTCATAAATTGAGGGCTTCAATATGTATAGAGATAATATGTATGGAGGCATTAGTGTTGATTTCCTTTCAAGCTATCCTTCATTGCCCTTCCCTTGCCTTTCATTGTCCTTCAAAAAATATTGGGATGTTCTTTATTTAGGTATAACATAATGAGCATATTGGCGATGTGATTACTGATCACACATGTTACCTATGAAGGTGTTGATTTAGTGCTTGAATTTCGTTTTGTTTTGTATAAAACAACAGTATACGAAATGGATAGACTATCAGATATAGAATCTTGGCTTCATCAATATTCAAAGTGTTGCTAATAGATAGACTATCAGATATATAGTCTTGTTTTCATCAGTATTCAAATTGTTGCCATAGCACCATCATACCATGTCCCCAGTCACCAAGCATCCAAATATCTAATAATAGTGAACACATATAAATTTACTTCTATTACTACAATATCAAATTCGAAACTATAGCAATGTATTACTTTAAGTATAACGGGCTTTGTGTTAGTCAACTGTCAAAGTTATCAAGTATAAATTTCGAATTACAGAGAATCCAAGTAGTAATGTGGATACAACACACCACCATGGAGAGTATACTTTACTCACCCACAATGGAAAAGTTGCCACACGATGAACATATACTTTTATATTTGAATCTGTCCCTTTTTAGATCTCTATGTCCTTTTTTAGATTCATATTCTAAGATAGAACGTGAAAAGACGGAGAAACTTCTTTTGACATGTCAATGAAACATCATCTCAAATGCATAGAATGCAAAACAGTTTGCAATAAGCTCTCTGAAAGCGCATTCAATGGCCAAGAGATGTATTGATCTTTGCTGCCATTTGTACCCTTTAGCATGTATCTTCTCTAAGCAAAGTAGTTTCAATATGCTGGAAATAGCCATTTGTACCCTTTAGGATGTATCTTCTCTAAGCAAAGTAGTTTCAATATGCTGGAAACAGACCAAGCCATTAAATGTTATGCATACAACAACGAAGAAAAGTACAATAAGGAAAGTAGTAGCATACCTCTGGTATTAAGCTCCAAAGAAATAACCAAAAGAAGATGAACGTGATCTGGACCTTGAGCATGTCTTAGTTTATTCATGAGTTCTTTTTTACATTCTCTATCCCTATTTTTCTCTTTTCTCGTAAACCGCCATTTGGGAAAATTCCTCAATTTTTCCTTGATTGTTTATTACAGGTAATTTTTGGGCTTGTCGTTTCTGGTGTCGCCGTTTACAATGCCGCCATAGCTTCCCTTGTAGCGGCCAGCAGATTTCCCCTGTTTCTCATATGGGCATCAAGATCACTGGAGTAGAGACTTGCATTCCCGCATTGTTCTATTTTCTGTCTTCAGCAAGGCCGGAATATTCTATTGTCCCGGCATTACAGATCAAAAGCTTATTCTTTCATTTCCCTATTCGCAGAGCTTTTCGCTCTGATCCTGTTTGTTTGTTTGCAGCGGCTGGCAGAGAACCTTTCATCCGGCAGAAAGACCCAGCTTTGTAACCTTACCTTTGCAGGTTTGCAACAACGACCTATTGCCAGATCCCCTATTTCGCTTGCATTCCTTTGGTTCACTTGCATTGATCTTCAATAAAATCTGAGTGCATGCTTTTAGACATTTTTGCAGCAACTCCGTCTTCGTAGTATTAGGCCATAGCCGTGGATATTGAAGGTCCCCAGCGTGTAAAAATCCAAGAACGGAATTTTCCCAAATGCCGGCTTACGTGATGTAGCCGGCCGGAATGAGGGGTTTCCGGCCGGTGCCAGTTTACCGGCCGGAAATCCCTCATTCGGGCCAGTTACCTAGCACGTATAGCACCATGGCTTTGATCACTGTGTCATTTTATCCCATCAGTTTATTTGCAAATTGCAACAATATAACTTTCAAAGTTATAAAGAGAAATTGCCTTATACTCGCAGCAACACAAAAATGGGCTTATTGGAAAGGCCGTGCCTTGCAACGAAGCGGCCTCTGCTATATAGCCCAAGAATATTTCTGCCATATCCGTTCAATGTACGTAATTTCTCCTTCCATTTATTACGTCCGGTGAGAGGAGCTTAACTAGTTGTTTATATTCTAGGTGTTTTTTTTCTGTTCTTGAAGGGTATGTGCATGGTCCAGATTTGGAAGCCCACTTGAGCAATTTTGCCTGCATACCATCCAGGTCTGGCGCTTTTCTATTGGCAAGACGCTGTAAGCATTGGTCCACATCTGACTCTGTGATTTCCAGCACTGGATCTTCTTGTAGGGGTAATGCTGCGTGTGCACCCTGAGGGTCATATAGCTGTTGCAAGTATTGCCTCCACTGCTCGAGAGTAATGTTCTCTTTGGGCTGTACTGGCTTTCTGAGAATCCTTCGCCAGAAGGTCCTGGGGTGACGTTCTAGGAGGTAAAACATTTTCCTTTGATGCGCTTCCTCCCATTTATTATGTCCAGTAATATACGCCGATCGAAATTCCGGCTATAATTTTTTCGGCGGTGCCGCCTCAGAAATTGTAGCCCGGAATTTCATCCGAACATGCAAGACCTAGTACATAACACAAAAAGAGCCTCTTTCTTCCACTTCCAAGCTCCAAGCAGATAGCTACCGAATCATCTAAGCATGTTTTTGCTTCAAATCAAACCCTAGTTCTCTTCCGTAGCCTTATATCTCCTTTCAGAGCTCGAAAGCTGACATGTAGCAGATCATCCAAGCAGGTTGATGCATCAAATTAAGCCATGTTTCTCTTCCCCTGTTTTACCCCTTTCTTTCCTTTCGAAGATCGGAGCAAGCATTTATTGGATCACGTAAGCAAGTCTTTACTTCAAATCCAGCCTTAGATCCCCTGTTTTACCTCCTATTCTTACCCTTTATGGAATATTTAGCCTTCGGATTATGCCTTTATGCATAAGGTTTCAATAACTTTTTTTTTTTTTAGCACACCAGCCCTACCGGGCCTACTGCCTTTCTTGCAATTCTAGCCTATCCACGTGTAATTTCCATGTCATCAAAATCTGATGTGCCTTATTTTGCACCATCAGATCTTGGCTTCTACAAATCTAAGGCCAAGGAAATTAGAAAATCTGCCAAAAATGGGCACGGAGATGGAAAGGGTCACGGAGTAACTTCCTTTTCTTTTTTTCAAGCCTCCTTTAAGCTCCGCCGAAGAGCTTTCGGCGTGGCCCTAGCACATTGTGTTCTACTGTTCCTTTTCTGTTCTGAACTTGGCTATCCCAGCTTCATGGCATGGCCTTGGCGATTCTGTAAGATTTTAAGCTTTGCCTCGGTCTGCTGTACCATGGTGGCGAACCAAGTGGTTTAACGGAGTTAATTTTTTTTGGACTCTATATCAATTTGACCACAACGGTAGGAGGATTATGGCCGTCGCTGCGCCATCACTTTCTCCTCTGCTCCCAGACGGCATGGTAGATGGTCGTTCCTCTCCTCCCACTTCCACAATTTCTCATGTCATTCTGGACCTGGATGGCACTTTACTGGATACAGGTTAGTCACTCGTGGTTTTGCAATCTGTAATTTTGCTTTTGTCTGTTTCCGAGGGCAGGAAAATTGGGTTTTTTCAATTTTAAGATCATTATAATCTAAAAATCTGAGAATATAACTTTCCGTGTGTCTAACATCCTCTTTGTTTCCACATGGTGAATTGAACACAACAACCTGAATGATGCCTTTTTTTTAGGATATCAGCTGAAATAGTTCATGCTCCATATGTCTGCACTCATCAAACAAATATAACTCCAGAGTAAGCACTCGCTTCAAATTCTCCCAGAAAGAATATCATGGCAAAGCTTTCTTACCATCCTGGTCAGTTCTCTCTCCCTCAAAGTTCTTGCTTCATAACCAGTAGTATATTTTATGGGATGTTTCAACCTATGAAGGTTTAAGCTATTAATGTATTGGCTTTTTAGGGTTATTATTTCTAATAAGACATGCAAAGCCTTCTCCAGACATGTAAGACCTCCGCAGATAGCATTGGGCATATCTCATGGTGTCTAATTTTTTCCTCTTCTGTGCATATGCTGTTTTGTTACGGAAGAGATTACTGGAGGCTGCCAAACAATTAAATGCAAGTCCAGACAGTTGCTTGGTAATTGAAGATTCCCCGTAAGTCCTGCAATTGTTAGCATGATCTCGGTAGCTTAAACTTGATTATTCCAAAAGCATATATTCTCAAACTTTGGTATCAGGTCTATGGAAACAAACTGAGAAGCCTGTGCAGATATCGTTAGCGTTAGCCTTGGATGCTGCTTGCTTTCTGTGAATGCTATATGTTGACATGGTCCAAGATATTAGCAAGATTTATCCCGAGTTAGATCACAGTAAGATATGATTTCTAGGCCTAGGTATGATTTTATAGGCTTCTGCAGTAAGATACGCCTGCATCTCATTCGTTTTACCTGAGCAACATCTCAACTTACTGATTCTTTGTCAATCATGGCCAACATAGCACTGTATGCTTTGCGTCCTATTTTCTATATGCATCTGACTAATTAACCACCTAGTTTTTTTCCCTATGCCACATAGATGGAATCACCAGATTTTTTCCTTGGGGTATGACTAGGTACATTACATGATCCCATTTAGTCTTTGCGCATCAGTTACATGGGCTATGCATTCTTGGATCTGAGCCAATGGTGGGCTGGCGCATATCAGGCATTCTAAATAAGAAATGCATGTACTATTACAAATTCGTTGATTTCATATAATCTTGCAATAGAAAGTGCTTTATCATTATGAAGTAAATGATTTGGGTCAACCATTTATGCAAGAATGGCATCCTATAGGTGATTTGGATCACCCATTCTGAACAGGAATGATCCCACTTTCCATTAGGCATTGCTTTAGACATTACTTCTTTGTTGGGAGGATGATGTGCTTCCCGAAATTTTTTGGATGTATAGAGTAGCAGCTTACATTGGCCATGTCTTTGCTACTAGTTTTACAAACTGGGTACATCCATTACAGAATTTAATGATATTATACTCTAGCCATTGACATAAATATTAGCCAGTACCTTTCGTAGGTGTTATTCCAATCTCCTCAGAATTTATTCTTATAGATTTGTTTGAATATTCAAGAACATGCTGCTATGCCATAGCTAGTGCTAATAGTATGCAAGTGTGATATAATTGCTAATGCCTTATGTTGGAATAGCCATGGTTAAGGTTCAAGGCAACATGCAGACCGTATCTTGGAAGATTAAAAATAAACTCTATATATGTCAAGGACAGAGGTCGCTCTATTAAGCTCCCGTGCTATTTTCAACGTTCTATTATGCCATTACTGCAAATTATTTAATTGTCCTCAGCCATTTGCCCCACATCACACCAATGACAACAGGTAGAGTCCATTCACTGCTTATGGCAATAGTTAATACCATATCTATGATGCTGCCACTGTGCACTAAATCGACAATATAATATATTTGGCTCATATTTCAAATTAGGGCTGAAAATGACACTTATAGCATAGACAAGGTGTGCTTAACATAGACAACAAAGCTAAGCTGGCCTCAAAATGATTTGGAACACATGGACTACTTCTGAGCCTGTGATTGTAGTTCTGCTGTCAAAATCATGCCGAGGAGGACTGAAGGATAGCTTCCATATACTTGCATTGCAGCCTGAAGTGCTATTGTAATCTCCCAAAAGGTACTTTGTCTTCCATCATCACAGTCAATCTGTCATCACTGGCCAGAGAAGTTGGAAAATTTTCAGTTTTAGAATTGTTAGTGGAAAAAGGTTTGTTATAGATGTATTTGAGCTTGGCGATCGAAGATATTGATTTATTTGATGTTGCAAATGGTTGTTTTCAGCTAATTCTGCCTGCCCTTTTCTGTGGACAGATGTAGAGGAAGACTGGTCAGCTTCAGTTTTGGGCTTATGAATCTTTGGATCAATGCCATAAATGTCCTGTTCCAATGTAGAAGATAAGATTTTTTGCATGTAGCCAGTCACACATAGCAGATATATCAGAGCAATCAAGAAATGTTGTGGATTCAAAAAACATATCAGAGCAATAAAAAACAACGGCTTGCAAAGATTAAAATAGTAAGTAGGCTTGAAGCTGTGACGATGAAAACTTTCAAGCACAAAATAATCTCTTTGAAGATAGAGTTACATAAATACTATACATTAAGTTCAAATTATGAGAGGGATTAGAAAAAGATTTGTTCGGAAATGCAAAATTCCAAAAAGATGTGTTCGGAAATACAAAATTCCTATTGTATTTTCTACCTAAATAATGAAATTACATTGTTACATAATGTTCTCCATGGGTATTGGATTCAAACGAAAATGTGTTATGAAATTTTATGATTAATATGACATCTAAAAAATTACAATGGTAGATAAATGGCTCAAATAAATTAAATAATCTATAATGTTCCACCTCATAAAGCGAACATGATAAAACTACTTATCATCTATAACAGGTTGCTTCTAGTGCTGAAGAACTTATCTCTCAGCCTTAGATAATGATGCATTAAGTGTTTGATGCCTAGAAAAATCATGTTGATGTTGCTTCTAGTGCTGAAGAACTTAGCTCTCAACCTTAGATAATGATGCATTAAACCTAAAAGCCTGACAAAACCGGCTTTGTCTACACCACATGCCATTTGCTAACCTATTTCAAGATCATGCCATGGATGCGCTGTAACCAAGCGCCTACACATTGAAAAAATGATCTTGCTGTCCAAAGGAATTGTGCCATTAGCGCTTGACCAATCCATCACGTCGAAAACTAGGCAAAATGCAGATCTACGGCCTCGAAAAAACCACAGGATCTATGAATGCCCAGTTCTGAAAGACTGTTGCGAACAATCACTTTCTGTCCATACTCATGATCAAAGCTTTCCCTGGAACAATTAATTTCTCTAGAGCTGTCGCTTTGCTGGTGAGTTTGCAACTTTGTTCTATTGCTTTTATATTCCTTATCTCTCTTCATATATGTTTCTAGGATCCAGTATAAATCTGAAGATCTCTATTATTGTTGAAACCATATAGGTACTGCAATAGAGCATTTGATCATGTAGAAAAATAGTGTCTTATTGGGATCCCTAGTCATTAACGTTTCTGCATATCAATAGCCATTTTCAACATACTTGTCTTTGCTTACATGGACAATCAGATTGAGCTTGATGGTTTGTTAAAACCGTTGCAATTAACACCATCTGCTAACTGTTCCCATTTGTAGGAACCAAGATTTAGATAGAGCATGACATATGCCCCAACTATTTGTTCATCCTTAGCCAGCTTGTTTATCTTTCAAGCCCTGTTTCCTGTGGCAGCCATAACGGCCACAACATCTATTTGTGAATAGAGCAAAATATATTTGATGAAAAATGCTAAGCAATTGTGTCGTATTCTAATCTATCCAATTAGCACCTCCTCCGCAACCAAATCCCATGTGGCAGGCTTCAATGTCGAATGGGACTATTAGTAGGAAAAGAGGATGCTCAGTCAAGTAAAATAGACGGATATGGAGATCCAATCCAAACCCTTATCCCATAGCTACAACCAAAATCAATTGAATCTATTTAGGTACTCTTCTATGGTAAAGATGATAGGCCTTCTCTCATCCTTACTAGTAAATAAGCTTGATAGTTGTGAACAAATAATGCTTTGGAGGTATAAAGATGGAGGCATATTCTTTTGATCCTTTTGAAGAACTTGTAGGCAGGTGCATATTTGTTTGCTCTTTAATATATCCACTTACAAGTATTTTTCTGTCAACCTATATGGAAACCCCAAGATAAGTCGACAAGCCTAAATCTACTAAATTCCGGCTATAATTTTTTCGGCGGTGCCGCCTCAGAAATTGTAGCCCGGAATTTCATCCGAACATGCAAGACCTAGTACATAACACAAAAAGAGCCTCTTTCTTCCACTTCCAAGCTCCAAGCAGATAGCTACCGAATCATCTAAGCATGTTTTTGCTTCAAATCAAACCCTAGTTCTCTTCCGTAGCCTTATATCTCCTTTCAGAGCTCGAAAGCTGACATGTAGCAGATCATCCAAGCAGGTTGATGCATCAAATTAAGCCATGTTTCTCTTCCCCTGTTTTACCCCTTTCTTTCCTTTCGAAGATCGGAGCAAGCATTTATTGGATCACGTAAGCAAGTCTTTACTTCAAATCCAGCCTTAGATCCCCTGTTTTACCTCCTATTCTTACCCTTTATGGAATATTTAGCCTTCGGATTATGCCTTTATGCATAAGGTTTCAATTTTTTTTTTTTTTTTTTTTTTTTTTTGGGATTCAGCTTGCTTTAGGTGTTAAATCTTATTTTTTGAGTCCACATAGCTTCTACATTTGCAGGAACACAGAGAATGCAAGGCTTGCAACAAAACTATGAAGCTTTGTTTTTTGCATCGCTGCTACGAATTTGAATTGAACAAGAAGATCTAAAAAAGATAACCTGAAACAAGAATAAATGAATCCAACAACTCCAATCCTCTAAGAATCGGCCCTACAAGGATAAGAAACAAGAAAAAACAAGAACGAAAATTCCACCTACGCAGTGGTTTACATTATGGTTTCCGGGCGGGAAACTGGCAGGCGGGGCGGCCGTCCCGCTGGGAAATTACTCCTACCCGTGTTACCTACGTAACCATCAATTCCAAATTTCGAAGAGAATAGAATAGAATTGTTTTTATCGTCCACGGAGACCAATCGGCCTATGGACCCAATACAAAAAGCAAAAGAGTTCCAAATTTTGTGTACTTGCATGCCAACGGGTTTGGAGGATTGCTACACAATGCCGACATCATTTTCCTAAATGTTTTCTGCAAGCCTCAAACACACGCATGCAAACATGGTAAGTCCGGCATCCAAGCTGCTTAAACTAAACCACATTTTGGCGATTCGGCTTGGAGCTTCTAGCTATGGCGGAACCGACCCTAAATGATTAAATCGTCAACATGAATCAAGGTCTGACCTAGTTAATGTAGGCGGATTGCAAGTAAATACCTTAAGAACAAAGGATAGATTCAAGACCTGTGCTTGAAAATCAATTTGCTAACTGATTTGGCCCTGGACGAATTTAGCTTATAAAAGAACTGCTTCAAGCCGATCTTCACTGCTTGCACAATGTACCCTCAAAAGGTTAAAAACGACCTGCTCAAACATGGTTTACACACAGAGGCTAGGATAACATGCTCTGATCGAAATGGAGGTCGAAGACATCTCTGCTCCTGCGATCTGCCGCCAAAACTTCTGCCTGTCGCCCTTTTTTTTTTTGGGTGCACGGTTTAGAAAATGTGTTTATTTTGAGTTTTGGTGCCTCTTGCATCACCATGTGAAAATTTTCTTAGACTGGTGAAAAGCTGTAGTACTTTCTTGCCTAATTTCAGTGGAGAACAATGAAAGGATTGCACAAACCAAAATATGTGAACAAGCACTGTTGAGATTGAAAACATCTCAACCTTCTTCTATGGTCATTTTCCATAGTTATCGAATAGCTTTCTAATGGAGTATGTGCGGAATTCTTTGATAACTCAATGCCACACATCAACTAATCCATGATTCACATTATTTTTAACTTAGACCCTTGGATTAATATTTCCGTTACTCGCACGTTTACTTCATTGGCCTCTGAAAATGCTACAGGAAAAGAATTTGAGTAATCTTTGTCCATCTATTGAGAAATGGTGGATAACCATAAGGGTAAATTCTAAGCTGACAAAGTCAAAAGACGTTTGGTTCTATTTACTGCAGATGACCATCCTGAATTAGAGGCCTTTGATAAACTTGGCCCACTGCTCATTCTGTCATCTTTTCCAACCATTGTACCAAATTGCATCAAAAACAGAGATATTTCATTATGCTGGTGGTGAAAATGTTCCTCACCATTGCATACTTAACTTAATTCCCGTTCCATTGCCTATGTCATTCACCGGGGTTATGTGTTGTAGCATTAATTCCTGTAGAAGATGTTGGGAAATGTCAGCTACTTCAGATAGTGTTCCTAAAGCTCATTTCAGCCCTTCAACTCGTCCTTATTCACTAAAAATATAAAACTGAAAGTAACTGTTATTACCTACATAGCGTGTAAGAAAATGAAGCTTGATTATCAAACGACTAAGAAGCAAGTGTGTTTGCTTTTCAAACTTACAGCTACGTTTATGGAGAAATCGCCTCTTGCTTTGATGACGCAAGTTCAAACTTCCCGCAAGTATGTTGGTTATTAGACTTGCCAATCGTGGCATTAATGTTAATGACTCAATCAAGCAACTCGCTTTGTCTTTTGCTGTATGAACAATGTCCTCCAAAAAGGCCAAATCCAGCAGTGCAACCAACATGAAGCAAACAATGACCTGCTTAGACATAAAGAATATTGATTATCAAAACTTAAAGCTAACATCAAGGTCTGTACTTTAAAGCTTGATAAAATTGCCAACTTTTTCATCCACCATTCTGAATGTTTTCTTAACTTTGGAATGAGCTTTCATAATGCATATAAACCCATGTATCATTTCAAAACTTATGCTATACTAATCCTCTCTATATACAACTAGAAAGGGATCAACAAACTTACAAGTTCTTGCACAGTTACTGACGCCAGCTGCAACATTCAAAAATCAATGGTATGGGAATATCAAATACCCTGTTACTGCAGCTTCAAACTTAATGAGCTTTTATTTTTTCTCAGTGAGCTGAATGCCTTTTCTAACATCATTAATATGTGTAATTGCAAGTTGTGAGGATGGTCGAAAAAGTAGAATATGATGCAACGCACCCTTTAACAGCATTCTATGCAGAAATTTGTGGTGACCTTCCAGGAAAAAAAAACAAATCTCATCAGTCCAAATACTTCATCTAAAGTATGTGCATCCCCAGGGTCTACAATTTGCCAAAACCATGACGACAATGAAAATAATGCAATCCTGCTCTAATTGGGTCTACTGGATCGATGTTTTCCCAAAATTGCTGTTACGACACACCAACTGACCAGACAACCAACTTGCTACTCTGGGTAAATGATAATAACAATATTCCCAGATGTTCTCACCAGAGCGACCAAAACCATTGGCCAACTGCATATATAACAAAGATATTAGCCACCCCTCAAACAAACAAGGATTTGGGCAACTCCAAAGGCTTTACGGAGGGGCATTCTGCTATTTTGTAAAATGTATTTATATGTATTGTGTTAGACCTAACATATTGGCAGCAAACAGCATAAAAGCTTCAACTGGACAACTTTTTAATTAATATTTCTGGCTGAGAAGGCTCAATGCTGAGAGAAACAGGCATGCTTTCAATCAATCCCACTGCCTCATCTAACTGATTATGCTTTCCAAGAAGCCCAATTGGACAAGTATAGTGTTCCAATGATGGTCTGACACCATAATCTCCACTCATAGAAACAAAGGAACGATAGCAAAGATCAGGAAGGCCAGTATTACTACATGCTGAAAGAAAACTGCAAAAGGTGATCTTGTTTGGACACACTCCATCTAGATGCATTCTCTTAAAAAGTTTAAGTGCTTCAAAGCCCTGTCCATGTAGTGCATATCCAGTGATCATGGCAGTACAAGAAACTACTCCTCGTTCAGGGATTTTATCAAATAGTGCACAAGCATCTTCTAAACTTCCACATCTAGCGTACATGTTTAATAGAGCAATATCTATGGCATTGTCATTCTTGAAGCCATAAACTTCGATATCAAGCTGCACCACTTTACCTTCATTTAGAGCTGCATTTTCTGCACATGCATCAAGGATAGTTACAAACGTAATCCTATCTGGCATTATACTTTTCAGCTTCATTTCTTGAAAGAGCTGTATTGATTCCTTCAGCTGGCCGAGCCTAGCATAACCCATGATCATAGAAGTCCAGGAAATTGCATCCATATGAGACATCTTTCTAAAGAATTTATTTGCTTCATCCATCTGTCCATCACGGGTATCCTTCAATTATGACGGTCCAAGAAACTTCATCTCGCATAGGCATTGCTACAAAGCATTCGAGGGCCTCTTCCATTCTGCCATGATTAGCATAACCCTGAATCATCATATTCCATGATATGGTATCTCGGTTTGGCATTTGCTCAAAAAACCTACGAGCTTCTTGCATCATCCCCTGCTGGCTATGCACCCTTATCATTGAATTCCATGAAACCACATCCTTTTTAGGCATTTGTGCAAAAAGGGCAAGGGCTTTTCCCGTTTTTTGATGCCGAATATAAACCCCAATCATGATATTCCAAGTGAATACATTACGGTTCTGCATATTATCAAATACTTTCTCCGCTTCTTCCAAAGCACCAAACTTTCCATACATGTCGAGAATCTATCTCTGTGAAGCCCATGTTTAGAAATATGATCATAAATGAGCTTACCTTCTGATAAATTGTCACATCTCCTCAGCTTAGAAGCGAGTCGAGGTATGTCCAATTCCTTTGCGGAAGTTTTGAAGGAAGGGAGCAAACTGGATCCACCTCCGTGCAACCTTGACAAAAATGTTGCAATCAAAAAGACCCCTCTGCCATTTCCTGGTCGAACTGGAACGAGAGGAGTTGAAGGAGAAAAATTCCCAGGAGGGGAAGCCATGGCGGCCATCAATTGGTGGGTTCATTCTGAATATGGCATTCCAATTTCTGCCAAAAATAAAATTTTTAATCTACCTACAACAATGCGCATATCTTCTTCCTTCTAAATTACAATATGCTATTGACGAAGTTTTCTGCATAACAATAAAATGTTTTGAATCTTTTGTCTGATCTGTTTTAAAATTGAGTAATGATAATTTTAAAAGAGAAGAAAGACAAACTGGAACTGGAACTTGAAGAGAATGTAACATTCCTGAAAAGTGCAACATTTCGGAAAAGAATGTATGATGCGTGTCAGTGATAGGATTTGGATAGGGTAGAGATTTTTACGTATGCCGCCACCATTGCATTTGAAAACCAGTGACAGACCTATAGTATTTCATGGATGGAGGAGAATAGACCAAGGCGCTCTTCATTTCTCTTTATAGCAGATGAAAACACAAGCACTGCCAAAAACACAATAGAGATCATTGCCGCTGGCTTGTTCAAGGATCATGACTGTAAATGTAGGCCCTTCTTAGCCGAGAAATGAGAACAAACCTGGATTTTCTTCTGTTTCCTGCTTCTAATATTTGCAACATCGGCAGTAAAACGGTCCACATTCTGGCTGCATAATGTTTTTTCTTGAGTCTATATGTTCCGGCACTTCAGAGTCTATGTTCAGGCACTTCAATGCCGTCGCTTTATCTCTGCAATAGACGTATACAAGAAAGACTATTTACCTTACATTTTACATTCTGGCATGCCAGCAACGCCTCCGCAAGGAAAAACATTATGCAGCGAGAATGTGGACCGTTTTACTGCCGATGTTGCAAATATTACTGTTCGTGGAAGACAGAGAGGTGCGATTCAGCAGCCCAGAATGCTGGGTAAAATCAGAGAATGTTGGGTAGAATAGAATCACTGAATCGAAGGTAAACGCGGCAGAATGTGAGGTAAACGCCAAAGAATGCTGCAGTAAAAATCTCTGACTCTGTGTTTGTTCTACATTTCTTGTAAAATAAAAGTGCCACGTGGCACTGCATGATAGGCAGATAGGGCTGAATTGCCCCTATCTGTTTTTTGGGTTGCCCGTAAGGCAACCCCTGGGGAGTATGGGGCAAGACGCATAGAGGGCTGCGATTGAAGAATGTTGCAGCATATCCCTTGTCGACGGCTGTGGACTTTTGGGATTTGAGGGACCCCTCAATACACTTAGACGGCATGGATTCCACATGAGCTTGGCGGAGGGTGGGGATGTGGTCGGCAGATCTCTCAGGCTCCAAGCCTGTCGTCCACTGATGTCTGCTCCAGGGTGGTTCTGCGTCTGTTAAGCTGGCTCTCGTGGCATGGGAAACCCATAAAACTTTCTGTTACCATCGATTTTAGAAGGGGACTTCTTAGAAACACATAAGCGATTAATCGACCTTTAGTCTGCATCGTTTAGTCTACCTTTAGTCTGCTTATCTGCCCTTTTCATCTGCATCGTTTTATCTTCTTCATTCCAAGGTCTTGCTTCATTGTTTCGGATGCCCTCTTGCACCCACCAGAGAGCCATGTGTTCTTAAGAGGCTGAATTTGAAAGAGGCATTTTCCGGATGATGCTGCTAGAAGTGCCATAGCCAGACAGACCCATTTTATCCGGTTGCCCACCAGAAAGCCCTGTGTTTTTCAAGAGGCATTTTTTCTGATGATGCCCCAGGAAGTGCCATAGCCACCTGAGACCCGCTTGCTTGGCCCACCGTGGCGCCACGCATAACCACGCACCCTGTAACCCGCTTTGTTTGGCGGGCGGTGCGCATTACGTAACGATTTAAAAGCAGAGAGTTCTTCACCAGCGATTCAAAATGGCAGATTAGAGTTTTTGCCATCCAAGGTACGTCCTTTGTTGAGCAGCTTTGTTTGCCTCTCACAAAAGCATTGCAATATTTTGATGCAAGCTATCTACAGCGTTTAGGTCCTTTCCTAGGCCCTTGGATCTTATCACATCTTGTTTTTTTGGCGATGGCCTTGCCAGTTTTCAAAATCGGCGTTTACGGCTTTCAATGGCAAAAGATTCAAGAGAAGGGCAAAAGGCATTTGGACGTGATGGCCAAAATAAAGAGGAGGAAAGATCCGGCATTTGACAAAGTTATTGATCGGGAAAAGAAGCTCAAAATTGTTTCTAGGGTTAAAGAGCTTGTCGACAGAGAACCTGAACGCATCATGTCTCTCAGAAGGCTAGGCAAATATTGGAAGCAAATGGGTTTAATAGGTAAGAGACGTTTTATAGTTTTGCTTTTGCCGCTACCTGCGGTGTTTAGAGTTTTGAAGAAGGAGCTAATATTTTAAGTTAACCCCTCAAGCTGAAGCTCGAGATTTGGAAGAGTCAAGATAAAGCAAGAGATGGAGGAAATGGTTGTTAACAAGTTGAGAAAAAATCTTATGATGTCAATTGACAAAAGGATTTTATTGTCAAAAAGTAAGGATCTGAAACGTGATTTAGGTCTTCCTAATGATTTTGACACGGTGATGGTAAACAATTATCCTGTTTTTTTTCAAAGTTGTTCAGACTGGCATGGGACCAGCATTAAAACTCACTTCTTGGGACCCAACCCTTGCTATCGGAGCTTGAATAACCCCATGAAATTATAGTATGTGAGAAAAAGCTCAGAATTAGTCTTCCAAGATAACCTGATGAAATTATAGTATGTGGGAGACACCCAAGGTTTTCTATAATTAGTCTTCCAAGAGGGCTTAATCTTTCTAGAAAGGATAAAGAGAAGCTTATTCAGTAAAAGAAAAGCTTGCAGCCCTTATTATTCTAGGTAGTAATCTGGAGAAATTAGATATGGATGACGCTGTTGATGATGAAAGTGATGACATGGATGATGGTGAATGATCAGATGATAACAAGCCATTTTGTGCTTAATTTTACCAAGCCATAACAGGGCTATCTGATTTGCTAAAATATTTCCAATCTAACTCTTAAGGAGTTCTGAATAAGCATAGCTTATGGGAAGCGAAGATGTTGAGGTATGCTCCTATAGTAACTTCCCATATTGTTGATGCATGTACTCTTTTATTCTGATAATATAAAAAATGGCACCTTCATGGTGTCACCTTGCCTCCAAAAAAAAAAAAAAAAAAAAAAAAAAAAAAAAAAAAAAAGGGTCAGATGATGAAGTACAAGGAGATCAAGACATTGCACTAGCAAAAAGAGATAGGATATCAACACTTAAATCATTGGGACTAGTACAGAAAGAATTTGTTAACAATGGACCTCCTCGTGAAGTATGGTAGAGTCTAAACCAGAAGATCTCATGTCTATGGTGCGTGTGAGACCAATGTCAGTAGAGCTCAAGTATTATACATCTTAATGATCAGGCATGGATGCATATTAGCTATTCCAGAATTTCCAGTTACTCTTAATGGAGATATACCTGGAAATTTTTTAATATGTACAGAATTTGGCATGCCTCGTGAATGAAAAATTAGAATCAATGTTTACATATGCACTCTTGCTGGGCACAAGCTTTTTCTACCTTTTACAAGCTGTTTGTCGCCTCTATGATATATATGAAATATCTGTTGAAGGTGTTGTTATCGCTATGATTATCTGACCATTAAAGGTTTCAACATAGTTTGTCGTCTAGGATAGAATTAGAAAATGACTAAATGCTTTCTAGCTGTTGTTTCTGAATTTGAATACCCAGCACACACAAGCATGAGTTGTTACAATTATATTATTGAAGGTTAGCTGCATGATAGCCTAAAATGGAATAAAATATTGGCTGCTACACATAGGATGCAAACTTAGCATGTAATGTTTAAATTGTCACAAACAGTTGTCTATGTTTTTATAAGCTTGTTTTGAAGTTTCGACCATGCTACAAGGAAAATGTTGTGCAAAATTTACACTGATTTGTGTTTCTGATTAGAGAGGTTTCCATCTAATATAATAAAAGAATAGCGTCCGTGAGTATTTCACACCCCATCGATGGATAAGGATGCGCCACGTGGCTTGATCCGGGTCGTCCGTGGGCCTTGGCCTCTCAAAAGCTCCCAAGTTTGGTGGACAAAATTTTTTTGCTTTACCATGGACTTGAACCCTGGACATTGCCCCCCAAACCCCCCACCCTTACCACTAGACCAACCAGTCTTTTCTTGAAAGAATAGGAAGTCCATATTTACTTAAGGCTGGGGCAATGGAAATTCCTTTGGTTAATTAAAAGCCTTGATGATGCTAGAACCTTCTAGAAGGTTATAGAATGAAGCTAGAGAGAGAAGAGGGAAAGATAGAGGGGGAGAGAAATGGGAGAGAGAGAGGAGAGAGGAGAGAGAAGAGAGAGGAGAGAGAGGGAGGAGATAGGAGAGAGAGAGAGGAGAGAGAGGGAGGAGAGAGAAGAGGGAAAGGGGAGAGAGAAGAGAGAGAGAAAGATAGAGAGAGAGAGAGAGAGAGAGAGAGAGAGAGAGAGAAGAGAGAGAAAGGTAGAGAGAGGGAGACATAGGGAGAGAGGAGAGAGATAGGAGAGAGAAGGAGAAAAGGAGAGAGAGAGAGAGAGAGGAGAGATAAGAGAGAGAGAGAGAGAGAGAGAGAGGATACAAGAGGGAAAGGGGAGAGGGAAGAGAGAGGAGAGAGAGAGAGAAAGAGAGAGAGAGGGGAGAAATAGAGAGAGAGAAGAGAGAGGAGAGAGATAGGAGAGAGAAGGAGAAAAGGGGAGAGAGAGAGAGAGAGGAGAGGAGAGAGAGGAGAGAGAAGAGGAAAGGGAGAGATGCGAGGGAAAGAACATGAGAGACTTAGAGATGACGAGAGAGAATACGAGAGAACACGAGATGAGAGATGGGGAGAGATGGAGAGATGGGTGAGAGTGGGAAAACCCAACCTCACCTCGAGATGATTCGCCCTAACAGCCGTGTTAGGGGCTTTTCATTGCCCACTAACCAAACAATTAGCCTTAATTTTCACGCCTCAAAAACCGCCTCAAATGTTTCCCCTGCCCGGAACAGCGGGGCGCCATTTCCTCCTGCTTCTTGATCTTCAAGGTTAATTCTTGCTCCAAGTATCCACCTCAAGCAATTAGCCGATTACGATCCGTATTCATCCGATCACGCAGTATTTGCATTATGTTTTTGTGCATTCGCTCATTAATTTCGATCGTCAATTTTTTTATGTCGCCCTTATTCCCAATCAATTAATTGGATTCAGATGTCTAAGGCCTCTCGATCTGCTTTGCCAAAGAACCAGCAAGCCTTTCGCGCCTCCTGGGTTGAAAAAATGGCACCAAGAAGGACCCGAAAATGACAGCCCGATCTCCATGGATGTGCAATGGAGACTAATTCTCGAGCCAATTCCCTCTTCAAGACAAATAAAAGAAAAGAGATCCAAGCGTGTATTCAACAAATTCGCATCCTCCAATATTGTGAGTGAATCTTTAGAAACCGATTCTCGCTTTGGCTATTGTTGTGCATGAGAAGGAAAATTCAAAAGTGATAGACACAAAGAATAGAAGTCCCCTCGCGCAATGGACAGAGATCACGGTGTTCCACATTCCTCAATCTCCCGAACGAGATGAAATTGGTAACCGGAGGCACCCCTCAACCTCCAACAACACACAATGGAGGGAAATTATGATGAAATTGCAGCCCTTTGTTGGGGTTTAGTGGAGCCGAGACAAATAAAGAACAAATGGGATAAGCCGGGCAAGCTAAATTTAAAGATGAGAAGGAGGCTTGTAGCCATACAGGTTCTCGAACCATCCAAATTAAGGTATGACGTAATGGAAGAAGTTAAATATGGTGTCACCTCCATAATCCAATACCGGTGCCGGTGATGATGGTGAATTTGGCAATGAAGCTTTCGAGGTCGCAGACTTGCATACTAATTACTCGTAATCTTTCATGAATGACAGCTTTTTGAAATCATGGAACAGATGCAAAGATTTGAAGACCAATTTGCTGATCCACCCAATTCAAACAATGATGTGAACACGGGAATCCGAAAGCAGTCCAAATATGCCCGAAATTCCAATCAATAGGACACCCACAGAAACCGTATTGCATTCTTCAAGTCCTAGATCGCCAAGATGTAATCACCGAGTTTGTGGAAAACCTACAAGTAGAAAGAAGTCCGGGTTGCAAATAGATGAGGACATTGCAATGGGAATTTCACAAATGGCAAGCACATTTGGGGACACCGAGGTGAAGAAATTAGATTTCCTCAAAGAAGAAAGTGCAAGAAAAATTGAGTTGGTCGTGAATTGGAAACAATAAGGTCTCGCAAACAATCAAAATTGCGTAGTCCATGGCTGCAATGACTCAAAGCATATGTGAAATGACAAAGGAGACTTTGCTCGAAATTGCCAAACTTGTCGCCAATAAGAAGGACTAAAGGTTAGTTTTCGCTTATTTGCTTTTTAGAAATTCTCGCTTTGAACCGCCTCAAAACCCACCAAGATTCTTAAATATTAAAGAAGTTGTACAGCCCTGCTTTTTAGTATTAAATATTGCCTACTAGTCACGATCATCCACTTTTCAGAAAGGCTACATAAGCTTCCCCGGAATTCTTGCATGCAAGACAATTCAAGACATGGAGAGAGTCGTAGGCGTAAAGCGCCAACGCCTCTGTTTAGTTCGAGCTCTTCGAGCTCGAAGTTCTTCCTCTTCCTCTTATCGCACTCGCCAACAACTTCATCCTCTACCAAAGAAATACCCTATTTTTCCGATCATGATTCCCCGCCCACTTCCAAGGAGGAAGTTCTTCCCGACAAAGAGCGGGGGAGTCTAGGGCGCCGGACATGCCCCCGATTTGGAGAATGTGTTTCAAGAGAATCAAGTTTCACGAGGACTCTTACCGTACGAGAACAGAGCAAGAAAGTCGCCTCTCCCTCCCCTTCAAATCCAGCCTACAAACCCGTATGGAAGTATTGAGCCACAAGTCGATCCATTGCCATTATTCCAAGGAGACAGTCACTACTTTCTTCAAAATGGGGGTTTCTATTGATGCAGGTGTGTTGGAATGGGCTGCCAATTCTGCAAGAAACAGGTCTGTCCACATGGAGAGTGTTTACGTTAGGCACAACGAAAAGTGGTGCCTTGAAGAGATACGCAACATTACCTTCCAGTGTCCCCTTTGCCCCAGGATGTAGAGCAAAAAAAAATGTTTTGTTTCATCTGTTTTTTTTTTTTGTTTCATATTTGCAATTTGCCACTGGATTCTCTGTCATGTATAAAATGGCTTGCATGCCATTTTCTTTTGTTGAGTTTTGTCGATGAAAGAAACCCGGGCGAGATACCCCATGCAAAGTTGCCTATGCCATTTGGAAGGTGTGACCTTTGGTCTTTGACTGCCTATGCTCTTAGATTGTAACCTTGTTGCTGAGATACTGCACTGTTTTGAACAGTGTAGTAAAAAAAAATGTACTGAATTTTCTATGAATACAAATTGTGTTTTACCTTCATTTTCTACTATTGTTGACATGTTATAGTATTTTATGTGTATCAATGTCAACTCATTTGACTTAGAAATGCATGTGAATTGTCGTCAGCTTCCGATAATGACAAAGTTATCATAATAGAGAAATTATCATTTAGTAACAATCGATTAACAACTCGTAAATGAAGAGATCAAATTATATACAATTTGAAATGAATTTCATTTTATTGGTTACAAAAATCATTCATTCAAAGGAGAACATGCCCATCGAGATTCTCAAATAGCACGCGGCCTCATTTGATCACCCCTGCTTTTTTAAGGACCTGCTCAAGGCTTCGCTTCATAGTAATATATTGGTGGAGGGTCTTCTTCAATTGGCAAGATATCCCAACCCTTGTCTTCCATTATACAAAAAGTTCCAAAGAACACAACATGCATGTATGATCTTGGAAGCTTTGCCAACATGCACAAAAAGTGTTTCGTGAATTCTAAACTTTTCCTTGACAATGCCAAAACCATTTTCTACACACACTCTTCCCCTACATATCCTTTTGTTAAACTTACCATATGCACCTCGATTTTGAGGAAAGACTTTAAGGAGAAAGGGTCCACGGAATAAGTCGAATCACCTAATAGTAATGGTGGAATATTTACCAACTTCCCCGGTCAAGAGGGCTGCCCTTTCTTCGCTTTTCGCACATCGAGGGTCACCACAGTTCCCCGTAAAATTTGTTTTGAGGCAATTTTATTGTAAATGGAACTCTTCTTGAACTGGTTGGAATCATGGATCAAACTCATTTCTAGTTACACAAACATTTATAAACAATCACCGTGGTGTCACAATTCCTTGCATGAGACATGAGTGCCTCTTATGTCCGCTGTAATAGTCTTCCCCATTGTCCTTCTTTTGGGTTTCCTCCATAAAAAATATGGGATCCGGCCAATCGCCCATATATATTTGGGCAACCCCCCGTTGCATCATGGAATTCCTTAATGCAATCAATTAATCTTGCACCTGTAGGCATTGCAACAAAACGTTTGTACAAAGATTGTCTTCGCCAATACAAGCGTGATTTTCTTGGTATATTTAATCGTTGCTTTCCTACATAAAATCTCTCTCGACCGACATGTAAGGGCATATCCCCGTGTGCAAGAAAATACGTAACCATAGCAACCGCTTTCCGATCAACAGGGGCCTTACTTTAATACCGGCCCCGACAAGATAGGGCACAATTAAACCTACCAATCTCTCAAATGTGGCTCTTTCATCCCGTAAAATTGGTGCCACATATCATCTTCAAAGGAAGCTATACAATTCCATGCGTGGTTATCGATATTATCCCATTGTGTTCTCTCGCCTTTGGAGCAATCCAAAATCTTCTTGGTGGTCTTCTAACCCTGCTGAACCCGCGAACCATTAACGCCGCAGATGCATAAAAGAACATACCATTGTTGTCTTCTAAGACATCATCGCCGAATCGGGTCATTGATCTTCGAGCTCATTGAGTTCCAATAGCTGCAAAACAAGATCTCTCAGAATGCAACTGAAAGTGTCAAAGCACGAAAAAGCATGGCAATCATACCAAGAATGACCGGATCCATGGTTTAGTGGCCGGAATCGAAAGAATGGGGAGGGAAAGCTAGAAA